>JAVGWX010000007.1:29366952-29781952 GCA_036924085.1 Ariolimax columbianus
TGCCTAGCGCAGTGGTTTGCGAGCTGGCTTCGCACATGAGTGGTCCTATGTTCATTCCCCAGTTGAGGCAGAAATGTGTTTTTTTCAGACCGCTACGGAGAGGAGATGGCTACCGCCCTCATAAAGCCGAGCCTTTGAAATGTGAGATCGCTAACATCTCTTACCCTTACGACAGTAATGCTATGGTTAATTTACTTTACTTTTACTGGTAAATATCTACAGCAGAAAATCAGTTTGAAGGCTGCAAAGGCTCCATTTATTTCAATCCATGCTATATCTGCCGCCGTATATTGTATATTAATTGTTTAAAGCCAACAACTTGTTTTCCTAGTATCTTCCTCTTCCTCAGAGGGACGGGTTAGCTAAGTTCCCAGCCAGCAATTCGCTATTTTCTGAGGTAACTGTGCCTCAGTTCGAATCGCGTCCAGAGACTAAAATTATCATGGACGTGATTTTAAACGGGGACCCCTTCTTCAGTCAACCTAGCTATAAATGGGTACCTGACGCATGAGTTGAGGAACGTAAATAAAAAAACAGCAAGGATGAGCACTGGCCACCCACCTCTCACAGGCTGCGGCTTAGTACAACGGAGTATTAAAAAAAAACAACTCAATTTTAAACCAGCGGTTAAATCTGCTAAATTTTAACTTTACTTTACTTCCTCCCCTTCTTCCTTCTTCTTCTTCTTCTTCTTCTTCTTCTTCTTCTTCTTCTGTTGCTGCTGCTGCTTCTTCTTCTTCTTCTTCTTCTTCTTCTTCCTCTTCTTCTTCTTCATATTCTTCTTCCTATATTTCTTCTTCTTCTCTTCTACGCTCCTTCTTTCTCTTCTTCTTTTTCTTCATCATATTCTTCTTCTTCTTCATCATCATCAATATCATCCTCATCATCATTATCATCTTCTTCTTTTTCTTCGCGTTCGTCCTGTAAACAATGTTTGTGACGTTGAGTCTTGTTTTCAACAAGGTTGCGATATCTGCGCCTTTCGACTCAACACATCCGAAATTAGCACGTCATTTTTGGGACCATTTTTACGTTTACTCTTTGGTCCCGATCTCTTAGACAGGATACACATCTGCAGTGGCGCCCCTTAAAAGCGGAATAGGGTTGGTCAGTTATGAGTCACTAACACTGATGCAAACAATCAATCAGCTATGATTCGCTAGCTGCTTTCAGCTCATTCGCTGCTTCATCTTCAACCCCTTCTAGTATCTGACAAAGAAAAGGAAACAAGAAACAAATAAACACCAAAAAAACATAATTTTGTGTTCATTTCTGGCAAATGGTCGCGACCTTGACATAAATTACGGCCTACATATAGACGAAGAATGCAGCACGGATTCAAGACACTGGCAAGAGCTTGCACGTTTTTGACGCGTGGATTTGCTGAGCGTGATGTATGTCTGCTCGAGTGTTGCATTAATTAGATACATGTATCACTGCGCGACAGCTGAAAACCATGAAAATAAATAATTTAAGCTTACAGTTTTAGCCAATGATTATTCGCATTCTAGGAACAAGCCGACATGCATAGTTTTGTGTTTAAGATGACACACTTTGCCGAAGGAAAGAAAACAACACTTTGAATCAATACCACATATCTAGACATTCATGTATATCTTCTTCTTCATCGTACGCAGTCAGACGTCAACCTTTATTTTTTTCGAAAAAAGCAGCGGTCATCCTTTGGCTGTCGACACTGCCATAGAGCTTGTCTTGTGTTGCCACTGGTGATGGCCACATCTGCTCTCTCTGATCCTCGTATGTCGGGCAGTTTTGCAGCAAATGCTCAGCGGTCATTTTCCCGATACCACACGGCATTCGTCAGTGCCACCTATCTTCAATTTGTTGAATAGGTGGTACCTCAGTCTATTGTGGCCAGTGCAATGTCTGAAGACCACGACCTGCTCTCTTCTGTTCAACTGGTAATAGGCATCATTTTTTGTATAGCCAGTATGTTCGGTTTCCCATTTGGTCATGTATCTAGCTCTAATAAGCCGTTTTGACTCTTCGTATGTCACACTAGTATCTGGTTGTGGAAGTCTTGCACCTTCTTTTGCCAGTCTGTCTGCCTCCTCGCATTCATGTATAAATGGCAAAAAACAGAATATCGAAATGTATACAACCTTATCGAAGTGCAAAAACTAAATTTCGCTACAAAAATACCGAATTTGGTTGCTTTTATGAACACGCTCCAGCTGACCCAGTTGCACGTTGGTACCTGGTTTACTGTTAAGGAAAGTACTGCAGCGGAGAAGGGAAATGACAACCTCGTGCCATAAATAATCTTTGGGCTGGTACAATGAGGCGTCATCGCTGACGTCAGAGCCTCATTTCCGACTACTCTATATCTTTCTGGATTTTTGAATGAATGGTCTTGTTTTGTTGTGGAAACAAATTATTAAAAGTTTGTTCTTGTTTTTGAAGGGGCTACACAAGGAGATCAGAGACTGAGATAAGAAACATCTTTCAAATATAATTACCTGCTCATAAAGAAAAAGAAAATACAAGTACAATTCATTTGGCAAAAACGTGTAATGACTGAATTGAAAACTCTGTTAACAAGATTTACATGGAAACAAGATTAAAACAAATGAGAGCGGCACATACGAAACATAAACTTAGATAAAACGACTATATATTGTATATAGAGGCATGCAGATGGTATTCAGAAACACGCGACACATACGGACATTCAAGCAGATAAATCATAATTTGAAAATGAGGATTGTCACCACTTTATGGCACAGAAACATGGACAATGAATAACAAATTGGAAACAAAAGTATTAGAGCATTCGAAATTGAAGTTCATAACAGATTAGCTCGCATTTCTTAAAAAAGAGAAGAAAACAAATGTATAGGTATTTAAAATGTTGTAGGAAGGGGCGGGGGACGGGGGGGGGGGGGGGGGGGGAGAGAATTAATGACCGAAATCAGGGTCAGACAGCTACGTTGTGTTGGCCATATAACAAAACATGCCTCTTTGTTGAAGACCATACTAGCGGGTAGGGTGGAAGCGGGTCGTTAAAGAGACAAACAACTTTATAATCGGCTTAATAACATTAGGAGATGGACTGGGGAAAAAACCTGTCTGATTGCACAATTACGGCAAGAGATAATGTTGCAGCTGACCTTCGTTGCGGAGATGGTACTTGAACTGAGCTGAATATAGAGGAAGACAATTCAATAATATGTGTCTTTGATACTTGTGTTGTTTTTTCAGTTGCTATTTAAGGTCTAGGAACAAAATACTCTAGGACGGTCATATCACGAGAAATCATCATCGCTAACGTCTAGTACTGGCTTGCAAAGCTGGACGATCTGTGTACAGGGCTTGAGGGCGTCCGTGAGACAGGTGGATTCATGACATTATAAGAATTGTGCAACGAAATGGACATACACTCACCGACGCATCACAGGACAGAAGAGTTAAGCTCTCCACTTTGCTCAACGTAATAAGTGGAAAGAGAACAAGCTAAGTATTCAAGGAGCTACATGGACAATGTACGAAGCTTGTTAAAAAAAACAAAAACAGACCTAACTGCACCAAGTAAACATATGTATGATCCGCATAATGACGTCATTTCCTATGTAAACATCACATACCAACCGTCAGGTTTGCAAAATTTAATTATCCTCCGATTCACATTTTGTTTAGCAGACCGTTGAAAACATGGCGGGAGTGATACGGAATCCGTCCACAGTTGATCAGCGAGCGGTGATTCGGTTTCTAATAGCTGAAGGATATCGACCAGTTGACATTCAAAGCAGAATGCAGGCAGCGTATGGTGACAAATGTGTGTCAAAGACAACATTGAGGAACTGGACAACGATGTTTAAAGATTGACGTGAGTTAACGAAACATCTTCCGAGACCAGGTCAGGCACACATTGTTGCGTTAACTCCCGCCATTATTTACACATCGTTGTTCAGTTCTTCGCTGTTGTCTTCGACACACTTTCGTCACCATACGCTGCCTGCATTCTGCTATGAATGTCAACTGGTCGACATCCTTCAGCTGCTAAAAACCGAAACAGCTCGCTGATCAACGGATTCCGTATCACACCCGCCATATTTTCAACGGTCTGCTGAGAAAACTATGATTCGGGGTGGAGTGGGGGAGGAGTTGGATGGGGATAATACAATTTTGCAAACTTGACGGTTGGTATGGGCAGTTTACATGAGAAGGGACTTCATAATGCACATCGTACGTTTGTTCAGTTGTTGCAGTTTGGTCCAGTTTCATTTAAACCAGCCTCGCATATATAGATGCGATGAATTCATTTTTATGTGTAGTAAAATCAGGTAAAGTAGAATATAAATCAGAAACAGGATAAATAAATATGTGAGGAGATGTACAGTATGCCATGCATCAGAACAAACAATATGGCCGGGAAACAATTACGTTTATTAAGAACATAGTCGTAGTTCTTTGGGAGTGAGGACGAAGTTGACGATTGGATTGCGTCATAAATGTCAACACAGCTGCATTTCGCTGAAACATTCACCAAGATATTTCTAGATCTCAGTAAATGGGATCTTAACAGTCTCCGTTGGTGGTTCTAGGCTCGGTGAAACGACCGGCCATCAACCATCTGTAGGCGATAAATTGATGTAATGCAAAGAGTCATTCTATTTTCTTGGTAATGAACTCCTAAACCTTTGAAAACTATCTTCTCCGAGTCAGTTATGTCTTCAAGACAGAGCTCATCACTTCACAGCATAGTACATTCAGATGATAACCCCTGTTTAAAAGTCTCTCGATTGTAAAACAGCCACGTCTATTTGAAAGACAACGCTAGACGCAGAACGCCTATATTTGGTATAGAAGTCATGTGGTTGTATATCAAAGTGTTACTCTTCATTTAGCAAGAAAGCGCTCTTATCTATGAGTATCGGACTGGTAGTACGCTGCATTCTCAATGCAAATGTATGGGTTGGGATAATTTTTTTGCCAATCCGCCCCAGTAGAGTCATGTATAAAACGTTATTTGACTTTCTGTTTGTGAATGAAAGGCAGTGATGAAAGTACCTGACCGGTCCCGCATCATAAAAGCTGACTCCTAGTGCTATGAAATATATAAAACTTAGTTCCATTACTTAACTTTACTTCATTGTACTTGTTTATAAAACACTACAGAGTATCTATACAACCAGTTTATGCCATTCCACTGATACTAAAAATAACTGAGTATCCAATCTATTTTTGAAGTGACCCTGACTCCACCACATACTGTGGCAATGCATTCCAAGCATTCTCCACTCTCTCACTAAACAAATATTTCCTAATATCTAATCTTGACCTGTATTTAAACAATTTGAAGCCGTGACCTCTTTTTATTGGAGCTGGTTTTACTTTGAAAAACTTGGTAAAGTGTAATTTATCCTTTCCATTGATTGATGTTTAACTTGTATTAAGTCACCTGGAATTCTTCTCTTGTCTAGACACTAGGCCTGTATTAAGTCACCTGGAATTCTTCTCTTGTCTAGACACTTAGACCTGTATTAAGTCACCTGGAATTCTTCTCTTGTCTAGACACTAGGCCTGTATTAAGTCACCTGGATTTCTTCTCTTGTCTAGACACTAGGCCTGCATTAAGTCACCTGGAATTCTTCTCTTGTCTAGACACTAGGCCTGTATTAAGTCACCTGGAATTCTTCTCTTGTCTAGACACTAGTCCTGTATTAAGTCACCTGGAATTCTTCTCTTGTCTAGACACTAGGCCTGTATTAAGTCACCTGGAATTCTTCTCTTGTCTAGACACTAGTCCTGTATTAAGTCACCTGGAATTCTTCTCTTGTCTAGACACTAGACCTGTATTAAGCCACCTGGAATTCTTCTCTAGTCTAGACACTAGGCCTGTTTTAAGTCACCTGGAATTTTTCTCTTGTCTAGACACTAGGCCTGTGTTAAGTCACCTGGAATTTTTCTCTTGTCTAGACACTATGCTTGTATTAAGTCAACTGGAATTCTTCTCTTGTCTAGACACTAGGCCTGTATTAAGTCACCTGGAATTCTTCTCTTGTCTAGACACTAGCCCTGTATTAAGTCACCTGGAATCCTTCTCTTGTCTAGACACTAGGCCTGTATTAAGTCACCTGGAATTCTTCTCTTTTCTAGACACTAGGCCTGTATTAAGTCACCTGGAATTCTTCTCTTGTCTAGACACTAGGCTTGTATTAAGTCACCTGGAATTCTTCTCTTGTCTAGACACTAGGCCTGTATTACGTCACCTGGAATTATTTTCTGTTCTAGACAATGTGTATAATTTTTTATGAGTCTTTCCTCATAACTGTAATTCTAGAACTACACGATCATTTATGTAGATCTTCTTTGAAAACATTCTAACATGTCTATATAACCACTCTATGATTAGGACTGCACACCTGAACACAGTACTCCTATTTAGGTCTCACCAAGGATGTATATAGATTGACTATAACTTCCTTGTTCTTATGTGTAATGCTTCTTACGCTCCTGCTAATTCTGTATGTACGTTTTGGCTATATCAAAACACGTGACCAACCAAATATAGTCGATATCCACCTAACCGGCAGGTTTCGTATGCTCGTATCACCACATCACCGCTCCATGAAATGACTCGTATGTCATTTGTCCTGAATGGTTCCCCACAGTTTGTCTCGCAAGCTTCTTTCCTCGTGACAAGTCTTCTCAATGGTGACTTTAGGCAGTTGGCATCTTTGTAAGATGTATTGTGATCCATTTTACATTTGCATCGTGCAATCTGTGCTATTTTAATTTTTATGCATGCCTAACCTGTTATAAACTTGACAACTGTGACGTATTGCCTTCTTTTTGTTTCCATTGATGGAGGTCTAGTCTGTGCTTGCTGTCACTAAACACTTATAAGAAAAACTGTTGTCACCGTGTTTATTATTATTGATGAAAAGAAAACCCATTTTTAAAAATGGGTACTGAAGTCGGATGCACTGGGGCATAAATAGCAACACAATGCTCATCGAACGGTGGCTTAGGAAGCAACGAGAAAAAGACGAATACGATTACTGTCGCAGAGATCGACATTCTTGATTTGTAAGGATGATGGATAAATGCTGCTTGCCCTGCAGTGGTCACTCTGCAGTGGTTCTATTTTGCTTCATCATATGTAAAGCCTTTTGTCTTTCTGTAGTTTTGAATCAGTGCCACATGGGTCAGAAGACGCTGCATTCTAGCGCAGCACTGGAAGTGGATGCAGACCGAGCAAAGCGACGAACTGTCAAAGTGAAATTATATCAAATACATGTATTAATAACTAATTTCCCATCTTCGAAAGAAAAAGAGAAGGAAATATAGCTGAAGAAGAAGAAGAAAAGTAAGTAGAAGAAGAAGAGAAGAAGAAGAAGAAGAAGAAGAAGAGGAAGAAGAAGAAGAAGAAAAAGAAGCAGAAATAGAACAAAACTAAGAAGAACAAGAACATGAAGAATACGTTTCTTCACAAATAATTTTCATTGCCGAGAGAATATTTTTAGGGATGAGTATTAAGTACGTATACCAATGCAGTCGCCGCACATGTCATGACTCGTCTTTAAAGTCTGACACGCCCATTGTCCGGATGCATGGACTTCTATATCTCTTATTTTAACCAACTTCCCCTTAACCTAGAGACCTGCGAATGTGTACACAGTCTGAACTAGTGTGACCTGTTAAGTCACAATCACATTTTGAAGGATCTTGAGCAAGAAACTAGAAAGACTTTGCTTGAAACTTCGCTTTTAATATTTACAATTTTTATATACATTTGTTAAATTCCACACCATCATCTTGTCGTGGCCTCTCGTCATGCTGTAGTCTCAAAGAGTACTGGGACGAAGATAGTGGTGGGTTTTCCCGTTTAGTCCCAAAATAAAAATGGAAACGGTGTTTAAAAAAAAACTCATTTTTAACGGAAAAATTAAAATTTTTAAAATGTTTATTTGTTATTAACTCCCGATAAAAGAAGGGGGGGGGGGGGAGAGGGATGTTAACGTCTGGTCAGGCAAAATATACTGGCCAAGACCCTCACCTTGGTTTCCTCGTAACTCTCCCTCGAAACGGGCTGTTTCGTGGCAGTCTGGCTAACGAGAGAAGGGATCAACGAAATCCCTGTAGTAGTGATCGACAAGCAGAGGAAGCCAAGCAAAGCTCAAACGCCTGAAGGACCCTGGTCCATCTTTTTCAGAACGCTCGGGATGTGAGGAAAGTTACGATAACCCGCCACTTAACGTCGCTTTTCAGGGCGCACAAAAGAGCAAACCTACCCATTGTGTGGATTCAACAACAACAACAACAACAACAACGCTAACAAACAACTCCTGATAGAATACAATTTATGTCTTAGCACAGTACGAAACGGTGTCTCTTTTCTTTTTTTCGTTCAACGTTTGCCTATCTACATTCTATTGGCGGAGGCACGCTCCTTTCCACTCAAGAACGTGGTCTTTTGATCACTATGATGACGTCGTATAAAGCAGTGCTTGGATACATGTGTTCGTCTGTATGTGCCTGTGCTTGTGTTTCAGTGAACCAAGATGTTTCAATCTGGTTCAAACCAGACATGATGTTCTTGCTCACTGTATGTCGTGTGCTTATATATGGGAGCGTACATGTATCCCATGTTCTCTCTGGCGCTGTGAAGCGTTATATCTTTTTTTTTTATATTTTACGTGTTTGCCTCACTCAGTTCATTTGGCGGAGGCGCGCCTATTCCATCCTAGACCGTAGGCAATTTGGGCAATTTTAAGACGTATAAACCAGTGCTTGGATGTAATTGTACGTCTGTCTGTACCTATGCTAGGTTTATGCGCTCTTAGAAGCCACCCCAACCAAAGTGCAATGGATGGGTCTCACCCTGAGGGCGCGTGTGAAAGTTATGCAAGAGTGTGACTGTAGAAAATAGTCAAATGAAACAGAGTGAGGTGAGCAGAGAGAAGGAGACAAAGGCGACGTTAGAGTTACCTCCCAGTTACCTCTAAAAGAGGTCCCGTTATATCTATTATTTATTGTTATGTTTTTTATTTTACGTGTTTGCTTCACTAGTTTCTACTGTCGGAGGCGCGCCTATTCTAGCCTAGACCGTAGTCAATTTGGGCGATATTAAGACGCATAAACCAGTGCTTTGATGTATGTGTGCATCTGTATGTACCTATGCTAGGTTTGAGGGCTCTCAGAAGTCAGCCCAATCAAAGTGTAATGGAAGGGTCTCACACTGAGAGCGCGTGTGAAAGTTGTGCAAGAGTGTAACTATAGGACAGAGTCAAATCATCTTCTTCTTCTTCGTACTCTGGACAGAGTCAAATAAAACAGGGTGAGGTGAGAAGAGAGAAGGAGGACCCCAGAGCTTGATTTCTTTCCGTTATATCTAGTTAACCATTAGAAGTAGTATAGTCTGCTAGCAGATGCAGAAATGCTCTATAACTTTCCGATCATTTCCGAACAAATTCCGAACATTTAATTCCGAAATTACCCGAGTCAAAATGAGTGGCCACTTGGTGGCTGTTCATTGGGTTGTGAAAGGTGCAGTGGTCTGAGACCCGATAAGTTCTGGAAGAGACCTCTTGGGAGACAAACAAGATTAGGGCTAGTTGGAATACTTTGCCAGACGTAATTACCTCCCTCTCCACTGATCTCATTGGCTTGATTTAATAGTTAAGGAGAATTGAAGAGTTGCCGCCCTTACTGTATCCAGTGTTAAGGGACTTGTACAGAATTAACCATTCAATATGGAGTGAAAATGTCTTCTTTTTCTTATTCTTTTTGTTTTTCTGATCAGCGGAAAAGTTAATTGTTCACTCATATATTCATGCATCTTGTTTTGTGAATTCCTGCTATAGTTTAAACAAAAAAACAAAAAAAACAAAGCCAGGATACACAATGCATTCGCAATGTAAGTGAATAATCGCATACGTTGAGTGATCTTCCACACTCTCGAAGATCAAGATGTTGATTCACCGTCTACCATCTGATCCCAGCATGGAGTGTGGCAGTGCTCATTATCTGCCAAACAGTGAAATAATTATTCACAACACATCAATGCGAATCACAATCTTTGTCTTTAAATAAATATTTTTTCAGTTGGTATAACTTTTGAAAAAATATGAATTTCTACTAAACTATATTGAGACTGGCTATATATATACGTTTATATATATATTGCAGCGCGTATAAAACGTAACATATGTCGAGACGTGGATATAAACACATTGGTAGTTATCCAGGCCTCCCATGACAGACGCTTGGACGAAATCACTCTTTGGAATTATCATATGCAAGGTCTCCACAATTCTGACATGCGACCATTGTACCTGGTGAATGATCGATAATCCATCCATACAAGGCAAAACATATATTGGCTGGTCACATTTTGCTATGAAACGATGGTTGATGGAGCACAGCGACAGCAGTCTGGTAACCCCGACGTTAGAAGAGACCGCGGGGAAGACCTCTAATGCGTTGGTCAGACTCTCTTGCTGCACGCTGCAACATCCGAGATGCCTCTAGAGGAGCACTTACCACAAATGGCACTTCCGTGGCACAAGATAGTGTCAGCTGGAGATGAAATTGAGACCCGTAGCTACGCTGAGGAACGGGTAATGAAGATGAATGAAAGATAATATATGTTGTAGAACGCATAGCTAATACCAAATTTGTTATTTTTTGTATGTTATAAAAATTCAGATAAATTGTCTATATAAAAATAGTCTTTGATTTGGAAGCTGTAGATGTTCGAGGCTACTAGTACTAATTGTGTTACTTGTTGTTCTGGAAGTAAAAGATTACAGCAGCGATTCGTATATCTCGAGGAGTGCTGCTGATGGCAAGCCTCTGTTCTCTGGCTGTAGTGCAATGCGATACTTTAATTGCTCATTAAATTGATTCCACTTCGTTGACCAGAATACTGCAAAACTGCTTGTTTGTATGAGTAAGACAAGGCTTAGAGGTGGAGTGTTATTCAGTATGTTATACCTATCTCTAATGTACGTATTATCCTTCTCGGTTTTGAGGAAAATAAAGACGACATGTCTGACAGTCATATTTATAACCACATAACCATAAAGTATAAATTATATATATATATATATATATATATATATATATATATATATATATATATATATATATGTATATATATAATAAAGTAAAACGTTAGAATAGACAAGAGCGTACAGAGATATTATACACATTACCGTAAATGCGTTATTACACGCAATATGGTACAACTTTATTATATACAAGAACGTACAACCAAGTTATAGACAAGAACGTACTGCGTTATTATGTACAAAAACATGCCGCATTATAGTACACAAGACTATTACAAGTGAATACACATTAGTTTTTGTTTGTAGATCACTTTCTTGTAGGAAACATTGCATGCTCCGTTGAACGAGTTTGATCATTTCTGTGAATTTCATGAACTGGCTATTTTGCCTTCGCTAACGATAAGCATCACCCGTTCACATTTGGGTTGACCGGAACGTGCTGATACCGGAGCGCAAACCAGAATCTTTTGCATGGAGAAACAAGCGCTCTAACCACTCATAGAATGTCAATCGGCCGTCCATCATAACCTCAGCAGGACCCACAACCAGGAAGCGTTCGGACTGTCCACCAGCAATCGCTGCTATTGTGGCCAGAATTGGTTTATCGACACCCCAACTGGCTCGGCAATTGGATTATCTCGTCATTGAGAAATGGAGTGGAAATAAATGAAGTATCTTATTCCGAACATGAATAATTAGATTCGGGCTGTGATAAGCTGGTTTAAGAAGATGTTTTGCTAAGGGTACGGCAGGGTCGCCTGGTTTATTACCAGAGGGTCAGTTCTTCACGATGTATGAAAAAATAGTGTGCATGAGGTTATGACCGATTTAGCTTCTTCTACTTGTCCCCTTTTCTACTGTATATGAAGCAGATGATGGATTTACGTATCTTGGCAGTATTCTCCCCAGAAAAGAACGTATTGATTGTGATGTCCACAACAGGATTGGTAGTGATTGGTAGTGATCCAGGCATCCCATGAGAAACACTTGGACGAAATCACTTTTCGGAACCAAAATATGCAATGTCTCCACAATTCTGACATAAGACCATTGTCCCTGACAATAATCCATCCAGACAAGGCATAATATATGGGATGGTCACATTTTGCTATGAAACGGTTGTCAATGGAGCACAACGACATCATTCTGGTACCCCCGAGGTAAGAAGAGACCGTGGGGGAAGAACTCCAATGCGTTCGTCAGACTCCATCGCCAAGGCAGGCTATGCTTTTGAAAGACTATTAGCAAATGTTTGAGACCGGCAGGGAATCAGTCTTGCCTGCAAGATAAGGGTATTCCGTTCTGTGGTGATAGCGATTATTCTATACATTTGCGAAACATGGACAGTTTATAACAGACATGTCAGGAAACTAAATCCTTTCTCAGTGAGATGTTTCTTGAGGCAGCTTAAGATTGGTTGGTACGATAGAGTGCCGAACTATGAAGTTCTTTGCAGGACAACGCTTTCAGGCATACATAAGCACAAATCAGATGCACTGGGAATTGTAATCATATGCACAACGAGCACCTCCAATAGCAGCTGTTGTAAGGTGAGCTAAGAGCATGTAACTGCTCGACAGGGTGAGAGAAGGAACGATAGAAATATTGGAAAGTATCTCTGAATAGTTTCCTCATTTATGTTACCTCATGGGAGCTGCTGGCTCCGAACCGCTCTAATTGGTGCGTTATCATCACACACGGTGCTCGCATCGGCGAGCACTATTCTTAACTTTGCCCAACTCATCCGATCTCCCACATATTATCTAACTCATCCCCTCTACAAATATTTGCCTAAACCCCCCCCCCCCCAATTCTTTGCCTAACTCCCCTCCCCCTTACAACTCTCCCCTCCCCCCTCAATGCCTAACTCACGCTCCCTCAATATTTGCTTCACTCCTCAACTCCCCAATCTGTGCTTAACTGATCTACTCTCTCATCTATTATTTAACTCACCCATTATCCCACTCTTTGTCTAACTCACCCATCCTCCTACTCGTTTGTCTAACTTAAGCATTACCCCACTCTTTGTCTAACTCACTCCCTCTTTAGTCTTTATCTAACTAAACTATTCTCTACGCTTTGTATTACTCACCCATCCCCACTCTTTGACTAACTCACCCATCCCCACTCTTTGACTAACTCACCCATCGCCACTCTTTGACTAACTCACCCATCCCCACTCTTTGACTAACTCACCCATTCTCCACTCGTTGTCTCTTACCCATTCCCCCACTCTGTGTATAAGTTACACATTCCCCCACACTTTGTCTAACTCACTCTTTCCCCCACTCTTTATCTAATTCCCAAATTCCCCACTCTTTGTCTAACTAATCCATCCCCCACTCTTTGCCTAACTCGCCCATCTCCTACTCTTTGTCTAACTCATCTGCTGTCCTACTCTTTGTCTAACCCATCTACTCCGCCACTCGTTGTCTAACTCACCCATTCTCCCACTCGTTGTCTAACTCACCCATTCCCCATTCTTTGTTTAACTCACCCGCTCTCTCAGTTTTTCTCTAACTCACCCGCTCTCTCACTCTCATTCGCGAACTTGTTAAAAAATATAACTGTGCGTTTACTTCCATTGCTGAAATCCTTTCGGCGGTGTCTCTAGTAGGGGTGGGTGAGTAGGATTTATATGGTTTGGAAATAAAGACGGCCTGCCACTTCAATCGTCAAGGAAAGTATTTTGTTACACCCCGATATAAAAAATAGCAATGCCTCATCAAGGTTTTCAACCTATGTTCCATTGACCAAGATCATGGGTTTTGTGCGAAGACATGGTGAGGGATGAACACCTGCGGGAAAGGTGGTCAGAATAGCCAGTGGAGCAATAGATCAAATGTTGAAATGCAGTTACGGAAGTTACACAGGCTAGTAGGCAGCAGTCAAACGTAGCTAGATAGGACCTGACATAGAGTCTGCAGTGGAAAAGGAAGAGAGGTTGACCAAGACACACCTGGAGAAGTGACTGAAAATTAACTTTTTTTCCTGGAACTTAACTGCAGAAAGGCAGAAATTGTAGTTCAAGGACGATCTTACTGCAGGAGGGTTGTCAATGCCTTTATGCCCCAGATGTAGCGACGAGCGATGATGATCATTTAACACGTGACAGTCTGACACATGACAGTCTGACTCGTGACAATCTGACAGTCAGTGTTGAATCAAAGATGGCGTGTTTCGTAAATGGAGACATAATAGCAGGTTCCTCTTTCTAATTATTTCTTGGGCACCACAGAGGACTACACGAGTAAAGAGACCAATGAACAGAAGACATCGACCAATGGCGGGAAAGACAATGCGGCTGGAGATGTTGTTGGTTCGTTGTTTTGAAAGCCCACAATGAGTAGGTTTACACTTTTGAAAAAGGACGGTAAGTGACGGGTTTCAGTGGCTTTCCTCACATCCTGAGCGTGTTGATGAAGGTAGACCGGGGTCCTCAATACGGTTGTGCTATGTTTGGCTTCATCTGCGTGTCGCTCCCTACTACGAGGATCGCGTCGATCCTTCCCCTTGTTAGTCTAGCTACCATGAAAACAGCCCGTTTCAGAAAGTACTTCGAGAAAATCAAGGTGATTGCCTTGGCTACTATGTTTTGTCTGACAGTGACTAACATGTCTGATCAGTGTACTTTTTTTTTACCCTGACTAACATGTGTGATCAGTATATTTGTTCTGACCAGAAGTTAGTCTTCCTTCCCTTAACTGGAGATATAGATGGCTATTTTAGTTTAGATAAACTATTACAGCATTACATTGCAAGGGGAAACAAGAAGACTATGCACAATCAAGATATTCCTGTTTCAGAAGAACACGGGTCTAAAATAACATGGATAAACACAGAAAACATGGCATCGACACGCCGAGTTATTACAGCTTTCATTGAGAGAAGAAAAAAAATATAACAAAAGCGTCAAGAAGAACAATAAAAACGAAACAAAAACCAAATCAATTTGAAGCACCAAGACGCTCGTCAATGATGGACATGATCTTAAAGGAAATTCATCAGCACCGGAAGAGCCAGGCAGTCAATTTCGATCGGGTCCGATCTTCAAGACGACGCGGGAAAATCTACCTATGAATAAATTTGCCATTTCCGAGCCCAAAGACGCATGAACCGCTGAAGTTTGGCTTGCTTGTGATTGATGAAAGCCATATTCGAGGATTTGTGTTTTAATCAATTTTCCCGACTCTTCGGAATCCGTTGCAAAATGAATGGGGTTGAAGGATTTCTGAAATATCATAGGCTTTAAGGTCCGGAGAGACAAAACATTCTTCTTAAAGAGCTAGGAAGGAAATATTACAACGCCGAATGTTTAAATTGGTCACTATCGTGTTTAAAAAAAAAATGACACAGAAAAGGCAGCTATTCGTGTGTAAAATAATACTTTAAAAAAAATGTATATGCCAGTGAGTCGAATATTTGTATGAAAAAGTGAGGATACATAAGACACATCCTCAGAAAGAAACCAGACAATATAAAATGCATTCGCTGGGTATATACAAAAAGGCTGCTGAAATCGGATTGTGCCACACTAAAAGGCACAGATATCGCAGCCTCGCTGAAAACTTAGACCCAAAGCCACAACGTCTTTTCAGGAAGAACGCAGAAGAATAGATCTGATAAGAAGAAGAAGAGAAAAAAAGAAGAAGAAGAGAAAGAAGAAGAAGAAGAAGACGAAGAAGAAGAAGAACAAGAAGAAGAAGTAGAAGAAGAAGAAGAAGAAGAAAAGAAAGGAGAAGGAAAAGAAGAACTTGAACTTGGTTGACTTCTCTAAGCTCACAAGTGTTTTGTAAAGTCTGACAATAGGATGTTATGCTTGGAACTAGCTACCCTACCATATAAAACATCTGCCACTGAAACTGG
The DNA here is from genome assembly GCA_036924085.1 of Ariolimax columbianus. Taxonomy (NCBI): domain Eukaryota; kingdom Metazoa; phylum Mollusca; class Gastropoda; order Stylommatophora; family Arionidae; genus Ariolimax; species Ariolimax columbianus. The sequence continues at coordinate 29,382,858 of JAVGWX010000007.1, forward strand.
TGCTGCAACTGTTAGGATACAGGCTTCCGGAATGGGCGTTCAGTTACAGTAGAGCGTTTATATTTACCATAAACCGAAAAATTGAAAAAGACGAGTACTAAGTTTTATGCAAACCTGGTATCATACTGTTCATTCTTCTATTTTCATAGCCAGATCGAGAGTTCAGCACTTGTTTACATATTGTCTTTCATGCTGTTATTATTGAAGGCTAATTCAGGTCTACTTCTTGAAGTATGTTATAAATGGAGGCGAACATTAAATAGGAGTACCTGATTCGTGTAGGGTAGAGAACTCGTTTTTTAGATCCTCAGTTAATAATAAACTATCACTGGACCAAGAGTTCAATATCCGGACAGGCACGCTTCTAAAACATTGAACTGATTAACAAAAAGGGTCTGGGAGAACAAGAAACTCACTGTTAACACAAACACACATATTTACTAGGCCTGTGTACTCAGCACCCTTCTTTATGGCAGTGAGACACGGTCTACCTACATGCACCGGGAGGGACGACTAAACAGCTATCGCATGAAGTGCCTGCAGGGAATTCTGTGAGTTAGGTGGCAAGATAAGATCACCAACGCAGAGGTGTTGGAAAAAACAGACTCTGTCACAATCTTTTCCATGCTTAGTCTTCGAAGGCTCTGATGGCTGGGACACACTCGAAGGATGGATGATAGCAGAAAAACAAAAATATCTTCTCTATGGGTAATTACAGTTGGAGAACAGATTTCGAAGCCGGCCATTACTTCGGTACAAGGATGTATGCAAGCGGGATATGAATGATGCAGGCATCGATTTGGAATCATGGGAACAGGACGCCATGGATCGTGTTACATGGAGGGGCAGGATTAAGCATGGAATACAGACAAATGAGATACTGATTGCTAATAGGCTAAAGAATCAGCGTCTGAGAAGTCACACCACACCATGCCGCAAAAGGTGATGACTTTCCTTTCACCCACTGTGGAAGACGCTTCTCTGACCGGATTGGTATTACTAGTCACATTCGTTACAGTCGTGGACTGTAGTTGAACACATTTTTTTCAAAGCACAATTACTATCCTCTGACAAGACGGAAAGAGCTAATGAGTAGGACAAACGCCAACTAGAGGCTGGTACATGGCCCAAGTGGAACTGCCCACTTTAAAGGGCTAAATGACCGATATACTTGCTCCACCGAGCGCACTTCTGACAATTCTGCTGCAATACTCTACACAAACTTAAACACAGAGCTAAAATAAAGACACAATCAAGCCTGAGGGAGAAACATTGGAAGAAGTGGATACCTTTACCTATTTGGGTACTCCAGTTGACCTATGTAAATGTGCAGATGCATATATAAGGACCAGAATTTGAAAGGCTAGGTAGGCATGCCTGACATTAAACAACATATGGAGATCCAGAGGAATTAAGATTCACACCAAAGTTAGAATATCCAATACAAGTGTCAAATCAGTGGAGAACGACCAAGCCGTACAACAAAGACTAGTCATTCGTTAACAGAGGCATATCAAGGATAATGAGCATAAAGGGACAAGACATGGTGAGGCATGAAGACTTATGGAAAAGAAGCCAACAAAAGCAACTGAAACAACACACTTTACAAAGAAAATGAGTCTGGATGGAACATACGCCACGGAAGGCATCGTCCAACATAGCCAAACCGTTTCTCACATGGAATCCTCATAGAGAAGAGAAGGAGAGGTAGATCCAAAAATACGTATAGTGAATCAATTGAGGTGGATATAAGGTTGAATTATTACACCTGGAGAGATTAAAAGAGAGCACGCCCACGAGAATGTATAATGGCGAGATGCTAACAATGGCCGAGTGTATACATGGTTTTTTATTTAGTCTTGTTCTTGTAGAAAGTGTATGCTGGCGAGATGCTAACAATGGCCGAGTGCAGCCATGGTCTTTGATTTAGTCTGGTTTTTCTTTGACATTCGTCCTGAAAAGAAAGTTGTGACGTTGTGTCATTGTTTACAGTGGAGCTGCTATAAATGCGTCTTTCGGTCCAACACACCCGATTGAAGTTTTTTTATGGGAGGGGGGGGGGGGTGTTGCCATCTCACTGCAATCTTCATTCTCCTAGCCAAACTACACATGGAGCCTGCCGTCAGGGCTGCCGTCTCTAGACGGACTAGGCTCGTGGTCAGTTTTGGATCGCTGGCTCTGATACAAGCAGACATATATATCACTAGCTTCTATTGGTTCATTCACTGCTTCTTCTTCAGCCCCTTTTGACTGATTGATTGATCGTTTGATCGATTGAATTTTCTTAACGTATCCTAAAAAAATGATGAATTATCAGCTTTCTGTTTACCAGCGTGTAAGTTTTCGTGTGCTTAGAAGAATGCTCACATTACCTATCCCGGTGACAGTTTTGCGTTTCAATGAAATAGCCTCAGAGTGGCATCGTGTTGCCTTGCTTTTCAAGTTCTTTAATTCTACAAATTCGTTATCATTTTGTATGACCTAAACAAAGCATTTATTGCGTAATTATTTACAGGATCAAACTATTTATACATTTCATAGAAGTAATTGTCAGGCATGTATGTCAAACAGGCATTTTTCCATATATCATGTTTATCTTGCAGGGCAGTGCATTTGTCATATAACAGTTTTGTGGATGTTCCAAATGACCTGTTAAATGATTGTCTTTGCTTGATTTGCGTGTATTATTCAAGTGATTATAATTTACTTGTGATTGCTGAAAGAAAGACTAATGTCTGGTCAGACAGAACATACTAATGAAACATGCTAGTCAGCGTCAGGAAATACATACTGGCCAAGACCCTCACATCGGCTTTCTGGTATTCCTCTTTGGCAACGGGCTGTTTTCATGGCAGCCTGGCTAATGAGATAAGGGATCGATGTGATCTCCGTAGTAGTGAGTAACACGAAAATGAAGCTACGCATAGCACAACCGCCTGGAGAACCGCGATCCAGTTTCATCAGCACGCTCGATATGTGAGGAAAGCTACTGTAACCCGCCACTTAACGTCCTTTTCAGGGCTCACAAAAGAGTGACCAGCTCATTGCTGGCATTCGCAAACAACAACAACAACTTGTACTTGCATTCGGTGGAGTTAATTTATTAATCAAATGTATTATCACTACATGAAGTTTATAATTAACGTACTCACATATCACGTAGGTCCAATCAGGTCAATGTGCACAAAGTATTGGCAAAGACCAGTTCAGACCTCTTAATAGTCAGGAATTCAAGAACAAAAGCAATCGGGCAAATTTATTGTCTAGTTTTGTTATCGATCCTGAGACAATAGGCTTTCTCCTTACTGTCCAATGAGGAAATCGGACATCTGTATTAGGGACAACTCTAGGCTGAATTAGGATAGTATCCCTTTAGAAGGTAGAACTCGGAACCCCTTTGCAGTACCCCGATGTGCTGAGTCAAGGCATCGTTCGTTGTGCTCATTTCAAAGTTCGAGTGGACTGAATGACTGTGTCCAAAACTAAACTGAAAATAGTGACCACGTCTTGAGTTACAATGCCCTTGTGATTAATTATATTCGTCAGGAAGAGGTGCGGGGAAGATGGTAGCATTCAATTCTGTAAGCCTATTCTACATTGTTATTAATGGGTTATATCATATACGATAGTAGCATTCAATGATCTAGGCCCTTTCTGTATTGCTTTGTCTGGGCTTGCATCATCGGCTATGGTAGCATTCAATTTTCTAGGCCTGTATTGCTATGTCTGGACTTACATTATCGGCGAATGTAGCATTCACATTTTTAGGCCTGTTCTGTATTGCTATGTCTGGGTTAATATCAGGGAAGATGGTAGGCAATGTCTGCTTTATGGTTCCATACCCTTACTTTGCTAACAATTAACCGTTAGCAGGGCCACTGGGTGGGACTGAATGTAAAATACGGATCAATTACAGGGAAGCGCGTGCGCTGGCTAGTGTGCGCGTGTCTCTCTCTCGCCGTTGTATAAGAGAGCTGTTTTATGTACGTGTGTTTCGACTGGACCAGGAAGTACCGGCTCACCAGATAACGTCTAAGTCGACTATGTGTAAAAACGGTCTTCCACAGGCCGGCTGGAGGCGTGGGAGGGTCCGTCCAAGTTCTGCATGGGCTCCGACAGATAGAAGTTTCTCCATCGGCTCTGAACGAGGTTTGGCTACAAGCCTCAGTGGCTGGACGTGGTTGTGGTCGATGGACGCAACGGGCCCTAGATGCCTAGTCAAACATTATTATTATTATGAAAGAAAACCTTGCCTGACTAATAATTCAATAATGAATTATCTTTTAAACGTCACGTACAAAGATCGAGTTACAAAGGAGGAGATGTGAGATAGAATTGAAACAGCAATAGGGTCTTTTGAAGACCTCTTGACAACTGTCAAAAGAAGGAAACTCACTTGGTACGGTCACAAATCGAGATAAAATGTTGTTACAAATACAATCCTTCGCTGACATATGTATGGCAGACGACGAAGAGGCGTCCCAAAAAGAGATAGGAAGACAATATAGAAGAATGGACCAATCTCCGACCAGAAGAGTCACAAGCAGCGGCCGCTGATAGAGAAGAGTGGCGTAGCGTTGTGAGGATGTCTTCATGTGTGGCCCAACGACCTCACCGGTAACGGGATGACCTGATATGACCTATTATTGTTCTTTCTCTTGTTCTGTCATTCGTTCTAAAAAAAAAGTACGCTGTGTTGTAGTTTACAGCGAAGTTGCGTTATCTGCTTCTTTCGACACATATTTGGTGTTAGCATATTATTTTTTGGGATCAGGTTTCCCTTCTCTCTTCGAACCTTATTCTCTAAGCCAAACTACACGAGTTTACAAGCTGATCTTGGAGGCCGAATAGAGTCTTGGTCAAGTATTGTTTGCTAACGCAGACGCAAGAGGTCTAGAAGTCCATGTCTGCTAACAGATCCTTAACTTTCTCATCTCCGACCCCGGAATACATAATAATCAACTCGCAGATATTATAATCTCAAAACATCTTCTTCTTATTTTTCTTCCTCTTCGATCACCAACTGACGTGGATTGGCTTGGCTTGGGCTTGGCTTGGCTTGGCTTAGCTTCGTTCATTCTCAATCTTCCACTACCAAACACTGAAAGGGCTTAAGCAGCAGAATGTAGTCCAGAGAACGGAATGCGTTGTGTCGTAGTTTACAGCTTGACTGCGATATTTGCACCTTTCGGTCCAACACATCCGACTTCAGCAAGCATTTTTTGAGTACCGGGCTAGCATTCCCTCTTCGATCCATTCTTCTTAGCCAGTCTGCCCTGCTGCAGTCTGTTATCCAGGATCACCACGTGGAGGTGTAGAAGGTTCTTTGCAGCTTTGGTTCGCTGGCCCTGACGCTAGCAGTCAGCTATGGGTCGCTGACCACTGCAGCTCATGCGCTGCTCAGCATCTTGATCCCAAACATCAAATGATGATATGCTTCTAGCCCGGTAAAGTTCACAAAAGGAGACTGTTCCGGTCCCCGTGGGTCCTACACGGCTTTTCGAGCATTACCGCTCCCCAGGGCCAGTTTGCCTCTATTTAGTATGAATATCTAGGGCAGTCCAACAGGATATGTTCTAGTGTTTGCTTTGGTGTTCCACAATCGCATGTGGAGTGTGTCTGAGTCCCATTCTGTGGAGGTGGGCCTTTAGTCTACAATGTCACGTTCTGAGTCTGAAGATATCTGTCTACCCACTTACGTGTTTGTCTATGCTGTAATGTTCTGCCTTGTATTCTTTGTTCTCGTCTCTCCAGTCCGTGTTCTCGGATCGTTTGATGAGTGTTGTTGTGTTTTTATAAATCAGTGGATCACTAGTCTGCGTCCCGCTACTTCCGGCTTCTTACAGCTCATCTGTCTTCTCGTTTCCAATGATCCCACAGTGGGTCTGACTCCACTGTAATGGGCCGGAATCCACTGTAGTGGGCCAGAATCCACTGTAGTGGGCCAGAATCCACTGTAGTGGGACGGAATCCACTGTAGTATGGCGGAATCCACTGTAGTGGGACAGAATCCACTGTAGTTAGGCGGAATCCACTGTAATGGGCCGGAATCCACTGTAGTGGGCCGGAATCCACTGTAGTGGGTCGGAATCCACTGTAGTGGGCCGGAATCCACTGTAGTGGGGCGGAATCCACTGTAGTGAGCCGGAATCCACTGTAGAGGCCCGGAACCCACTGTGGAACTAGTTCAGTGTTTTGGGGACATTGATCCGATGTTGTATTTTATTTTTTGTTAGAGTCTATTTTGTTTATATTATTTTGGGGATCAGGCTTTACTCTAAATTAAACTACACCAGTTTCCATTATCAACACTTGGGGACCAAATAAAGTCTTAGGCAGCTACGTTTCGCTAACAATGACACAATCAGCCGGCCATAAGTCAGTATCTGCTATTATATCATTCCCTTACGTAAACATAGCTATCCACGCCTAGATCTTACAATATAAAAACAGCATATCTTCCTACATCTTGCTAAGCATTACAGTTATATGTACTTTTAACACACTGCGTCTCGTCTAATGAAATAACTGAATGTAAAGTAGAAACCTGAATCAATATAAACAAATGCCATGTTACGTGTCGGTGAGATTGTTTTTCCTGCTTTAGAGCAGCCATGGACAACATGAAAGTATAAGTGACGTGATATCACGACGTGTTGTGTGCGATATGATGTGGATTTCAGAATCACGGATTTCTCAGTAAGCTCAATACTCTAATTATTATTGAAATCGTTTTGAAGTGTGCACCTATGTTTTTTAGAGGGTTCTCTCTACGACAAGAGTCGAGAATAACGCGACGGATAAACAGAGAACTTCTAGTGAGTGTAGGTTAAACTTCTTCAAGAAAAAGCGCCGTCACTTTTTGGCAATAACACACACGTGGATGAAAGTTGAAGGTTGATGAGTTTCAAGTTGTCTTTTGTACTTCAAAATAAGCACTTGATGTTATTTTTGTTGATCGAATCTACTGGTTGTGAGTTGGGTAACTCCTGACGACATTTTACATTATTTACGACGGGCGTTCAAGTCACACCGAGACTTTTTTGTGAGTAAAGCTTTTTTTGTTTTTAAAGTTGTCAAAATATCATTTATTGTTTGGTATTATCTCCTGCAACATTTATGCACTTATTCCAGCGTTTCAGTGAAGCTTGGTTAGCTTCAGCGTAGAAAGATTTGTCAGTATGTCTGAACCAATCCAGAACACGTGTTTCACTTCGTCATCAGTGCTAAAATGAAGACCTCCCAGAAATTCATTTAGGGGTTCAAAACAGGTGGAGATCGTTTGGAGCGAGGTCTGGGCTGTAAGGTGGATGTGGTAATACCTCCAAGCCGAGCTGCTACAGATGGCACAGTGCAATGAGTCGTATCAGGTCTAGCGTTATCTTGCAGGAGGAAGACGCCCTTCGTGATCAAACCAGGCAATTTGTTTCTCTGACGGTTATGCACTTCACTCCCAATCCGCATGTACTGTTCACTGTTGATAGTGGCACATCGAGGCAGACAATTTGTTGTCAGGTTTCACGCACAGGCTGCTTCATGCAAGCACTAACAGTGCTACCCACCATTTTTATTTATCTCTCAGGTGACTGACCCATGTCAAGGGGACCGCTTAGCAGTAACGGGCCCATGTGCCGCTAACTCGAATGATAGTAGTTCCAGCATGATATACCCCATTCAGGTAGAACTAGAATAAAAAGTCTCGGTTTGATTTGAACGCCCCTCTTGCATTCGTGCCCGGCAACCTCTCACATTTTTCGCGAAAAATACGTCAACGTCAGTGATCTTTCATTTTCTACCATCAGGTGTGCAGTACATGTTCCCTGCATACTGTGACATATAGTAGAGTGTTCTGTACAATACAAAAATTTTGCTCTCAATCATACATATCTAAAAATAAGGTTGTGACCCACGTCCACTCGTTTGAGGAGAAACTATCATATTTATTAGCAGACTTTATTGGAGAACCCATAGTCCTATTCTAAATAACCACTGATGTCAGAAGAAGAAGCAGTAAAAAAAGTACAATACAAAAATTAATAAAATATATGAAATGCTACATGTTCCAGACATTCCAAACGTGTTAGTAAAAGAGGACACAGTGACATGTCAAGGGAAAAATACTTTTTATCTTTCGAAGAAAAATACAACTTTACATGTACAGTGAGTGGCGACTCTTGGGAGAAGTGGCAGTTATTTCTCATCTCTTTTATTCATCCCGGTGGGCGCCAGTATTTGGGATTGACTATGTAGTAATGCGTGTAGTATTAGTGGTCAAGTATAATAATTAGTGACAGTCTAAACGAGTCCCTTAAGTGCTGTCAAATAGACATTAACATCTGAGAGAACTGGGCAAAATCGCTTAGCATGGAAGAGCAATAAGGAAGTAAAGAGGCAGATAAAATATAAAAAAACAACTGGGGAATACGTTTCCCAGTCGTGTCACAGACTTTTCCGGGCTCGAATTGGCTTGATCAATCTTTAGCGCAAACACATACTCAAGGTTGCATAATGACACGTGATGATGTTGTGTCCTGACCTGTTCTCTCTGCACAGAGAATGGATCTTGTGATCCATAGTCGCAATGCTTGAAATATAAGTGGACAGAACATCAAAAACTGATATTACAATGACAAAACTGTGGTGACAGAGCAGAACGATATAGGCTTACAAGAAATGGTCAACCCAATTGCTATTTAAAGCAAAAATAAAAGCCACAGCTTAGAAGTAATTCTAGTAACTAAACAACACATCTCAGCCAAATGATGAATCAAGGTGAACGAGAACGAACTAAATAAAGTACACACATTTCAATACTTGAGCACTCACATAACATCTGACGTAAGATGCAGTTATGAAATAAAGACAAGAATTGCTAAGACAAAATCAGTTTTACAGAGTATGAATCGAATCGTGTGCATCAAAAAGAGTGTCACTTGATTTAGAAACGAGAGTTCTTGGATCCTACGTATTATTCCCATCGTAAAGAAAAATAAAGATAAAGTTAACCCAAACAGCTATAGGTCAATCAGTCTCCTGAGCTGCACAGGCAAGCTCATTGAAAAATTAATAAATACCAGATTCAGCTGGCAACTCGAAGAGAAACAAATTGTCATACAACAAGCAGGCTTCAGGCGGCATATGTCCACGGAAGATCAAGTAATCCACATAGCACAAGAAATCGATGATGCTTTACAGGAAGGAAAACACACTCTGGCTGTATGGGTAGACCTGGAAAAAAGCCTTCGATCAAGTATGGAAAAATAGGCTACGTGAAAAAATGCTGCAATATGGCGTATGCAGAAAAAGGTACGAGTGGATTAGCAGCTACTTAGAAAATAGAACAGCAAGAGTGCAGGTACAAGGGCATACCAGTAAAAAGGAAACCAGGGAATAAGGTGTTCCCCAGGGTGGTGTCCTATTCCGTACACTCTTCCTTATTTACATACATAAGATCGCCAACAACCTCCACAAAAGTATACACTATTCTCTATATATACACTCTATGTATACACTATGTCCTGCCACGTGGACTACTGAAAAACTTATCACTACATCCAGCACACGAATACAAAGCTCTATGGCAGGACTTGAAAGATGGTCCAAGACCTGGTTACTAGAGATAAATGAACAAAATGGCACATAGCATCTTCTCCCTGTCAAATATATGGCAGCAAGTAAGACTCCGACTAAACGGAAAGGAGATACGGCTAGATGAGGCTCCTATCTTCTTAGGAGTTTCCTTAGACTGACGTCTGACCTGAAAACGCACATTTAAAAGACCCAGCTGAAGTCCACCATGACGAAACTTGCTGGTAGTACAAGGTATGATGACGGAAACACACTAAAGAAATGATGAACAGGCAGAGTGGGATCAGTTTTGGAATACGGCATTGCAGCTTAGTCAACGTCATCCAAATTAAATTTTGACAAAATAGGGCGCACCTAAAACCAAACAGCCCACATCAAAACAGGAGCCCTGAAGTCCACCTAAATAAAATACCTGGAAGCCATGACTGGCTACAATCTTTGGAAGACCGCCGAGACTACAGAATCCTACAGCAATCGGGACAATTTAAAAAAAATCTAGGACCACCCGCTGCACCACATATTTAATGGGCTGAGACTAGGAAGGCTAAAAATGAAAAGTTTTACAGTCGATGTAAAAGAAAATATTAAAAACAATGCTTTACTTATAAACGAAAAAATTAAAACCAATACCAGCATGCTCCATTCGCTGCCTCTGGAAAGGAAGACCCTTCCCTGATCGTATATGCAATATTCCCAACATCGAAGATAAAAAGTCACAAACAGAAAAAAAACACATAGTTACAAATTACATCAACCACAAACTTCAACCAACAGCCTGTACACACGCCAATTCGGATGGCTCAGGCAAAATGCCATCGGAAGCGGGAGAGGAGGCATAACTATAAAACTAAAAAGCGAAGTATACTCATCAGTATTTGCCACTGGAAGACACTGCAACAACTTCAGTACCGAAGATAGTGCCCTGAAACAAGCAGCTGAAACCCATATAGACCATTAGGAGCAGGATGAGCAGCAAGTGCTCATGCTCAGAGACTCCCTCGCATTATTATTGGAGCTCAAGAACCATCACAAACATGAACTCGGTGCTCTGGCAGACTCACTAGAAGGCCTGTCCCAGTGCTTCAAAAAAGCATAGTTCAGTGGATGCCGGCCCACTGTGACATTCCAGGTAACGAGGAGGCGGGCATACTCGCCAGAGAGGGAGGAATGCTGCAGCAGAATGATACATAAATCACATGCAATGAGACTAAAGAAGTCTTCAGGGCAAAGGACACTGCAACATGGAAAACAGACCACCCTGACCACAGAAAATGATGCCTACCATCAACTCTCCAGGCCAGACCAGGTGATCATTCTCCTGCTACGTACATGTTACAACAGCCTGAGATGTTATATGTACAACAAGTTCAAGATTGGCACTATGGACATTTGGGCATGCCGCACAAAGCCCATGAAGGCAGAACATATTTTGCAGTCCTGTCCACTGTATACCGACAAAAGAAGTAACATTTGGCAACAGCCAGTGTCCTTCCACGAGAAGCCGTACGGAAGCGTACAGAGCCTTGAGTCGACTGCAGCCTTCGTTAGAGTCATTAAAGTTGAGGTCTAAAGATGAACGAGGAGTGGTGCTACGTGGAACCAGTGCTGGCATATGGTAGCGAGTCGTGGACAATCAGCAGGCAAGCACAGGGGACATTTGCGGCAACGGATATATGATTTTACAGAATGATGTTCAGAATTCCACGGATTGTAAAGAAGGCTGACAACATGGTATTTCTTCTTCTTCTTATTCTTCTTCTTCTTCTTCTTCTTCTTCTTCTTCTTCTTCTTCTTCTTCTTCTTCTTCGTACGCTGTCAGACGTCAACCTGTATTTTTTCGAAGAAAGCAGCGGTCATCCTGAGGCTGTCGACACTGCCATAGAGCTTGTCTAGTGTTGCCACTGGGGATGGCCACATATGCTTTCTCTGGTCCTCGTATATCGGGCAATTTTACAGCAGATGTTTAGCGGTCATTTTCCCTGTATCACAAGTGCATTCGTCAGTGCCACCTATCTTCAGTTTATTGAATAGGTGGTACCTCAGTCTGTTGTGGCCTGTGCGAAGTCTGAAGACCACGACCTGCTCTCTTCTGTTCAACTGGTAATAGGCTTCAATTTTTGTGTAGCCAGTATGTTCTGTTTCCCATTTGGCCATGTATCTGGCCCTAATAAGCCTTTTGGACTCTTCGTAGGTCACACTAGAATCTGGTTGTGGTAGTCTTGCATCTTCTTGTGCCAGTCTGTCTGCCTCGTCGTTGCCTTGGATGTTACAGTGGGATGGAACCCACTGTACCACTGCTCTTTTTGGTGCAGACTGCTGGCATAGTTGACAGAGCATTGCTCTTAAATCAACGTGGTATTTGAAGAGGAACAGGCACAACACTCGTTTATGGCAAAAAGCAGGACAAGACAAGAGCAAGAACAAGAATAACACCAAGAAAAGCAAGAGAAACAAGAACCATATATGGAACAAGAACAACAAGAGCAACAGAAGCAACACGAACAAGAAAAGCAACAAGAAAAGCAAGAGAAACAAGAACCATATATGGAACAAGAACAACAAGAGCAACAGAAGCAACACGAACAAGAAAAGCAACAAGAAAATCAAAAGCAACAGAAGCAACACAAACAACAAGAAGAACAACACGAATAAGAGCAACAGGAATAACAAGAACAAGAATAGCAAGAACAAGAAGAACAAGAACAATAAAAACAAGACCAACACGAACACCAAAAATAACTACAGCAAGAACAAGAACAACACGAACAACAACAAAAAAAACAAGAGTACAACGAACACAAAGAACAAAAAACAACCACTCATCTGTAAATGGTTTAGATATCCCATTCAGAAACCCGTAAACTTAATATTATATTTTATTTAAAGCTGACACTGGTTTACAATGAAGTCTCTAACTCTGCATTCCTGAAAGCAGTATGTTAAGACACTGCTTTCAATTGTAACAAAAAGGCAAAGATAAAGGTCGCCGTCCATCGAAGACGAGTTTGGCATCATTAATTTTGCTTGCGCTATTTTTAGTAAGGATTAACTGATCTACTTTTTATCCTCACTCTCTCGTCTCGTGCCGCGCAACCCCAGTGGCAAGTCAAGGATAAGACGACTAGGGGGCGACTACGAGATGCAGGGGACTCTGCATCAAGCACTCATGAAAAAGACGGCGGAGGTCGAAGTCGAACCCACACCACCCCATCACGAGGCCGACGGCGTAACCACTTCGCCCACGGGATCTCCGTAATTGTAACTATCACTGCAAGAAACAGGTTCAGTTCTTTGGTGCAGGCTTCCTGTAGGATGCCAGTTAAAGTGATGGACTAATAATTCGGCTAGACTGACAAAGGTACAAGAGGAAGACCAAGACGCCAGTCCCAATGATTAACTGAAACAAAAAAAACTTGAAAATGTCCTGGCTGGTCACACGAAACATTTTGAGAGCAGCTGATGTATTGAACAACCATTATCTTTACTTGTGCACGCACATTAAGACCTAATAACACCAAATTGAATGAGAGAAATAAGTTCGCTGACCTCGTACGACAAATAATGGAATAATGTATTATAACGATCCATACACAGATCTTAGAATTTCTAAACAACTCATATCTGGTACTGTGCCCTACTTCTTGTTAAGCGGTACAGTTCCATCTAGAGACCAGACATGCGTCTCGTCTCGTGAAATAATTGCCTGGAAAGTACAAAGCGTAATCAATTGAATAAATAACATGCTAGTTACGTGCCGGCGATTTTTTCCGCATAGTGTGGTGCAGACGGCCATGTGATAATTTTAAGAAACAGGTAATATGATATCAGGACGTGATGCGTGCGATATGATGTGGATTTCAGAATCAGCGATTTCTCAGTAAGTTGGATACTTGTTATGAACGGTGATTTTATTCTCTATTTTGTTCTTTCGTGAACATATTAATTCATTGCTTCATCCATTAGGCCTGTGTCAAAGCAGTGTGTGTGTTTTTTTGATGATAATTTCAAAACGTACTTGCTGTACATACTGAAAAATAAGAGAAACATCTTGAGAGTCTATGTTTTTCCTATGGCAGCATATGGCTGCGAATCATGGATGATTACCAAAACTTATAGACAAAGAATCAAATCCTTTGAGTCAAAATGTTACAGAAAGATCCCCAGAATACACTGGACAGAGAAAAGACAAATGTAGACATTTGGTAAGAATTGAGGATACAGAGGATCTGGTTTATCAATTCCATTTTGGCCAAAAAATGTAAATATTTTGGTCACATCAAAAGACATAACAGTCTTGACAGAACAGTGATGGAAGGTATGGTGCCATGCAAAAGGGGTTGGGGTAAATCAAGATGACGAGGGCACCAAGATATCCAGGAATACCTGAGAATGACTGTGACGGAGGCTGGCGTTTTGGCAAGGGAATGAGTTTCTTTCAGACAGACTGTAATGGGAGCGACGTTACATAAAGGACAAGCAACATGATGATGACATGCTATTCGTGTCCTGAATACCGCGACGGACATTACGTTTCCAATGCTACCATGAGGGTAGATGACCGAATTGACCATAGCAGCGTGGTGAACTCATGTTTTATTTATAAACGCACTTTAACATATTTTTCGTTAATATATTTAAGAGCTACAATTAGCAAATTTTCGTTTATAGATGTCAGATTTGCATGCAATAAATCGTCTGTTTATTTGATGTAGAGTTGTAATTAACAAATTGTTCATTTACATGTTTTTGATTGGCAAGTTACAGATTGACCGTTTATATTTTTGAAGTTTAAAAGTAAGAAATTGTTCGTTTAAATGTTTTTAAGTTGTAAGTAACAACTTTTCCGTGTATATGTTAATTAGAGCAAGTATAATTTCCTCTTTTATGTTTTAAAGTTGCAAGTAAGAAGAAATTGTCAGTTACATATTTTGGATCTGCGAGTAAAACAATTGCAAGTTTAGGTTTTTGAGTTGCAAATAACAAATTGTCAGTTAAGTATTTTGGAGTGGCAAGAAGCATATTGTCCGTTTATTTTTTGTATAGATGCAGATAACATATTATGCATATATATGCTATACAGTTGAAATTAATAAACTGTTAGTTTGAATGTTTCAGGGTTGCAAGTAATACATAGTTCGTGTTTTAACTTTTACACTTGGAGAGGAAACATAGTTCGTCTTAGTGTTTCCCAGCTGCAACTAAGATATAGTCTGTGTGTAAGTTTTACAGTCGCAAGTAACAAACGGCCCGTCTATACGTTTTAGAGTTGCAAGTACAAACGTGTCCGTCTATATATTTTAGAGTTGCAAGTAACAAAGTGTCCGTCTATATGTTTTAGAGTTGCAAGTAACAAAGTGTCCGTCTATAATTTTATTAGAGTTGCAAGTAACAAAGTGTCCGTCTAATATTTTATTAGAGTTGCAAGTAACAAAGTGTCCGTCTATTTGTTTTAGAGTTGCAAGTAACAAAGTGTTCGTCTATATGTTTTATTAGAGTTTCAAGCAACAAATTGTCCGCCTACATGTTTTAGATATGTAATGAACAAATTGCCCGTCTAAATGTTTTAGAGATGTAAGCAACAAATTGTCCATCTACATGTTTCAGCGATGTAAGCAACAAATTGTCCGTCTACATGTTTTATTAGATTTGCAAGCAACAAATTGCCCGTATGTAGATTTTAAATCTGCTAGTAAGGTTGTCCGCTAATACTTCTTCTTGACCGAGCTATTTCGTGGAGTTCTTTCTATCTGTTTGTAAGAGCACAATGGGAATATAACTACTGTCATACTGGCAGCATGCTGTAGAAGCCTGGCTCAGCACTATAGTCTCGAATATTTCCCAACTCATTCATTTAAGAAACCAATTTTTCACACGGACAAACATACTGTCGAGTGCTGTTAGCTTTAATGTACTTGAAAGAAAGCTCTACCAATCGTATCTCATATGTGATGCATGATAAAACAAAACATTAAGTAATTCATTTTCATTTTCCTTGGTATCGGACATATATTATATATATATATATATATATATATATATATATATATATATATATATATATATATATATATATATATATCCGATTACACAATCCAAAAAGGAAATTGTGATTGATAAGCGTGTATGGGTTTCGGTGAAAGCTGTAGAAGCAGTACTCTAAAACTGGTACAGTAATTAACTACACACTTGTTACTGGGGAATCACAAGAAAAAGAAGAAGATGAATATAGCAATACTTCAAGTTTTTTATTTGTTTTATCTTCAACAGTATTCTGGAACTACGCAAAGAAAAGTCTCGAGATGCAGCAAGATCAAGAAGGGGAAAGGAGAACTATGAATTCTACGAACTGGCAAAGCTACTTCCGCTTCCGGCCGCCATCACAAGTCAGCTTGACAAAGCCTCCATCATTCGTTTGACCATTAGTTACCTCAAACTCAGGGATTTCTCTTGCCACGGGGATCCCCAGTGGACACCGGAAGGCGGTATTAGCGTCAATAAACTCAGTAAAAGTAAGTCCAGATTGATCTTTGCCATATAACTGATTTAAATAACGAAAGAAAACGTCTTTCTAAACGCAGCTTTTGTGTGATGTCAGTAGCTACAGGACTCTGTTTTACATGGTTTCCCCACTTCTCTCATACCTTGTGGGCAACAATGCAGCTCATGCCTACCTATATTGATAATTCTCTACTGTATTGTGAGTCTTATTCATTTTCACATCTCTACTGTGAATCACTTTTTGATTAGGTTGGCATGTTATTTTACCGCACTTATTTAAACGTTTACCTACTGACTTTTACTCCACCTTCCTAAAGGAAGACATCGGCTTTAACTTAATTAGAGAAGAACAAGTCATCATCTTCAGACTGAGAACTGGGCAAAACAAACTCAAGTCTCATTTTTACAACAAAGTGAGGATTGGGACAGATGACAAGTGTCCGTGTGGGGAGGATACCATGACCGGGGAACACATTCTACAAAGTTGCATGCTCACGCAAGAATAGAGAGAACAATACTGGCTTCGGTAGACTGATATGTGACAAATGCTGTATTGAGATAAAACAGTCTGACAAACAACGATACCCTTTGTAAGAGAAACAGAGACCTTTATCTGAGGATGAACGAAGAAGAAGGACAATATATTCCACCACACGTACACATATTCACCTGGAAACGGGCAGTGATACACCAGACTGATCAACGAGTCAAAGCTGTTTTTCCACAATTGTAACCATATTGAAAAGCACTACAACTAGGAGAACCCAGGCTTGCCTACATCAGTGCATTTTGTGGTATAACAGCAGGTACTGTGACTTGGATACCAGAGAAACTCGTCAAGACTGAACACTCCCAGTACTTGTAGATTCACACAACAACATCTGAACCTTAATTACTTGCAGTCACAGCTATTTGAATGTTGTTTCTGGTATTACAAATCTGTGGCCGGGTGTCTAGAATAATTGTGACTTCTGACAATAGGACCGAAGAACGATGACATTAAGTTACCGAGACACGAGTTAAGAGCATCTGCCACGCGCAGAGCATATTGTGGGTGGGAAATAAGAGTGTGGGCTAATCTCTACACGGTTATTATTGTTCGACGTTTCTCGTGCTTAGTTAACTCTTTATCTTTCATTAGTAGCAGCTTACAGCAGCGCTTTTTTACATTACGAGTAGGGCTTGCGATGGTGGACCTAGCTCCTCCTAGATGTAGTGCAATTTGAGGCTGTTCGGAAAGCATAACTCTATGGGGATTACAATGTCGATCCCCACATTAATGACCAGATGTCTGTGATACAGTCAATTTCTATGAGCACGAACAAGCGCTCGATTTGGTTGCTTGTTCAGTATCTTTAAGCATCTTTCTTCCTATACTGTAGACACATTTCCAAGTGATATGTTGTGTCTAACATCCAAGAGGCATCAGCATGTGGAATAGCATTTCGTGATTGTGAAAGAGAGGTATACAAAAAACCGTACCAAATTGCGTGATAAGAATAAAAGATGGAATAGCATATTGTCAGGAGAAATTTCAGTGGAAAAAGATGTCATGGATCCCAAACATGCGGCCTTGTCTTGGATCTCAAACATGCGGCCTTATCTTGGATCTCAAACATGTGGCTTAGTCATGTAACTTAAACATGCGGCTTAGTCATAGATTTCAAACATGCGGCCTTGTCTTGGATCTCAAATATGCGGCCTTGTCTTGGATCTCAAACATGTGGCCTAGTCATAGGCATCAAACATACGGCTAGTCATGGATCTCAGACATGCGGCCTAGTCATGGATCTCAGAGATGCAGCCTAGTGTTGAATCTAAAACATGCAACCTAGTATTGCATTTAAAACATGTGACCTAGTGTTGAATCTAAAACATGTCACCTAGTGTTGAATCTAAAACATGTGATCTAGTGTTGAATCTAAAACATGCGGCCTAGTATTGGATCTAAAATATGTGGCTTAGTCATGGATATCAAACATGCGGCTTACAAGCCATTCAATATGACTTTATGAGATTATTGGATCTTCGAACATGATTGTAAGCGGCCCTTGGAACAACTGACCTGCATATAAACAAGATAGTTCTTGTGTGTTTGAAGTGTCTGTTTTACGAAAATCATACATTGTATGCCCTCTTCAGGAAACTGATAGTTGCGGCGGTAGAGTTTTCCCCGCATCGCAGAGATAGCGTTCGTTCCCAAGTGGTGACATGTTCAAGTATCTCTGGCGGTAAACGGGTACCCAGTTCACTATTAGGGAAATGCAAGCCATCATGGAAGAGAATTATTTACGCTACCCGTACGAAAGATGAAACATAGTACCAAAAAATCTCTAACACTTCATCCCTGACCCCAATTTGTTCAATGGTAAACTACTTGAACCTTCTATTTCAAGAGCCCAACCCTAGCTTAAAAAGATATATCGCGTATCGTTGTTGGTGTTATCAAAGGTCCTCATATAGATTGATTGATTGATTAATTGATTCATATGTTCGATCTAAATGAAAAATGGGAGGGAAGTACTACATCAGGCCCATATTACATGACGCATGTATACACCAACACAACCCTTTTTTTTGTGGCGTTTATGATATGACTGGAAGGCATATTCTTTTCAACATGTTGACCGTATATAACATGTGTATCTTACAAAATTAAATTACGGCATAAAAAGTTAAGCTCGACTATTTCTCAATGTTACCTCATACTCAGGAGTCTGATATATGTTTTTCTTGTCTAAATTATTATTATTATTTATATATATATTTACATTTTTTTTTGCATAATGGTTGGGAGTAACCGTTAAGAAGATATCCAAATATTCTAGTAGAGACATAGAAAGGAAAATTATCATATGTGTTTATTAAATCACAAAATATATGTTATTAGTGACGGACATGTACCTTGTTGAAGTGAACAGAAATAAAGTTATCAGCATATGAAATGAGATCCTTTCAAAAGGCAGTAATTTTACCTTGGACAGACAAAGTGGGAAATTTAGAAAGTTGAAACAGTGCGACGTTTTGGGGATACTGTTAACCGTTTGCCTTATTGGATTCTACTGGCGAAGACACGGTCCTTTCAATCTCCAACTATATTTTTTTTAAAGTTATTTTAGGACGTATTGCCCAGTATATGAATGTGTGTGTATAGATGTTTGGGTGTGTTCCACTATGGCAGCTTTTCAGTACAGTAGTTCTGCAAATTCTTTCTTCACGTGGAGAAGCGGTCAAACTGAATTCAATCCCTGGCATGCCTCGTCAAAATGGACACGAAGTGATTTCGTATCCGGTATATTGGGCATGCAAACGAAGATTCCGCTCTATTTATTAGTTGTTTCTATAAAGGTTTACATTTCTCGATTCAACTGACGAAAGCACGCTTATTTCCACTCAACACCTTAGTCCGTTGGGCGATATCAGGACGGATTGGCAAGTCTATGGATGCGTGTATGTTATTATTTGTAGTAGATGTATTGGTCAGCGGGTGTGTGTGTGTATGGTTTAACTGTTTGTGATGTATTCCGCTATTGCAGTTTTGCAGTACAGTAGTTTTGCCAATCCTTTCTGTACTAGGAGAAATAGTCATTCCGTGACAAATCCCCGACATGCCCAGTCAAACTAGACACGAAGTTATTTCGAACTAGATATGTTGGGATTGCAACCAAGATTGAACTTCATTTAAACCTCTAGTGCAAAACGTCGCATGAAAGACAGTCACATCCCATCTATGGGCAGCTGGCATATGGTGAAAGAACAGCTGTCCGATACACGACTGAGGTTCACAGACTTATGTAAGCGGGACACGTAGTCACTGGATATGGATTTGGCATCTTGGAAAGCCAAAGCTTGATGGCCGATCTAAATGGAGATGCAGCCTGAAGCACCACATCGGACTGTCCGAAAATAAGCTCACGCTATATAGAGAAATGAAAAGACAACGCAGCTGGGAAAAGGAAAAACTCAGTGGAAAGCTGTTGTTCTAATGTCGTATCAACATGTAGTCAGACGTGACTGAAAAGGAGCTACTAACATACTTACTTACGTACAGATAAATGAGTGGTTTGATCGTTTTTACAGAGTGTATCCATCAAAGTTATCTACATGCGAGCCAATATAACAGCGGACTACAGAGATAAAGGAAGTTCAATGCAAAACGTGTTTGTGTTAAAGAAACATTACATACGCATGTATTTAGGCGATCAACTCTTGGATACAAATGGATGGGTCACAGAAAGCTATAACAGAGAAGGCAGTAGAATCTACATTACACACTCCAACATAGAAACCCACTAAATACCAGTAAGCGAGACCTGTAACAGCTTAAGAGCTCAAATAGCTGATCTACATGCAGCAACTCATATTCCTATAAGCCAAAACACAACTACAAGGCAGACGGCCATTCTAACAGACTCCAGATGTGTACACCAAGCCATCTCAAACACCAAACAAGATGGACTTGCACACACAATATAATATAACATAGGGTTGATGTTCCCTCCCCCCCCCCCCCACCCCCCTATATAAAAGATCTAGTCCTACCATGGATTCCGCCTACAGAGGAATCCTTGGAAACCAGAAGGCAGCTACTCTAGTAAAGGCCGGTAGTGGCGACAAACAGACTCACCATCTACAGAGCCATAAAAAAGAAAAGACCCTCATCAAACAATCCATTAGGACGGAATAGAGACACCAGCACAAAGAATACAAGCCACAAAAGAACAGCATTGACAACTTTGGTTAAGATGGGCAGACACATATTGTCAGACTTAGAACGGGACATTGAAGACGCAAGGCCCACTTCCACAGAAAAGGTCTTAGAGACATCGTCACGTTCGAATGCAGAGGACCCAAACGAATACCAGAACATATGCTGCAGAACTGACTCACTTATGCAGAATAAAGAGGAGACATTTTGACCCTGGGGGAGCCATAATGTTGGAAAAGCTGTTCAGACCGTCGAAAAACAGCCTCCCTTGTAAACAAGTATAGCATCATTTGATCGAAGAAAAGGAAGATTATGCTGATGAAGAAGTAGACGAAGGAACTATCAACGAACATTAAGATCGCTCTAGAAAAGACAATTACCACCTTAGATGGACAGATGAGATGAATAGAACAATTTGATGAGGAGAAATGGTCTGATCAATTAAACAGACTTATAATCTTTGTAATATCTAATACACACGATGGAAAAATTATGCTCATCTTGGGAACACGAAAAGTGACGAATTTATTATGATTGCGCAGTTTGCTTTTTCATTGGGAGGTCAGAAATTAAGCGAAGAGAGACGTTTCCTGTTCGGATAATCAATAGAAAAACGATAAAAACAGATTTCATGTGAAGTTAATTCAAGCAATATTCAATTTGAACAAAATTTAAAAAAAAAATTTTTTTGTTCTTCTAAAAATCGTGTATACTAAAAATACAGTTATAAAGGCAGACTACATAATACTAACCATTGGGAACTTTTAAAAGATTTATGTCTGTTAAGGACCTCTATTTAATTGTATACTTCAAAAGTGTATGGCTACGTGTTTTATTTGTTATTCAATGTATTACATTGTTCAATATAATGTGTCCTCGTCTGTGTCTTTAGTTCTCTTTCTGAAGTTGTGTTTTGTTGTAATCATTTTCATTATAAAAATATCAGTTTGATACTGTTGTCTTTATGTTAAAGGCATACCACGTCACACATATATGTGTTCTATGCTTATCTTAACATGTTATTGTATTTTCTCTTCTAATTATATCTCAAAGGTCACCAATCAAGGTTGGACATAATCGATCCATTTGAATCACGTCAAGGGACGCACATTTTGCAGGTTCGTACATTATATATGAGTGTGTTGTGTTTCGGTGTGTGCTAGCTTGCATTTTGTCTACACAAAACAACATGAACACGTATGGTTCAGTTCGGAGTGGTAACAAACTCACAATTGTAAATACAAAAACAACGTTGTGACCAGAAAGTCTTCTTCGGGAAAAACACTCTAAATAAACGAGAATAACCATCTAATCTAAACGAAAAATCACTCAAAATAAACCAGAATAACCAACTAATCTAAATGACAAATCACTCAAAATAAACCAGAATAACCAACTAATTAACTAAGTTAATTTCATTTGTTGTTTTCTTGTGACTGGTATAAAACTATCACTCGAAATGCAAGTTGTTGTTTTTTTATTTATTAGTTGTAAATGGCCACGTCAAACTGACTCACGGTTACAGTAATAGTTTACATTTCAAGAGATAAAACTTGCTTACTTTCCGTGTCCAAACATCACGCCATACAACATACATCCAGTATTCAATGACATGGAACGCCTTTCATCTACCTCCAGCATGTCGCATCTATTGCATGTTTCCGGGCGTAGGTCATCAATTGGTCTCGGTCCTGTATTGTGCCTCAATCACGAGAAGGATGGCTGAGTCCCACTCATTGTCGACCCTACTCTCAAGACCTGAGCGTGTTGTCCCACTCATTGTCGACCCTACTCTCAAGTGCTGAGCGTGTTGTCCCACTCATTGTCGACCCTACTCTCAAGACCTGAGCGTGTTGTCCCACTCATTGTCGACCCTACTCTCAAGACCTGAGCGTGTTGTCCCACTCATTGTCGACCCTACTCTCAAGTGCTGAGCTTGTTGTCCCACTCATTGTCGACCCTACTCAAGTGCTGAGCGTGTTGTCCCACTCATTGTCGACCCAACTCAAGTGCTGAGCGTGTTGTCCCACTCATTGTCGACCCAACTCAAATGCTGAGCGTGTTGTCCCACTCATTGTCGACCCAACTCAAGTGCTGAGCGTGTTGTCCCACTCATTGTCGACCCAACTCAAGTGCTGAGCGTGTTGTCCCACTCATTGTCGACCCAACTCAAGTGCTGAGCGTGTTGTCCCACTCATTGTCGACCCTACTCCTGAGCTTGCTGAGTCCCACTCAGTGTCGACCCTACTCTCAAGACCTGAGCGTGTTGTCCCACTCATTGTCGACCCTACTCTCAAGTGCTGAGCGTGTTGTCCCACTCATTGTCGACCCAACTCAAGAGCTGAGCGTGTTGTCCCACTCATTGTCGACCCAACTCAAGTGCTGAGCGTGTTGTCCCACTCATTGTCGACCCTACTCCTGAGCTTGCTGAGTCCCAGTCATTGTCGACCCTACTCTGAAGTGCTGAGCTTGTTGTCCCAGTCATTGTCGACCCTACTCTCAAGACCTGAGCGTGTTGTCCCAGTCATTGTCGACCCTACTCTCAAGTGCTGAGCTTGCTGAGTCCCACTCATTGTCGACCCTACTCTCAAGACCTGAGCGTGTTGTCCCACTCATTGTCGACCCAACTCAAGTGCTGAGCGTGTTGTCCCACTCATTGTCGACCCTACTCCTGAGCTTGCTGAGTCCCAGTCATTGTCGACCCTACTCTCAAGTGCTGAGCTTGTTGTCCCAGTCATTGTCGACCCTACTCTCATGACCTGAGCGTGTTGTCCCAGTCATTGTCGACCCTACTCTCAAGTGCTGAGCTTGTTGTCCCAGTCATTGTCGACCCTACTCTCAAGACCTGAGCGTGTTGTCCCAGTCATTGTCGACCCTACTCTCAAGTGCTGAGCTTGTTGTCCCAGTCATTGTCGACCCTACTCTCAAGACCTGAGCGTGTTGTCCCAGTCATTGTCGACCCTACTCTCAAGTACTGAGCTTGCTGAGTCCCACTCATTGTCGACCCCACTCTCAAATCCTCTGTGGTTCGCCGGGGTCTTTGTGTATGACAAGGACAAGAATTGCACCACTGTCCAATAGAGAGCATGTCGTAAGAGGCGACGAACTGTGTGACATGGCAAAACATCGGCCACGGTTAGGTGGTTTGTTTCGAGCAGCATAAATGGTGCCTAACAGGCTGCGGATCTACTTCACTCTAGTGTTTGAATCTATTAAATTGGTCTCCCACATCGGTTAACCACCCTCCGCGGCACTTGTCTCAACGCAGCGGAGTAATTAGTTTCTCAAGCCTAGCCGGCTAAGCAGGAAATTGAAATCTTCCTCCAGGCCACATTCAGATCATGCCAGAGCCGGGACCTCCACAATGGGCATCTGCACCGTTAGAAGTACAGGTCGACTAAGAACTAAGAACGCTTAAGTCCGCAGCTTGTTGTCCAGCGAATTTAAGTAATCAGGACGACTGGAAACATAATAGAGTGTAGTTGATAACCAGGATAAAAGGGCGTGTTCCACATATATGTGTTTATACAACACTGTATGCGTTTATACAACACTATATGTGTTTATACAACACTGTACGTGTTTAAGCTACATTCTTTTAGTTTAATCCTGATTACATTTGTTTAAAAATAGAGGTACTCAAGGACCATCTAATTGAAGACTGCACTGCAAGCAGCTCATTGGCTGTTATGAGGGTACAGGTGATGGAATCTTCTTCTTCTTCTTCTGCGTACACAGTCAGACAGTAACCATTATTTTCTCGAAAAAAGCGGCGGTCATCCTGAGACTCTCGCCACTACCATAGAGCTTGTCTTGCAGTTCCACTGGCAATGGCCACATCTGCTCTCTCTGATCCTCGTATGTCGGGCAGTTCTGCAGCAGATGTTCAGTGGTCATTTTACCAGTACCGCACGGGCATTCGTCGGTACACCCTATCTTCAATTTGTTGAATAGGTGGTACCTCAGTCTGTTGTGGACAGTGCGAAGTCTGAAGACAACGACCTGCTCTCTTCGGTTCAACTGGTAATAGGCATCGTTTTTGGTGTAACCAGTATGTTCGGTTTCCCATTTGGTCATGTATCTGGCTTTGATAAGCCGTTTTGACTCTTCGTACGTCATACTGGTATCTGTTTGTGGTAGCCTTGCACCTTCTTTTGCCAGTCTGTCTGCCTCCTCGTTGCCTTGGATGTTGCAGTGTGACGGAACCCACTGTACCACTACCCTTTTTGGTGTGGACTGCTGGCACAGTTTGCAGAGTGCTGCTCTTAAGTCATTAAGCTCAGTGTTTTTCTGGCTTTTTAGCGCTGTGACTACTTCGAGAGAATCTGTCAGCAGGACTATATGGCTCTCATTTTCACTGTGTGTTACCATTTCTTCCACTGCCGCCCTCAGTGCCTCTGCCTCTGCTCTGAAATTGCTTGTGTACTTACCAGTAGCAAATGATAGTGTTATTTTTCTGCCATTTGGTAGGTTCAGGAATGCTCCTGCCCCTCCGTTCTGTGTAGTGTTTGTTACAGAACCGTCGGTGTATGCATGGGTCCAGTCCATGCTTGGGTAGCTTTTCGTTATGAAGCTTAGGGTAGTGTCTCTCCTTTCTTTTTCACTCTGGCAGTTTTTGTTTGCAATACCTGGTATATTTTCTACCACCTCTGGAAATATATCCTGCCTCCAAGTAGGTTTTCGTACAGTAGTGATGGGTTTTGGTGTTGTTAGTGCGTTTATGGGATCTTCGTGCATCTTTGCTTTGGCTATTTCTGCAAAGTTTCTCCGCTTTAGTTTCCCATTTCCCAAATTGTTTAGTCTCTGGTACATTGGATGGTCCGTCAGTCTTCTGAGTTTCTCTGACTGCAGCTGGGCTCTGCAGTCTCTTCTATCGGTCATGGATTGCAATTTTGTAATCTTTTCAAGTTCTACAATTGGCGTTGACTTCATGCCACCTGTTATAATTCTCATGGCTTGGTTTTGAAGTTTGTTAACTTTATCGAAGTTCGCCTTCGCTGCGGTTGTCCATGCCGCAATGCCATACTCGAGAACTGGTCTCACTCTTCCAGTGTACAGTTTCTTTAGTATGCCTTCGTCTGCTCCCCAGCTTGTGCCAGCAAGTTTCCTCATGATCGCCATTCTTTCTCTGGCTTTCATTCGGTTTCTCTCAATCTGACTTTTCCATGTCATGCGCCGATCAAATGTGACTCCCAGATAGGTTGGGTTGTCGTTTGGCTGCAGGATTTTGCCATTCAGACTTAATTTGGTACTTTGGGGTTTTAATGAGAGCGAGAATATTGTGCACCTTGTTTTCTCCTCGTTTATTTTGACCAGCCATGAGTTCGCCCACTCTTCCAGCGATGTTAGGGCCGTCTGCATCCGATTTCTTGCTATGGTGAGATTCTTTTCAGAGGTCCACATAGCCAGATCGTCTGCAAACATTGAGCTATGGACTCTTCTTGGTATATTCTCTGTAATATCGTTTATATATACCAGGAAGAGTGTGGGTGACAATACTCCCCCTTGGGGTACTCCCTGCTCGAGTGTCACCTTTTTGCTCATCTGCCCTTGTACTTGGACTCTGGCCGTTCTTTGTTTGAGGTAGTGGTTGATCCACTTGTACATCTTCCCACAGACATCACTTCTTCTTAGCTTGACTCTAAGTCCATCCTTCCAGACTTTGTCAAATGCCTTTTCCAGATCCACCCAAACAGCTACTGTGTGTTTCTGTGCCTGGTAGGCATCTTCTATCTCCTGGACTATGAGGATGACCTGGTCCTCAGTGGATCTGTGCTGTCTAAAGCCGGCTTGCTGTGGAATTAGTATTCGTTTTTCTTCTAGATGCCACATCAGTCTGGTGTTTATCATCCGTTCCATCAGCTTGCCGACACAGCTCAGTAGGCTTATGGGCCTGTATCCATTTGGATCTGTTTTGTCCTTCCCTGTTTTTGGTACTGGTACCAGTATTGCATCTTTCCATGCCTGGGGTACAATACCCCTTTTCCAGCTTTGGTTCAGGACTGATAGTAGTTTCTTCTTCGCTGTTTGGCCCAGCCCCATCAGCATTTCGTTTGTTATCCCGTCTTTTCCGGGAGATTTCCTTTTCTTTAGTGTTCTCATAGCCTCTTCCATTTCGCGCATTGTTAGTTTGGCCATCATGTGCTCTTCAGGAGCCGTATTTATGTTTTCGTGTCCCTTTAGCTCTTCGCTAATGTTTGTATGCTTATCTGCAGGGACCTCGATGTGGTTTGCTCTGGCATAGTGATCGACAAAGGCGTTTGCGGCTTTCTTACCTGTGATCAAGTTCTCGCCCTGCTTGATAGTAATTTGTTTATTTGACGGGGTTTCGTCATTCATGGCTCTGACTAGCTTCCATAGCTTGTTCCTTTCTTTGTCCAGGTTCAGACTTTCCGTTTTATTTTTCCAACTTTCTCTTGCTGTTTGCTTGAGAGTGTGTTTGTACTTCGCCGCGGCGGCTTTGAGGGCGATGTTTGCCTCCATGGATTTTTCTCGTTCTGCCATGTTCCTAGCATTTGTTACTGCATCTTCCACTTTCTGTAACTCATCATTCCAGTAGGGCTTATAGTTTTTCCTAGCTCCTCTTGGGATGGTTTCAGTGGCGGCTTGCATTATTGCCTTGCTTAGGCTCTCCACCATGGGCTTCATTTTGGTGTTTCGTGTGTTGATGGTTTCACACAGCCCATCTGTCAGGATTGCAAATCTGTCCCAGTCGGCTCGTTTGTAATTCCAACGTGGGAGCGGTTTTGTTTCCTGTGGGCCTACTTCCATGTCAATGGTTAGCCTGATCGGCCTGTGGTCGCTACCTGCCAGTTGGTTTAGCACCTGGCGGTCTATTTTATAGTGTATGTCCTGTGTGGAGAAGGCCAAATCTGGAGTCGAGGTGGTATGCCATGTTCTTGAATAGAAGCTAGGGCTATCCTCCGGCCTATTGATTAGGGAGAGATTTGCATCTATCTCCCAATCTTCCACTTCGTCACCTCTACTGTCTGTGTCAGAGTATCCCCATCTCTCCGAGTGGCTGTTGAAATCTCCAACTACTATGCAGTTGGAGTCTCTGACCTCCATACTCGAGAGCGATAGGTCTCTGTATGGTGGTCCGTACAGATTGAAAATGCGGAGCTTCGTCTCTTGAGCCATTATGTCAACTCCTACAATTTCTGCTTGTCCGGTGTGATTGACAGGTACCGCGCTACTCGGTATGCTGTTTCTGGTCAGTATCAGGACCCCTCCTTTGTGGCCTTCTCTATCCAGACGGTAGGTTTGGTATCCTCTGATTGAGAATTTATGGTTATTGTTGAGGTGCGTTTCCTGGATACATGCCACGTCAATCTTACCTTCATGCAGGTGGTGTGTTAGGGAAAGTTTTTTGTTAATGACTCCCTCCGCATTCCACTGTAGTATTTTGAGGGTCTTGAGGTTTTGGCCAATTGACGTTGCCCCATAGCCATGTGCCTTGACTCCACGACACATGGGTGGGTGACCACCAGTAGTCAAGGGTGGGCCCCTTCGAGGCGTGAGGCCCGGCGCTATCGCTGCCTGGCGGGTCTCCTCAGGATGAGCGCCATACGTTTTTCTAATAGGTTGTACTGCCATCATACTGTGATTTACGTTGCACTGTTTTGTTAGGCTTGCGGCCCCGTGCATCCGATTTCAACAGGCGTTTCTGTAGGGATGCCCTCCTTAGCCTTTGGCTGTCCCCAGCCTATCTGCAAGGCAGCAGTTCTTTACGATCAGAGTTTTCTCTCTTATGGAAGTTGTCTTACCAGACTATCGAGTCTTCACTACTCGTGTCTATAGGGTGCAATGATGATATGTGATGATATATGAGATGGACTGGTTTACCCGGAAGAGAGGCAGTCCAGTGTGTCTGTATCCCAGGATCGTCACGTCCTGCCAGAAACGTAGCATTTGCATGTGAGTGGGGTATCTCTTTTTCCCTTTATTTTCTTGGCTTCTATGCAGGGATGGTACGCCTAGCATTCCCCGCCACCTGGGGTGTAGACACAGTGGGGCAGGTGTGCAATGTCCGCTGGTCTGCATCTCTTCTGCGTCCAGCATGATAGTTATATGGCTGATAACGTACAGAGGTAGATATCGTAGCCGGAGTGCATTCAGCCAGAGGACAAGCCTGGTAATGTCACAGAGATGTTGATCGCCTGGTGTGCGAACAACTCTCATGGTCAGTGGTTGAGTCTTGACAGTTCACAGTGAGGTGGCTGCTCTACTGTTTTCGACACCCCGACCAGGTTCTAAGTCTTTGGTTGGTGTATTTCGCACCCCATCGCCGTATAGGGTGAGTATCAAGCAGTTGTCCGCCCGCTTTGATTGGCGGGCGGCAAGGACCTCTTACTGTGGCTCTACCTGATAGGGCTGGGGCGCAAGGCCCAGGTCCCGAGCATGTATGGGCCTCCCATTGCAGTGGTGCTGAGATTTTGGGCGGGATTGCGGCTTACAAGGGTTCGGCCGTAATCCCCCACATGGTAGCTTCGCGCCCTTGGCTTATCAGCCTGGTACGTGGACCAAAGTGTCTGCGGCTCCTCTCGATTTGAGCTGGTTTTCCGTAGCAACGCCCTGTCATTTGTAGGGTAAAACTGACCTGTCTTCAGATGATCTATTTCCAGCACCCGTTCACTATTTGGTCAGACGAATTTATTGGGGGCTTTTGTTTGTCAATGACCAGGTATTTGAAATCTGCGGTTTCTGCGGAGTTAGACACGATTTCCGTAGCGTTCTTTCATTTGGGTGTTTGAGAGCTGACTTGTCATCCGTGAGTCTAATACCAGCGTACGTTCATTATTAGATCCAAACGGCAGTGCTCTCGATTTGTCAGTTGTTCTACAGTATTGGCGTGTTCAGTCAAATTAAGCCGCATGTTCCACACCTGGTGGTGCCCTTCCGTCAATTCCCTTAGCGAGACAATCAAGTTTCTTAGAGGGTAGCCCCAAAATTTTCGAGGGTCTAATTCCAGCACATGTTCTCTATTAGACCCCACGAAGGTGTACTTTTTAATAGTCATTCTGCAGTATTGGCGTGTTAAGTTAACTTAGGTCTCAGGCTCCACTCCTGATAGTGCTCTTCCGTCAATTCCTTTATCAAACCCTGGATGCAGACAGAACCGGGCCACAGGGGGCATAACCCCAGATTTCTGGGGGTCTAAGTCCAGCACCAGTTCCATATTACACCCCAGAAGAGTGGTCTCGGCATGTCAATCATTTCAGTGTTGGCCGTGTTGAGTCAAATTAAGCCGCAGGCTCCACTCCTGGTGGTGCCCTTCCGTCAATTCCTTCAAGTTTCAGCTTTGCAACCATACTTCCCCCGGAACCCAAACACTTTGGTTTCCCGGAAGCTGCCCGCAGAGTCATCGAAGCAACTCCTGCGGATCGCTAGTCGGCATCGTTTATGGTCAGAACTACGACGGTATCTGATCGTCTTCGCGCCTCTGACTTTCGTTCTTGATTAATGAAACCATTCTTGACAAATGCTTTCGCAGTAGCTCGTCTTGCGGCGATCCAAGAATTTCACCTCTAACGCCGCAATACGAATGCCCCCGTTTGTCCCTGTTAATCATTACCTCCAGTTCCGAAAACCAACAAAATAGAACCGAGGTCCTATTCCATTATTCCATGCACCATTATTCAGGCAGCCGAGGCCTGCTTTGAACACTCTAATTTTTTCAAAGTAAACGCGCCGGCCACCCAGGACGCTCAGCGAAGAGCACCCGTGGGAGAGAGCCGGCAGACGGTAGGGCAGGAGACAACGGGCAGTGAACCGGCGCGAGCCGGACCGCCCGCTTGCGCCTGAGATCCAACTTCGAGCTTTTTAACTGCAACAACTTTAATATACGCTATTGGAGCTGGAATTACCGCGGCTGCTGGCACCAGACTTGCCCTCCAATAGATCCTCGTTAAAGGGTTTAAAGTGTACTCATTCCAATTACGGGGCCTCGAAAGAGTCCCGTATTGTTATTTTTCGTCACTACCTCCCCGTGCCGGGAGTGGGTAAGTTGCGCGCCTGCTGCCTTCCTTGGATGTGGTAGCCGTTTCTCATGCTCCCTCTCCGGAATCGAACCCTGATTCCCCGTTACCCGTTACAAACATGGTAGGCATGTCACGTACCATCGACATTTGATAGGGCAGACATTTGAAAGATGCGTCGCCGGCACATGAGGCCATGCGATCAGCACAAAGTTATCCAGAGTCACCAGTGGGGACGCCGCAACCCCGCGAGGGGAAACGACGATTGGTTTTGAACTAATTAAAGCGCTCTTTCCGCGAGGGTCGGAGCTTGGTAAGCATGTATTAGCTCTAGAATTGCCACAGTTATCCAAGTAGGATCGTGTCATCTAAGGAACCTCGACTGATTTAATGAGCCATTCGCGGTTTCACCGTGAGACAGTGTGAACTTAGACATGCATGGCTTAATCTTTGAGACAAGCATATGACTACTGGCAGGATCAACCAGATATCTGTCGGAGACGTACGTACAGCACACACCGGTCGGCGGAGGAAGGGTGTGTAAAAAGCCTCACTGGGACGGCCGCAGGGACCGACTGACGGGACGGACGGAGGGTTTTTCCACCCGTCCCTCACTCCGTCGACCTAGGACCGCCTGACAGGGGCCTCCCACACGCACCAGACGACCGACCGACCGGGCTCGCTCGAGGAGGGATGGCAGCGCTCTGTGCAGAACGGATCCCAACGACCTCGGCGACGAATTTCACTGGGACTAGAGACACATTTTGGCCTGCCGGCCTGCCCTTTTCCGTATAGAGAACGCAGGGCCTCGAGGCAACGATTCCTGCTTTCCATTTGCCGGTCACAAGCTCTTTGCGAGAGTCGGACCACCAGCGAGACGTACTGTCGAGCTCTGCTATAAGCCTTAGATAAATCACCACGGACGGACCACGTTTCCTGATACGGACCAGACTAGCGCACCTCGGTGGAGGAGCCACTACCACAAACCGCACCCAATTCGCACTACGGGGAAAGGCAGGCGAGCGTTTTCCGCAAGCCCGCGCTATCGCTCCGCCTGGCGGGACTGAGATCGCTTTACGAACACTGGTTGAAATTGAGTCGCTGCGGCGAGACAACTACCCCAGATAGATGATGGAATCAACTTAGATCGAGCGGGAAGAAGTAACTGGGAATGCAGACGACTTTATTTTTACACACACACACACATACACATATAAATATATATATATATATATATATATATATATATATATATATATATATATATATATATATATATATATATATATATGCTTCGGTGTTGACCATAGCTTCTAGAGGTAAGCGAGCTTTAGTAAAATCACACGCAAGCTGAGTGTTTAAGAACACTGTCGACGGCAATGTGCAGGTCTGTCACTGTTAAGAAAGGCTTAATAAAAACGGGGGAAAACCTTGAGGCCGGATACTTTTCTACCATTTGGTAGGCTCAGGAATGCTCCTGCCCCTCCGTTCTGTGTTGTATTTGTTACGGAACCGTCGGTGTATGCATGGGTCCAGTCCATGCTCGGGTAGTTTTCCGAAATGTAATATCTCTTCTTTCTTTTTCAGACTGGCAGTTTTTGTTTCTAATACCTGGTATATGTTATACCACCTCTGGAAATATATACTGCTTCCATGTAGGCTTTCGTACAGTAGGGATGGGATTTGGTGTGGTTAGTGCGTTCATAGTGTCTTCGTGCATCTTTGCTTTTGCTATTTCTGCAAAGTTTCTTCAATTTAGCTTCCCATTTCCCAAATTGTTTAGTCTATGGTGCATTGGGTGGTCAGTCAGTCTTCGGAGTTTCTCTGACTGCAGCTGGGCTCTGCAATCTCTTCTATCGGTCATGGATTGCAATTTTGTAATATTTTCAAGTTCTACAATTGGCGTTGACTTCATGCCTCCTGTTATAACTCTCATGGCTTGGTTTTGAAGTTTGCTAACTTTATCGAAGTTCGCCTTTGCTGCTGTTGTCCATGCCGCAATGCCATACTCGAGAACTGGTCTCACTCTTCCAGTGCACAGTTTCTTTAGTATGCTTTCGTCTGCTCCCCAGCTTGTGTCAGCAAGTTTCCTCATGATTGCCATTCTTTCTCTGGCTCTCATTCGGTTTCTCTCGATCTGACTTTTTCATGTCATGCGCCGATCAAATGTGACTCCCATATAGTTTGGGTTGTCGTTTGGCTGAAGGTATTTGCCGTTTAGACTTAATTTTGTGTTTTGGGGTTTGATTGATAGCGAGAATATTGTACATGTGGTTTTGTCCTCGTTTTTTTTGACCAGCCATGAGTTCGCCCACTCTTCCAGCGATGTTAGGGCCTGCTGCATCTGATTTCTTGCTATGGTGAGATTCTTTTCAGAGGTCCACATAGCCAGATCGTCTGCAAACATTGAGCTATGAACTCTTCTTGGTATATTCTCTGTAATGTCATTTATATACCAGGAAGAGTGTGGGTGACAGTGCTCCCCCTTGGGGTACTCCCTGCTCAAGTGTCACCTTTTTGCTCATCTGCCCTTGTTCTTGGACTCTGGCCGTTCTGTTTTTGAGGTAGTGGTTGATCCACTTGTACATTTTGTTTACGGATACGAATTGGTTTGGCTTGGCTTGGCCTCATTCGTTCTCAATCTTCTGCTACCAAAGCCTAAACGAGCTTAAGTAGCAGAATGTAGTCCATAGAACGGAATGCGTTGTGTCGTAGTTTACAGCTTGACTGCAATTTTTTCACTTTTTGGTCCAACACATCCGACTTCAGCAAGCATTTTTTGTAATACCGGGTTAGCATTCCATCTTCGATACCTTCTCCTTAGCCAGTCTGCTCTGTTGCAGCCTGTTATCCAGGATCACCGCATGGAGATGTAGAAGGGTCTTTGCAGCTCTGGTTCGCTGGCCCTGACGCTAGCAGTCAGCTATGGGTCGCTGACCACTGCAGCTCATGTGATTCTCAGCATCTTGATCCCTAGAATTGGTTAAAAGGGGAGATTAGACATGCGGCTGTGGAGCAACACAAGACCTAGATCACCTGATGATCTTATTAAACCTTCTGGAAACATGCAACATGGATGGCAAGTTGAGAGGCATGACAGGCAATCCACGTTCACATAAGTACAATACACCTGAGAGGCTTAAGTGTTGCTATTCGTTGCTCCCCTTCCTCTTCTGCGTCCATTCTCAATCTCCTGCTACCAACCCATGATCATGGCTTTGCAAGCAACATGATATAGTCCGGAGATCGGAATGCGTTGTGTCGCTAGTTTACATCTTGACTGCGATATTTGCACCTTTGGGTCAGACACATCCGTCTTCGGCAGCTAGTTGCTTCTATTTCGGGACCACGTAACACTTGGAACTTAATGCTGGTTATTTCGATGCGGCAACAATGAATCTGTCATTTGATCTCTTTAAGTTTACTGAGACTATTTCAATGGAAGTATCTTATTTAGCTGGTCATCACCAATGAGCGTTAACGATCATGGGCATTTATCCACTTCTATCACGTGCCATGCAACGCTGTTGTTGATTGTCTTCCCGTCTCATTCTTTCAGGATGTTCAACATCTTCTCTCTTGTCCATCATCTATCTTTTTGTCCTGTTATCTTTCCTGTTGTCACAAAGTGTCCCAAGCCACTTCTTCTCATGACATGCCCGGGAAAAGATGGCTGCCTTGTTCTGATCTTTGCAATGAGTTGTATTTGTGTTTGTGCCTTTTCAAGTTATGTATCATTAATCTTCCCTGCAGTCCATGGGATCCACATCATTCTTTTGTAAAACCACATCTCCGGTGCTTCCAAAGATCTATGCTCTTGCTTGCAGGCCGTCAACGACCCGCTAGCATTTATCAGTACGAGTTCAATATAGCATTCAAGGGCTCTCTTTATCAGTTTTATCGTCACGGCGTCATTGCATAATTTTCTCTTCATGGCCTGAACAACTAATATTACTTGGACTATTCTGCATTTTATTTCGTAATTGCATCTTACATCTGATGTTAGGTATGTATATATTTAGCTAATACATAGTAATACAATTTTCATACCAAAGAAACGTCTAATATAGTGTATTTTCGAACTAAACATTAGGGGAGACAAACCTTCAAAATGGTGACAGAAGGTCACAAAATAAGGTCAAGGAAGTTTGTACAATTAGCCGAACAAATTTCCTTGAAACTTGAGCAGAATGAATCATGATTTTCAGTATTCATCAAATGTCTGACGCACAATTACGTCTCTAGGATAGACCATTCATTAGATGGCTGCACCAACCATTTTGTTACTCAGGAGGTCTGGGTTGGTATTAGGTAACATTAGGTCCAGAAGAATGGCCGGCTGTGTCCTGATTTGGACAAAGGAGTTTATTTTACGTGCCGCTCCTTAATCCTGGACTCGTGGCGAGGCCAAGGAACTTTGGATAGAAGGTCGATTACGTCGCCGACACCTTAGCACTTTAAACCCCTCAGGCCGATTATTAGGCCTCTTCTACGGCGACACTTCTGAAGAGATCTGGGGATCACAGGGTCTACCGCCAGGCTAGCAGAATGTTACGAATTTCACCGGCTTCAGAGTTCACAATGGGCACGCATATTATGACAATTAGACACCCGAGCAAGGTCAGCATTGTCGCGAACTGTCATTAGTCAAGGAACTGACGAGTCCAGGACAGTAAAGAAATGCCAATTTCTTTAGGTAACAGTTGTAAACCTAAACACGAAACCCTGTCACCTTTGAGCTCCATCACTCGGCAGTTAGTCACGGAGTCGGGTATTCATGACACGATAGGATCGGTCCGACTTGAAAGACTCCATTTTTCACCGTCTTCGGTCCATAAAAGGTTCACGCGAGGACAACAGATTAAGGAAGCGGAGAAGAATAGCAGGAGGCGAAAGAGGACTAGTAAAAAGACTGGGAAGGCTAGGCTTGGAACACATTATGTAACCGCGACCAGGAAGAAGGGGCCAGCAAACCAGGACAGTGTAACGTCACGACTTCTGTAATCTTGATATTTGAGCCAGGGTTATTGGGCGCGTGAGCACTCACAAAAAACCCCAGGCACACACACGCAAACACTGAACCTTGGGCGTGAGAGATCACCTGCAACAATAGACTGTCCGAAGAAAACACCGATAACTTTTTCGCCCCTTTTAGAATCAGAATGACACTGAATAACTCTCTACACTCGAGAAGACAGTCTGATAATGTAAGACACGTTGTCTGTGAAGCAAATCGAAGAATTTGTTTCTGACGTGTCACGACAGACCAGGGAGATGGAGAGAATCTTAAAGAGATGTGGTTATTAGTTGTTAAACCTCATTCGACCCGAGCAAGTTCTCGATTGTTGGCAGCAGGTGTAGTGGAAGAGGGTCATGTACAGATGCCTGGCGTGTGATAGTGGATTAACTGAACAAAAACTAGGTCATCTGAACAATTCGAAGGGTCATCTTAACACTGGCAGTGATCCTCTCTTGTTAGCAAATTGTCGTGGTTTTCAACGTTAGGATAAAGAATTGTCAACCGCTAGAGCCCACATTTCCCGAAAACAACGGAAAACTATTTTTTAAACAGACAGGTTCACTGAAAGGTGCTTTAATCTTAAAGTGCTTAACATTGCCGAATGCGTTTTGGTAGCTCATTGTAGCACAACTATAAATTTACATTTTAATCATTTTAATTTGGAAATGATGATTACGAGTTTAGAACTGTAATCAGTGGGAGGTCATTTTGATAGTCCGTTCTTTTGTGTTAAGCTTTTCTTAATAATCTATTAATAATCGTTTTCCGGGAAAGGGATGAAATTAATCACTTTGTTCTCATCCAGCGTGTTGAGAAGGGCGTGCTGTGAGAGATATGAAACATGCTAATGAAACATGTGCTACCTCTGGGAAGTTTGTGTGAAAGTATCATTATCTGGTCCCGTAAGGTGCTACAGGGGTGATATTCTTCTTCTTCTTCTTCTTCTGCGTTCGTTCTCAATCTACGGCTACTAAGCCCTGGACAGGGTTTTGCAAGCAGCAGAATGTAGTCCACAGAACAGCATGTGTTGTATCGCTAAATTACAGTTTGACTGCGGTATTGGGATGCTCACTATACTGATCAGTTTTCTTTATAATTATATACAAGCTGGTAATACGACAAAATACCAAATGACATACGTTCTCTTATATATTCAATAACTACGCTTTAGGTATAAGCTTTTATTTATACTAAAATGTGTTTGTTTGTGTGTTTGTTTTCTTTGGAGTGGGAAGGAGGCGCATAGAACTACATTAATGTACTGTTATAAAAAAAAAAAATTGTGAATTAGTCTATTGCTGTTTTCTTATTTTTCTATTTATTAGTGATTTTAAAAAACAAACTATTACGATGCGCTTATTTGCTCCCCCCCCCCCCCCATAATTGTTTATTTGTTTTTTGCGTTCGCCTTATTTCTCTTATCCCCAAGGCGGTGTGCGTTGCACTGTGGTTTTAATTTTGCGCCTGTCGGCCCAGTGCATCTGACTTCAGCATGCATTTTATGTAAGTGTCTGCTTCCTCCTGCATTTTCTAAGAATTTGCTTCTCCGGGGTAACGGCCGGTGCTGTGATGGGGATCGAACCCAGCACCTTGGGGTTGTGAGCCGTGCCACTTAACCAGTAAGCCACGCCGTCCCCCCGTGATCATTTGATTACGTATATTTCTCACGATAAAATTGAAAAGATCAAGTCAGTCAATATTCATTGCTGGCCGTCATCTTCGAAAAATGATCAAATTTCGTTTAGATTTTTGCACCTGCGTCGTCTTCACTGTTCACACCGTATGAGTCGCGATTTTGCAACCAAATGAGAACGTGTGACTTATGACTTGGGGTGTCAAATTTCGTTCTCAATGCAAGTAAATTTGTAGTTTAAAATCTAAATTTGCCAGTTGAAGCTTTTGAATAACCTGTCAAATTCGTCAAAATTTGATACATTATCAGGTCAAACTAGGAAAGACTGCACATGATTTCTAACACAGTGTTGTTGGGTAGTTAATTAAACTATGAGAAATAGAAATGCACACAAACGGACAACGGTCCTGTAACACAAAATGAGGAAAAATAATATTTGATTCCAATGACAAAGCTGTTGATCCAGCAGGTGCTATTGTCTGCCGTGCCATGGATAGCAAGATATGTACAGCAAAATAGACAGACTTTTGGAGGAGAATCGGAACTGTAACAGAACAAATGAATTGTTACGCAACAGTTATTTTAGAATCGTTTTTTACATATGATTACGAACGAATAAAAGGCACAAAGTGGTAGAAACAGTGATTAATGAAGACTTGTGGGAAAGGAGCAAACAACAGTCACATAATAACAGATTAAAATACAACAAATGGGATTGGATATGTTATACAATGAGCAAGGAATCGACAAACAAAAGAAGAAGGAGAGGGAGACGAAGAAGAAGAAGAAGAAGAAGAAGAAAACAATCATCAGTAGAAGTCCTATATCTGATGTGAGATAGCTAGAAGAAACAACGAAAACGCAATTCTGACCAAAAAAAAACAGCTATCACAAAGGGCGAAAGGGAATATGGAAACTTCCCAAGCTAAGTAAGAAACCTAATAACCATAACAAAATGTGGAACAGATGTGAAATCTACAGAGGAAGAAGGAAGTGAGCATTCCAATAAGACCCGACAGAGAAGATTGAACGATGATACCAGAGCATATGAAGTTTCAAGGGCTGAGCTCAAAATGGAGTCTTAAATTTGAAACCACAACATGTATTGCGTTTCATTGTATAGCTCTGAGACATTTCTGGAAAATAATAGTAGAGGTACATAACGAACACATCACTTTACAATAGATGAGATCTCGTTTAATTCTCTAACACTTCAACCCTGACAGCAGTATGTGTCATGTACATGTTGCTAAACTAGTGTGGAGGACTTTCCAAAGTTTGACAAAGCACATTTTTGCGCTAGAAAAGCTTTGAGCCACCTCCCCGTGTTTTGTTTTATACAAAGAATGATAGATACAATCTCGTTTCCCAATGGGTTATTAGGCAATGAGTTTGCGTTTCTTAACGGTTAGAGAGCCATACTGTTGCAGAAACGATACCGGGTTCGATTTTACGATCGACACGCTGCAATACTCAACTGCAAATGGGTACCTGCCTTACATTTATATAAGGTATAGTGTACTGGCTGATCACTCGTCACGGCAAAATGTGTATGGTTTAACTTCCGCAATCGCCACGCTCCAGTCGACATAGTTGTAAATGGGTCTCTAGCTTACTGTTATAGAAGGCAAAGGCAGCGAGGAAGGAAACTGGCAACCCCGCCTCAGGTAAACTGTGACTTAGTATACTGCTCTTCAAAACTTCATTCTCAACCAACGGTGAAGTCTGCTGAAAGACAATCTCTACCTTGTTTAAAGAAGTTACGGTAGGAACACATTCCACCGCACCTAATA
Source organism: Ariolimax columbianus (assembly GCA_036924085.1). Classification (NCBI taxonomy): domain Eukaryota; kingdom Metazoa; phylum Mollusca; class Gastropoda; order Stylommatophora; family Arionidae; genus Ariolimax; species Ariolimax columbianus. The sequence continues at coordinate 29,422,075 of JAVGWX010000007.1, forward strand.
AAATACAAGTTAGACTTAACCAAACGAAACTTCTACCACTTTCTCCCCGACGACAGCGCTGGTTATATGCCCACCTTTGCCTCCTGCTTTCCTGAAAACCTATGTTTGAAACGCCCGAGCTGTAAATCCTTCCGCGGCATATCCACCGCATCCTATCCGCCTGCATTAAGTAATTCAGTAAACACCGGGCCACATAATCCCAATGCCAACAACTGCTTCCAGTCCAGAACCTTCACACACGACCACCATTCTGACGTTTCCAGGTCACCTAGCGCAGTCAAACATGCCGTGAGTTCCCCCAATATTTGTCGACTGTGTTCGTCTCATGTGCGATAATCCAAGAGCAAAGTATTCCAACAAATTTGCTTTGAGACTCGCCGGAAGACTGAGTAATTGGTACTTAACGGCTTGACATTCCAGCCTGTTGGAAAGAAGGACATGCAATAAAAACAAGTGTTTGTGGTTTTACAGGGAAGTCAGGGATGGTGAGGAACAAGAAACGAATTGATGATGTATGATATACTATTTGATATTTGTAATGTCTAGATTTGCGACATTGTGAAGAAGAAGAAGAAGAAGAAGAAGAAGAAGAAGAAGAAAAATAAGAATCAAAAGGGGAAGAAGAATGAGAAAAAGAAATATAATAAGATGGAGAAGAAGAAAAAGAAGAATACGAAACAGAATAATTTCACGAAGAAGAGGAAGAATCACAAAGAAAAGAAGGAGAAGAAGAAATATAATAATAATAACAAGAAGAAGAATAGGATAAAGAAGAAGAAGAATCATGAGAAGAAGCGCAAGGATAAGAAGAAGAAAAAGAAGAAGGATGGGGAGAAGAAGAATGAGAAAAAGAAGGAGAATCAATTGCCTCTGTTTCTAAGAACCGACGTTATTGCAATCCGGGCACACTCATAGGTCCTTAGTCTCTTAGTGCAGGCTCTATATGTTGATGTTCCACTCCGCTCGAACCTCGTTTGATGTCGAATCATTGCAGTCTGTGGATTGCTGATTCATCTTCTTCTGCTTCTTCTTCGTACGCAGTCAGACAGTAACCATTATTTTTTCGAAAAAAGCGGCGGTCATCCTGAGGCTGTCGCCGCTGCCATAGAGCTTGTTTTGCAGTTCCACTGGTGATGGCCACATCTGCTCTCTCTGATCCTCGTATGTCGGGCAGTTCTGCAGCAGATGTTCAGCGGTCATTTTACCGATACCGCACGGGCATTCGTCGGTACCCCCTATCTTCAATTTGTTGAATAGGTGGTACCTCAGTCTATTGTGGCCAGTGCGAAGTCTGAAGATAACGACCTGCTCTCTTCGGTTTAACTGGTAATATGCATCGTTTTTGGTGTAACCAGTATGTTCGGTTTCCCATTTCGTCAAGTATCTGGCTTTGATAAGCCGTTTTGACTCTTCGTACGTCATACTAGTATCTGTTTGTGGTAGTCTTGCACCTTCTTTTGCCAGTCTGTCTGCCTCCTCGTTGCCTTGGATGTTGCAGTGTGATGGGACCCACTGTACCACTATCCTTTTTGGTGCGGACTGCTGGCACAGTTTGCAGAGTGCTGCTCTTAAGTCATTAAGCTCAATGTTTTTCTGGCTTTTTAGCGCTGTGACTACGGCGAGAGCATCTGTAAGCAGGACTATATGGCTTTCATTTTCTTTGTGTGTCACCATTTCTTCCACTGCCGCCCTCAGTGCCTCTGCCTCCGCTCTGAAATTGCTTGTGTACTTACCAGTAGCGAATGACAGTGTTATTTGTCTGCCATTTGGTAGGCTCAGGAATGCTTCTGCCCCTCCGTTCTGTGTAGTGTTTGTTACAGAGCCGTCGGTGTATGCATGGGTCCAGTCCATGCTTGGGTAGCTTTTCGATATAAAGCTTAGGGTAGTATCTCTCCTTTCTTTTTCAGTCTGGCAGTTTTTTGTTTCCAATACCTGGTATATTTTCTACCACCTCTGGAAATATATCCTGCCTCCAGGTAGGTTTTCGTACAGTAGTGATGGGTTTTGGTGTTGTTAGTGCGTTTATGGGATCTTCGTGCATCTTTGCTTTGGCTATTTCTGCAAAGTTTCTCCGCTTTAGTTTCCCATTTCCCAAATTGTTTAGTCTCTGGTGCATTGGATGGCCAGTCAGTCTTCGGAGTTTCTCTGACTGCAGCTGGGCTCTGCAGTCTCTTCTATCGGTCATGGATTGCAGTTTTGTAATCTTTTCAAGTTCTACAATTGGCGTTGACTTCATGCCTCCTGTTATAACTCTCATTGCTTGGTTTTGAAGTTTGCTAACTTTATCGAAGTTTGCCTTTGCTGCTGTTGTCCATGCCGCAATGCCATACTCGAGAACTGGTCTCACTCTTCCAGTGTACAGTTTCTTTAGTATGCCTTCGTCTGCTCCCCAGCTTGTGCCAGCAAGTTTCCTCATGATTGCCATTCTCTCTGGCTCTCATTCGGTTTATCTCGATCTGACTTTTCCATGTCATGCGCCGATCAAATGTGACTCCCAGATAGGTTGGGTTGTCGTTTGGCTGGAGGTATTTGCCATTTAAACTTAATTTGGTATTTTGGGGTTTTATTGAAAGCGAGAATATTGTACATGTGGTTTTGTCCTCGTTTATTTTGACCAGCCATTGAGCTATGGATTCTCCTTGGTATATTCTCTGTAATATCGTTTATATATACCAGGAAGAGTGTAGGTGACAGTACTCCCCCTTGGGGTACTCCCTGCTCGAGTGTCACCTTTTTGCTCATCTGCCCTTGTACTTGGACTCTGGCCGTTCTTTGTTTGAGGTAGTGGTTGATCCACTTGTACATTTTCCCACAAACATCACTTCTTCTTAGCTTGACTCTAAGTCCGTCTTACCAGATGCTGATTCATCTAAGTCGGTGTCCTCATCCAACAGACTGTCGTTGATATATTTTAAAATGTCACTCCTATCCATCATTAACGTTGCTGCTACCTTTCAAAAACCATAGCTAAATAAAATGTAGTTACCTTCCATAATTAGTTTGTTTAGCGATGTGTTGTACATTATGAGGTTGCTAGTCACACACACACACACACATATATACATAAATATATATATATATATGACATGCTTAGAGGACTACAGTGGGCTTGTCACTAGATCAATGAATTCAAACATGTGAACCGCAAACTACTTGAAACTAACAAATTTCACACTCAAACAAATCGAATCAGTTAATATCCATTGCAATTATTCACACATTTTGTCGGCTATAATTTAGCTCCATCGAATTGGTGTCATATATGACCAATTGCACTGTGTGGGGGTTAAACATTGACTCTAACAAAGAAGAATGAAACACAATTGGACGCCTTTGAATTGTGGCGCTTCCGTTGAATGGAAAGAATGAGTTGGACAGACAGAAGATCCGATGACGATGTACTAACTGAAGTGGGAGCACACAGACAGATATCTCATTTGATATAAAAACTTCGGTTGAGCTGTGTGGGTCACACTATTAGAAATAAAAGTCATACATAAGATACAAGAGGGAAATATTCAAGGTAAGAATGGACACGCCCTTACATCTCAGGCGTGCATGAACATTAAAGTACGAACATGTTGAAATGAAGAAACTGCAGAGGATATAATCAAATAGAGAGACATATTCAGACATCCTTACAATCAGTATCAGGACTTTTCTACCATATGCTATTGATGATGCTGAAATGTTTTTATCCCATAGCTGCTGAGCAAGCCTGCTCTTGGCAGTCCAATGTCATTCTAATATGTATACAGGTCTGCTTCAGTTGTGTCACTGCTCCGTACAGTGTGTTGTAATTGTCGGCAGTGCTTGTAAGAATCTTTTCCTCATGTTCACATGCATCATGCAATCAATGAGTAGGTGTCGAACTGTTTTATCAGGATGGGAGCAATGTCTACACGTGGACAGGTCCTGGGGATTGATGCGGTTCAAGAGACTATTGACTCCGGTATGTCCTGTTCGGAACTGAAAGATGAAACTTTTATCTCTGTTATGTAGTTTATTTATGTCATCGTTACTTTTTGGCTGTGAATTTTCGCTAAATACACTGCGACCTATGATGGTGAAATCTGACAGTGTATTTCCCGATTATATATCCCGCAACTTACTTCCTTGTCTTCCATTTCCCCACGTTTCTTTCCAGCATATTCGCTAGCACGGTGCTATTTAATTTTATGTGAAACACATGTTTTAGATATCACGTTGTTTTAATTAATTAATTAATTTTTCTCCATCGCTTATTCATAACCTTCTCTATGTGTCTGTGATCCTAGCTTTTTACGCTGTCTGCCCCGCTCTTCTTTGTTTCTTTAAATCAACATCACCTTTCTAAAACGGCTTTGTCGGGATATTTCTGTTTTAGGGTCCCCTTCCCTGCTCCCTTTGTTATCCTTACATCGCCACAGCATTCCAACCCAGTTCTACTAAGGTGTGTGTGTATCACAATTATTCAAGTTATACCGACCTGTCCCTATCTCGCCCTCGTGAATTAAACAACACATTCCCCTACCAACTATTTCTCACCCTCACATCTTTCCCGTGAATCCCTCCGTCCTTCTATTCCACCACTGAATCTACCTATCAATTTCTAGCTTCAACTCACCTACTTCCGTCCCATCTTCTCAGTCCTCAAATCCCACAGTCAACCAATCACCCAGGTATTCACTCTGAAACCCTTCTCAATCCCATGTTTCCCGTCTCACGAGGCACCCTCAACATCCAAATCCTTCTGCACCCCGACCCATCCGGCACCCCATTCAAATGCATCAATTCTCTTCTCCATTTTCCTTGTTGGGGTCCAGATATCTACCCAATTCAACAAAACTGAATGCACACAACATTGCATGATTCTCATTTTTAGTTTATGAAGTAACTGCTTGAGAGAAGTGTATAAGTCTCACGATGTTCAATATTGAATTCACCATTGCAATGTACCTTATGATCTCACTTCACATGTGCCATCCTCCGTTATTAGCTGGTCAATGTATTAGTAGCTTGACAATTATTCTACACATTTGCTCCATGTGTATGGATGTCTTTTCTATTTTGCTTATTACTATAATCAATCCTTTATTCCTGCCAATTTCCTATCCATAATCCGGTTTTAAGTACTTGAATTGTTTCATCAATTCTTGTAAATCATGTTCGCTATCACTCAGCAGAACTGTGCCACATGCACACTCGAGGTTATTTATTGCCAATCCACCGATTATGAGTCCTGACATTTCTTCAATCTGTTTAAACGTGTGTTCTGTGTAAACATTGAACATTGTTTCAATTATCGCGTGATATTCATAAATGGAGAGCAAATCCTGCCATATAGTTTCCCCATTCACAGTTTGTTCCCAGTAAACGTTAATAAGTATGTTTGTGTCTTTTTAAACTATAACTATTTCTTCCATACATGTATTGGCTTATCGAAATTATATCTTCAATTTTGTTATAATCTGTAAATCTTCTAATGTTGGATTTTAATATATTTGTTCTGCGCTTGTCCTAATAAGTAATGCTGCATCTCTTGTTCTCATTTCAACATCGAAATGTTTCTTTGGTAATTTAGTTATATAATTTTCGTATTTAACTCTCTCTCTTTCTCTCCTCACGCTCTCTCTCTTGCTCTCTATTTCTCTCACACACTGACACAGTTTTCTTTTGTCCACAACCGCCTCCTCATTTGTCTAACACCCACTGTTGATTTATGTTACACCTTCTATTATATTTCTCTCATCTTGTTTGTTGTATCAAATTTACCTCATTCCATCGTACCTCCCTCCTTCTTTCACATTCCTTCTTCTCTATCGGACTTTTCTCCCTCTCTTTCTCTCTCACTTTTCTCTCTCACTCACGTATCTTCCTCATTTCCGTGCACCTTCCTCTCCCACTCTCGTATCTCCCTCATGTTCAAACACCTATTTCTCTCATTAACTTACATCAATTATTCTCCCGTAACTTCCTCCCTCACACTGATATCCTTATCTCCTCGCAATTTCCTCTCTTCCTCTCGCATCTTCCTCGTGCTCTCACACCTTCCTCCCTCACTCTCGTATCGGTTCATGCTCTCTCACCTTCCCCGCTCATTCTCGCATCTCCCTTACTCTCTCTCACTTTACTCCCCTCTCAATTATGGCCCTCTCTATTTCTTAAAAGCTGATATGCAAACATGGTTTACCAAACTTGTGACGTTATAATAATGACAAACGTTATCCCACTATCCAACCAACAGAGTGGCCTACATGTTGTAAGCCTGGTTTAGAACTCTGATGTTCTGGGTTCAAATCACGTCGCTTACGGTTTGACAGAACAGGAATGTCGTCGTTTGTTAATGGTTGTTGTTGTTGCTGTTGTTGCTGTTGTTAACGGTTATTGTTGTTGCTTCTGTTGTTGGTGCTGTTGTTGCTGTTAATGGTTGTTGTTGTTGTTGTTGCTGTTGTTGCTGTTAATGGTTGTTGTTGTTGCTGTTGTTGCTGTTAATGGTTGTTGTTGTTGTTGTTGTTGCTGTTGCTGTTGTTCATTGCATACAATGAGTAAAATGATTTTTGTGTGAGCCCTGAAAGGGGTATTAAGTGGCGGGTTGCAGTAACTGTCCTCATATCCCAAACGGACTGATGAAGGTAGGCCGGGGTCCTCCATGCTGTTGTGCTATGCTTGGCTTCATCTGCGTGTCGCTGACTACTATGGGTATCACGTTGATCCTCCATCTTGCTTGCCACCGTACCATGAAAACAGTCCGTTTCAAGGCAGACCTACGTGGAAATAAGGTGGGGGGGGGGGGTTTGGGACGCGGTAGCTCAGTTCTTAGCGATCAATTCTCTATTTCCTGGGGTAACAGCGTTCCACGGCTCGAAATCGCGTCCGGAGACTAAACAAAATTCAAATGGTGATTACAATCGGGGACCGCTTCTCCAGTCAACCCAACTGTACATGGGTACCTGACACATACGTTAGGGAAAGTAAAAACAGCAAGGAAGGACACTGGCCACCCCACCTCTCACAGGCGTCGGCTTAGTACAATGGAATCTTCAAAAACGCAATTGTTCAACCAGCGGTTAATTCTTCTGAATTTCCAATTTACTTTGTCAGTATATTTGATTTGACTCTTCCATTGTCCGATCAGCAGGTATTCTGTATCAGACCAGTCATTTTTGGATCAGGGACAGAGCTCACACATTTTTGGAACTTCCTACTCGATTGCTACACTTGCTAGAGTGACAGGTATGCATCACCGCGCTGAACCTTCATTCTCCGATGAACGCTGCTTTTCTTTGGTGTAAGCCAATAGTGAGGCCACCATCTTTAAACTGCAATTATGACATCCTGTTGTTGTTCTCGAAGGCACGTGCAACACACTCCTTAATAAATATATTAACAAATTACAATACGAACGCATGTTTATTTTTTCAAATTCTTTTCCACTTATAAGGTTTCATTCGAACGTAAGAAATACGACGATAGCATAATAAACAAAAATTAAAAAAATTATTGTATCTGCATTGTACACATACAGGTAAAAAAAAATCTAAAGTTTTTGTGACTTTTATATTGTACATCCTCGTGTTCAATCGTCCTTAGTCTCTTCTTTGGACAGGGTAATTATTCTTCGCTCCCAATTCTGGCCCCGGTAAGACTCGGATCAGTGCTACGTAGTAACAGATACATCCGTGAACATATTTTAAAGAATGCAGATAAATAAAATGATCAATTAGATAATTAATCAATACATGACAGCAAATCAATAAATAGAGCCATAGAATTTGTGTAAATCGATTTTACAAGTGATTCTTCTCAAGCATAACTAATAATTAACATGGTTTGTATTGTGGCTGTATTTTAAATTGGGTTTGGCTGCGTTTTATCTATTTCATAATTTATATGTCTCTCGCTCTCTCTTTCTCTCTCTGAACCGCAGCATTCCTTCCTCTCTCTCTCTCTCTCTCTCTCTCTTTCTGCCTTGCTCTCACATGTATCTCAATATCATCTTCTATCGTGTTCAATCTTTTACCAATAGCCCTCTCGTGCATACCTCCCCCTCTCTCTCTCTCTCTCAGCACCTAATCTCTTGCCTTTTCCTTTCTGTTTGAATCTCTCTGTCTGTCTTACTCTTATTCTCTCTCTCTCTCTCTCTCTCTCTCTCTCTCTCTCTCTCTCTCGTGCGTACTCTTCTCTTAAATCCACCTCTATCTTTTTCTTCTAAACCAATGACGGCTATGTCATACATACCTCTCTCACTTTCCTATACGCTCTCTCTCTTAGCTCACATTATTTCTTGCATTCTCTTCTCTGTTTCAATATGTCAGTCTTCCTGACTCTCTCTCTCTTACTCTCTCTTTCTCTCATGCAAATCTCCTTTCTTACACCCGTCTTTAACGTTCTTTTTCTAACCCAACTACCTCTATATCATACCTCCCTCTCTCTCTCTCTCTCTCTCTCTCCCTCTCACATCCACTCCCCCTCTCATACATGACATCAGTCAATCAGCGTTGAAGACTCGAAATAAGAGCTCACGATCTTGAACAACCATATTCTGCATAAATTCTAACACCAAACTAAGGACAATACAAGACCGTCATTAATTCGATTCCTAAACTAATCAAAGTAGATGTCCCTTGTAACCCGGACAATTCCCTCGTTCATCGACCGGTGATGTCGCTTGAGCAGAGGACTGTGCCTGATCAATAATTGTGTCTTTGGAAGACTTCCTTGTTCGAAGTGTTTCTTTCTGTAATACTATCACTCTAGCAGAAGTAAAGGTAGCTATTGTAGTGTCAAAAATCGGGCACATATTACAATTCCCATACCTGGGTCAAAACATAACAGAAGATGCACGACATTATAAGGACATAAGAACTAGAATTGCGTTGTCATGGATGGAATTTAGAGAGAAAGAGCGTCCTCATTACAGTTAGCATTAGTGTGACCTCATGGAAATGGGTCCTGTACACACGTATCTGGTATCTAACCTTTTACTGTTCTGAAGCATAAACAATAAATACAAAACGATGATAAATACTGGGAAGTTTTTGAGGTGTCATTTCCGAAAGATAAGTACAGTGAGCTAGGCAGAGAGAAAATCAATAGAAATACTGTTTGTCGTTATGGGAGAAGAAATAAAGCTGCTACACAAAAAATATGACTAGCCTGGCTGGGCCACAGTTTACGTCATGAGGGCCAAGTGAAAAAACATCTTGGAAGACAGAACACAGAGGAAGAGTGGAACAGCAGACCAAGATGTGACACAAGCATGCAGAAACATGCCAGTGAAGAATTATCATAACTTTAAGACGGCCACATAAAACAGGCAGAAATGGAAATATATAATCCTGAGATTGCAAACCATGGTTTGTGACCCTCTCTTATATGCCTTGCCTGTTAACACAATTCTAGTCCTTATTTTTCTGTGACATGGTGCATCTTCTGTTATTTATTTTATTTTATCTTTTTTGGCGTTCGCCTTATTTCTCTATTTCCAAAATCTGCGTACGTTGCATTGTGTTTTTATTTTGCGCCTGTCGGCCCAGTGCTTTCGACTTCGGCAATCATTTTATGTTAGGCTCTGCTTCCTCCTGCATTTTCTAAGCGTTTGCTTCCCCGGGGTAACGAACGGTGCTGTTATTGGGGAGCGAACCCAACACCTACTGGTTGTGAGCCGTGTCATTTAACCACTAGCCCACGCCGTCCTCGTCTGTTATGTTTAGGACCCAGGTATGGGAGTCGGTACACAAACTCGAGGTTTTTACAATCATTCTTACCTTTACTTACGCTCGAGTGATTGCACAAAGAGACACTGCGGACAAGGAGATCCTCCATAAGACACAACTATGGATCTAACGAAATTCTCTTTAAGCAACATTACACCCATTACTTGATGAAGATATCACTCTAAAATAGAAGGCTCTCCAATATTTGAGTTGTACATTTCTCCAAATATAATTAAAGGTGTGAAATAATGGCATGTAAACATTTAATAACAAATGTATTTCAATTCATGAAATATCAAAAGTGAATACCTGTAAGTGACTTTCCCAGAAGTTCTGAAAAACAAGCAGATGGGACAGAACTGTTACGGCATATAGGATTGTTTTTCTTTCTTATGCTAGGACTCAACGTAACTGCACTCCAGGTGAACATATAGGTGCCAAGTCTCTCTCAGCAGAACACCCATGATCTGATAGAGCAGAAGAATTCTACTCCTTGTCAAGAAGAGAACATGTGACAATAGCCAGACTGCAAACAAACCCCTTCAGACTGAAAAATAGTCTGTTTGACAAATTAATTATTTCAAAATTAATTCCATAGACATGTACCCGTGTGGGGAGACCACGCAAACGGAGGGACATGTTCTGCAGGTCCGTCGGCTACACGAGAGGAACGGAGTCACTGCATGGCCATCCGCTACCGAGCTGTGAGATACACTGTATGGCGAAAAGAAAAGTCTGAGAAGGACAGCCGGGTTTATTAGGTAAATAGATCCGAATATTTGAGGACGACCGAAGAAGAGGCAGACGAAGAAAAAGAAGAAAAGAGTGAAGATACAGATGAAGAAGTCTCTCTCAGAAAATGACGAGGAGCGCAGATGCTGATAGTTCCTATAGATCCCTCTTAGTACATACTTATTACACGCTGCTTTCCGATAGACTGTGTGCGATTTAAATATTTTGGAGCCTTGCCAATCGCTGGCTTATCAATTGTGGTGACTTCATCTGATAGGAGGTGACGATGAGCTTCCAAATGTCGCCTAAATCCATTGTCAATAGGCCGTTTCATCGACTGTAGTGACTTCATCTGAGAGGTGATCGGCGATGACCTTACAAATGTCACTTTTGTGAAATATCAATGTCCCGTTTCATCGAGTGACTTCTTCGGAGAGGTGGTCGGCGATGAGCGTCCAAATTTCGCAACTTTCCATTATCAATAGCCCAACTCGTTGTGAGTAGGATGAGAACTCTTTCATTTCCGCCAACTTGTGTAGACATCTCAAGTTAAAATGACTTAGCTGTCTGGAATATACGCATCACGTTGTTCATATGTCGCAGGCATGGAGCTAATTGTATAACACTATAGCACGATACACGTTGACATTGATGGCCACACTGAAGCCATGTCGATTTCAGACGTTTGCTTGCAGCGTCCCAAATACAGAGCTCACATTTGCAATCCTCCGAGTAACCTCAAAATCAATTTTCGCTTCTATAGTAAAGGTAATGCAATGATGGGTGAAACTATCGACTGTATGAAGGCGCTGGGTCTGTACGGTAATGTGTGGTTTAATGTGCCGCTTCTCATGAGCAGTCCGGAAGGGTGCCTCAGTTTTTCTGGTGTTGATCGTCAGACCAAAATTACTGCAAGTCGTCGAAAACTGGGTTATAATGAATTGTAAATCATGTTCTGATGAGGTGTTAGAGGGGCAATCATCAACAAATAGGAGATCGAAGATGGTGGTCTCACTCACCTTGGTGTATAACTTCAGACTTCTCTGATTAAGAAGTGAGAGTAATGTCGACTAGCAACAACAACCCAAATAACAACACTCTCGTCTATTGTTGATGTCATACTGCAACATAGTCTATATAACCGTTAATCAATTGCAGTGATATTAACTTCTTTTACTTCGTCGTTCGTTCTCAAATTTCCGCTTCCAAGCCCCGAAAAAGGCCATGCAAGTAGCCGCATGTAGTCCTGAGAATGGAATGTGTTGTGTCGCTGTTCACAGCTAGACTGTGAAATTTGCACCTTTCGGTCAGACACATCAAACTTCAGCAGACATTTATGGATACCGGGTTAGCCTTCCTTTTTCGATCCCTTCTTCTTAACTAGTCTGCCCTGCTCCCGTCTGTAATTTAGATTCATCGCGTGGAGGTGAAGAAGGGACTTTGCAGCTCTGGTTCGCTGACCCTGACGCTAGAGTAAGCTTTGGGTCGCTGACCCTGACGCTAGAGTAAGCTTTGGGTCGCTGACCCTGACGCTAGAGTAAGCTTTGGGTCCCTGACCCCGACGCTAGACTAAGCTTTGGGTCGCTGACCCCGACGCTAGAGTAAGCTCATGCACTGCTCAGCATCTTATGATATTATTATAGATGTGAAGATTGGTTGATTCTATCATGTGTGCGCTTTTGATTGTCGATTTTGCCTGGTCTATTCTGTTCCTTATTCCATCTCCCACCAGATGTTAGTGTGCCCAGGTAATTAAACGTGTGCACTTGCACTAATTATATCTTGTTCACCATGATACTGTATTTGGGGACGAGTTGTGTTTCTTGGTTTCTGCCATCACTTTTGATTTCGTTTTTTTCCCGCTTTGATAAAATACTGTGCTGACCAATTCTTGCATGTCTGACTCAGTCTGGATTATCAATATAATATCATCAGCATATCGTAGATTGTTCATGTTCTGTCCACCCTCTGAAATACCTGGCATTGCCATTGTTTCGCACGACAAACACACTACACATATATAAATGGCCAAGGACAACACTTATTCTTGCTTTACACCTTTGTTATTTGCCTTTAGTCCTCCACTTGATTGTCTATTCTTGTAACTGCAGTCTGTCCACATAACATATTTTGAATGATTCTCATATTTTTTTCTTCGAAAAGCAATTGTATGTATTTATTAAATTTTACATTTAGTTGTGGTTTTGAGACAAAGCCAAAATCATCAGAAAAGTGACTATCATCAATTATTTTCGTCTAGAGTATTTGAATTCCATTTTCATTTGAAGAAGACGTGTTACTGCAATCCTCTTTGTTAAGCTCCTAAGCCAATCCCGTCTCACATAGAAATTGGAAGGTGCTAGAAACCTTCCACATGCCAAAATGACCACGTGTATTTAGTCGGCAATATCTAGTCACCAACGCCGAAGTCTTCTGACGGACATAGCTCGAGATCTTTTTTTCAATTCTGGATCAACGCGTCTCTCATTCTTCGGAAATGTGGCCTGCTTATGACAGAACGTTCTGGTCCGACATCGTATACATATGACCATAGAGATCAGGGGCTGAAATAGACCACACATCTCCACCACTTCCCCTATTGTGCAGTCATCCTTCGTGCAGTGCCTCAACTTTGATACATCATTCTGATGATTTCTTTCCGCTTTTTACCACTGGTAATCATGCGATGCTTGATTTCCTAATGCCCATTCCTAGGTAAGGCAGGTTTAAATATTAATGTTTCTGTAATGATGAAAGTAGTTGTTTTACATAGACAGAAGTGGTATGCATGTGCCTAAACTCCCAAACCTGGAGGACCAGAATGCCCTTCTTAGTATGTTCCCTTCCCAGTGATCGTCCATGCAGGATGACCCTGCAGGAATATAATGTCAATCTAATATTGCTCCCAGTGACACTAGATCACTCCCCCCCCCCCACCAGTTCACCCTTTCAACATAGTAAAGTGACGACATGTTATTGTTCTATTGGGGTGGAAAGGAGGGGACTAGTTGTTGTTCTCCAATGATGCTGAATGTTTTCTGGAAGTCTTTAGTTTGTAATGGTTATTCTTGTATCATATTGCGTGCTGAAGGATAAGGGCCTGGGCTCTCCTGGCTGTAGTGAATGCTAGACGTGTCTCACTTCTGGAACTACCGTGTCCTTATCCACCTCCTTGACCTTGCGGCTGTAGCACAATGTATTTCAAGGTGTACGACGAGGGCGTCCTGTGAAGTCGTTGTCCGTGTTTCATCTGATCATAACTCGAGCAACTTAGCCCCCTCTTTTCAGTTTAATATTATACATAAACCTTGATATCATTATTATATGCGTATCTTTCTATATCCATGTGTATGCGGTAATAATATACGAGTATAGATATAAATATCTTCAAGACGTCTCAACGTCAATGAATGTAAACTCATGCGAGTACCTGGCGCTGTTTACAGCGATATTTACGTTGCACTGTTTTATTTTGTTAAGCCTGTGGCTCAGTGCATCCGATTTCAACAGGGGTTTCTGTAGGGTTGCCCTCCTTAGCCTTTGGCTGTCCCCAGCCTAACTGCAAGGCAGCAGTTGTTTTTGGTCAGAGTTGTCTCTCTTGGGAAGTTGTCTTGCAGGACTATCAAGTCTTCCCTACTCGTGTCTATAGGGTTTGGCAATGATATGATGGACTATGTACTAGTTTGTACTATCCCGGAAGAGAGGCAGTCCAGTGTGACTTTGTCCCTGTATCGTCACGTCCTGCCAGAAACGTAGCATATGCATGCGAGTGAGGTATCTCTTTGCTCCCTTTATTTTCTCGGCTCATCTGCAGTGATGGTACGCCTAGCATTCCCCGCCACCCGGGAGGTTGTCACAATAGGGCAGGAGGTGCAATGTCCGCTGGACTGCATCTCTTCTGCGTCCATTGGGATGACTGATAGCAGACAGAGGCAAAGAGCGAGGCAGGAGTGCATTTTACCAGGTGCATTTCTGCGGCTCGATCGGGCGGGGACGCAAGCCCCAGCCATTCTGTAGCCTCCCATCACAGCAGTGTTGAGATTTAGGGCGGGATTCTGGCTTAGAGGCGTTCGGCCGTAATCCCTCAGATGGTAGCTTATCAGCCAAGAACGTGGACCAAATGTCAGCGACCTGTGATTCCTCTCGAAATAGTGCATTTGACCAGGGGACAAGCCTGGTCTTGCACGGAGATGTTGTTCGCTTGGGTAGCGGACATATCTCATGGTCATGGGTTGAGTCTCAGCAGTTCGCATTGAGGTAGCTGATCTACTGCTTAGGGCACTCCGACCGAGAACTAAGTCTTCTACAAATGGTTTCATACCTCATCGCCGTATGGGGTGAATATCGAGCAGCTTCCCGCCCGCTTTGATCAGCGGATGTCAGAGACCTCATTCTGCGGCTTGACCGGGCGGGGCTGGAGCGGGGGCCTCAGGTCCCCACCATGTCGAAGCCTCCCTTTGCATTCGTGCTGAGCTGCTTTTGGGCGGGATTTTGGCTTAGAGCTGTCCGGAAAGACGCTTTAACTGAGACTCGCTTCTTCAACAATGACTTTATCTGATGTATATGTGAAAGGGGATTCTGTGTTATAATTCTACCATACAGCCACCCCTGGACTCTCCATTGAGGTGCAACACAGCATGTGTGCTTGCTGTTCTCATTAATGCCTGCTTTAGACGGCCATCTTTTTCTTCTTTTTCTTCTTATTCTTCTTATTTGTTGTTTCTCTTATTTTGTCTTTTATCGTCAGTTTATGAAGAGATCTCTAGAAGGAGCCCGACTGTGTGCCTAAAACACAATGGCATTTACTGCCTCAGATATTTTCTTAAGCCACCTATTTCGTGGTCGGCCTTTGGCCATCAATCCGTTGTATACAAATGTCATTGCTTGTTGTAGGGTTCTGTGTCTTGGTAGCCGTGTTACGAGTTAAGACCATATTAGTTGCTGTTATGTAATGTAGTCTAATACTGGTGTTGTTCCCAGCAGTCCTCTGGTGTCATCGTTTCTGATCATGTCTCAACTTGTATTATTTATATTATTATTATTATTATTTTTATAATTCTATGTGAACTAACTTTAGTTACACGTCAAGATTATTTAGTGAAGTCATCCTAAAATAGTAATGGGATTACACAACATAATGGATAAGCTACAATTATAAAATGCTTAAATGAGATGTATTTATAAAATGTTATGGGCGTCAACAACACGAGGAATAACGCTAGATGTTGATGATAATTGTCATGTGAATGCTAACAAAGTGAAGCAATAATGACATTTATAATATTTGTGTAAATTAACTTTCTGCTTTACAACAAATTTCAAATATTGATGTTCACAGTTATAAAAAGGTTTTAGCCCCTTTTCCTAAATAATTCGGTAATGAATTGATTGTAGGAAGAAAAAACACAGATGTAAAAAAAATAACACGCCGGATTTGGTCATGAGAGATCATACACAGATCATAAAACCATTATGCGGATCGCAGTGGAACAAATGCATGACTTCAATTAATTCGTTTCCGCTAATATTATAGGCTATGAAAAGGCGGTTGACAGTATAGATTGATGCATCGTATGGATACTGCTGATACACTATGGGATACCGGAGAAGATAATATCAGTTATGAAGAGAATGTAAGAAAGCACAATTTGCTGAATGGTACATGAATGAGTTCCCACATACATATTTTTAAGTTCAAGCGGGACTGAGGCAGGGAGGCATATTACCATCTTACTTGATGAACTTGGAATCCTGGAATTCAAAGGGTAATGTATGCTGCCAAGTAGTAGAAGCTTCGGCTCTACGTAGAATGTACTTTGAAACTTTCTGTGGCTTACAGGCTTAGGAAAAGGTACAAATAATTAGAGTAGATTTGTAACTAGAACTTTCGTATTATTTCCGTAAAGTAGAACAACGTACTGGGAATAACACCACTATTTTTATTTATGTCAAAGAATGTTCAACCTGCTTGACATAACATGGGAGTCCGATCTCACTACCCAGAGCTCCTGGGAATTTCTTACCAGAAGATCCTCGTGAAAAAATCCCGGTTCTCCACCGTAATTCCAACCCGCAACATACGGAACCAGTAGCAGACACCTTTTCTCGAGACCACTCACTGAGTCACCTTGTCATCCCTTTTATTTGGATCAAGAAGATGAGCAGCACATGAGCTGCAGCGGTCAGCGACCTATAGCTGACTGCTAGTGTCAGGGCCAGCAAACTACAACTGTCAAGACCATTCTACACCTCCACGCGATGATCCCGTACAACAGGATTCAACTCACCAGACTGGATAAGTAAAAGGAATCGAAGAGGGATGGCAACCCGGCACTAAAAACGCCTGTTGAAGTCGGATGTGTCGGACCTCAAGGTGCAAATATCGCAGTCAAGCTGTAACCCATGACACAATGCTTTCCGTTCTCATGACTAAATTCTGCTACGTGCAAAACTCTTTTCAGTGCTCGGTAGCGGGGGATTGAGAACAAAATAAGTTAATACTCCTGTACGAAGACGAAACTTGGCCAACAACACAATCAGTTTAGAAGAAACTTCACAGTTGCTCATCAATACTTGTCTACGTTAGTAAATAGATATATAGGCTGGCAAGACGTGGTAAGCAGCGTAGACCTATGGGAACGGGCCCAAAAACAACCTGCGCAGCAACAGATGAAATGAAGTAAATAAGGCTACGAAAAGCGTATCACACGTGTCCAGACAGGCCCAGACATGGCATCCACAGGGGAAAAGGAAATGAGATAGATCAAGAAGCACCTGGAGCGGAGACTATCAAAATGAACCTCATTACTTCCACCTGAGCTGTGGTAGAGAGGGCAGTTCCATATCGAGCTTTCTGACGGAGGACTATCGATGGCTCTTGCTCCGAAAGGAGCGACAGGTATTGTCATTTACACACAATAAGACAAGGCGCAATAACAGAAACAATAAATATAACAGAAAATGGGACGGATGTGTGAAATACCTTGAAAACAACCACGTACACTCGTTAGAAAAATGGGGATTGGTTAATATGATTAAATCTTTAGAAACATAGTGTTGTTGTTGTTTCGAATGCCCACAATGAGAAGGATACTCTTATGTGGGCATTAAGTGACGGGTTCTAGTAGCTTTACTCACATCCCGAGCGTGCTGATGAAGGTGGACCGGGATCCTCCATGCTGTTCTGCTATGCTTGGCCTCATCATCGTGTCGCTCACTACGACGGAGATCACGTCAAACCTCACCTTGTTAGCCAGAATGTTGTCCTCGACAACAGTATACTTCCAGGACAACCAATGAGGTCAGGTGAGAGTCATTGTCAGTATATTTCACCTGGCCCTGACTAACATTGTCTGATCAGTGTGATTTGCCTGACCAGACGTTAGCCTCATCGTCCCAGAATCATAGTGTAAAAATGGTCATGAATTCCGATATGAAATGGACTGACTTGTTAAATATGGCAGAACGCTTAATATTTCAATTTCTATTGTTAAATTCCGAGTGAATAAATCATAAAATGTAACCTGTTAGAAGGAGAGCAGATAATAAAAGGGAACAACATAATTTCCACATGAGGACCTAGGACACGTGTCCTTCCAGTTGAACGCGGCCTCTCTTTTGGCACATGTTCTATAGGCATTTTAATTCTGTAAAGACTTGTGTCTCTTGTGCTTGTGGCGGGGTCGAGTGGGGCAGGACCCCCACCTCGCCCATGAAAACTGTCCGGGAGACTGCTCAAATGAGAAACCCGTGCCGTGGCTAAACATTCAGCGCACGTCCATCCCTCCCGGGACACGGGACAAAATTGCTTCTCGTCAATTTGGTAAATTGAATAGGAGGATATGAGTGAGCGCTGGGCAACAGACCGCGCGCTAGGCGACAAGGCAGCTGGAGCAGACGTGAAAGAACGCGCTGAGGAACTGGCGAAGAAGAGACCTACAAAAATAAAGATTCAAACGTAAAAAAAAAAAGATGAACAAAATTTCGGAAATAATTTAGAAGATTGGAGTAAAAGTTTAGGCAAATAAACAAATATTTTGGTTAACATGCATAGGTACATACATGATATCAGCGTTAAGGTAAATGTAATTTACAGTCGTTGATATTCGTACATGTATGATATCAGTGTAAAGACAGATATGATTTACAGTCTTAGATTCTCATACACATGATTTCAGGGTACACATATGATTTCAGCGTTGAGGTAGACTTAATTTACAGTATTTGATACTAGTACACATATGATTTCAGCGTTAAGGTAGATGGGATTTACAGTATTAGATACTAGTAAACAAATGATTTCAGCGTAAAGGTAGATATGATTAATAATCGTCGATATTCGTACACATCTGAATCCAGCGTACACATATGATTCCAGCGTAAAGGTAGATATGATTAATAATCGTCGATATTCGTACACATATGATTGCATCGTAAAGGTAGATATGATTAATAATCGTCGATATTCGCACACATATGATTCCAGCGTAAAGGTAGATTTGATTTACAGTATTAGATACTAGTACACATATGATTCCAGCGTAAAGGTAGTTTTGATTTACAGTATTATATACTAGTACACATTTGATTCCAGCGTAAAGGTAGATTTGATTTACAGTATTAGATACTCCTGCACAAATGATTTCAACCTAAAGGTAGATTTTATTAACAGTCTTGGATACACGCCCATACATGGTATTAGCGTAAAGGTAGCTCACGGCAACATCACCCGGTTTGACTCCCGTTTCAGGTACGCACCAGTACACCTAGATTTACATATTACCTGTTTTACTTTTTGAGAAGAAAAAGGCGGCAAGGCAGTTAGGTATGGAGGGAATGACCACGCCCCCTCTAAGTACGATGTGGCCTAGTACAACGAAATCTCTAACACTTCAACCCCGACAGTATCTGTCACAGGGATACCTTTCCTTTTCATGTATCAACAGACAGACATAAGGATATGCGTGGGTAGATGTTTGGGCAGACATATAACAGTGAATAGTGTCTTCATCTATATATTCTTCTTCTTCTTTGTCTTCATCTTCATCCTTATATTCTTCTTGTTCTTGTTCTTGTTGTTCTTCTTCTTTTCTTCTTCTTCATCTTAATGGTGTTCTTCTTCTTCTTCTTTTTCTTCTTCTTCTTTTTATTCTTCTTTAAACTGCGCTTCTTAATTTTCTTCTTCTTCATGTTCTACTTTCTGTCTTTCTTTCTTTCTAAATTTCGAGAAAGAAATTTACACATTCTTTCATTTCGTGTAGTTCATAATTCGCACTAATAACTGACTGATTAATATTCGTCACCCTCCGTTATTTGCTAGCAAAGGTATAGATAGTTTGACACTTGTTCCAGAATTTCTCAAACAAAGTATGTTGAGATCAACTTGTGGACTTTCTTTCCTTTGGCGAACACTATTAGTCTTATTGATGTCGATCCCCAGTCCACATTGCTGGATCAATGTAATTATTATATCTTTTAGGTTCTGTAAATGTACTGACTCCTCCGCCATTTACACTGTATATCTGATATAATTGATACTTCGTCATCCTATAAGTATATAAGTAAACCGGACATTTTGTTGTAATTCTTTGAAATTCCTTTTTGGATATGTAAATATATATATATATATATATAGGGAGAATAATGACAGAAGATGAAGATGCCACTAAAGAAAGTTCCACTAGAATTGCTTTGGTCTCGTGCGCCTTCAATCAGCTCACCAACATCTGGAAATTAACGACACTGAACAAACATACCAAACTCAGACTATTCTACTCAATCATAATATCAGTCCTGACATGTGCATATGGAAGCTGGAAGACAACAAAAGCTCTGAAAAACAAAAATAATATATCTGAAAATAAATTCGTAAGAAAATTATTGAATATAAGCTAGGACCATTTCTTAACTAATGACGCTATAAGAACACAGACAAACCAAATATACGTGTCGAATATCATCAGGAAAAAACGATGGACACACATCGGACATGTCCTTAGAATGAACAACAACCGCCTGCCATTGCAAGCACTCGAATGGACACCACGGGACGTTCGGAAAAGAGGGAGACCCAAGGAAATACTTAAATGAACAATCATTCGAGAGGACTCAACCATGGCCAGCTGTAGTGTCTAGAGTAAGTCATGACTCAACCATGGCCAGCTGTAGTATCTAGAGTAAGTCATGACTCAACCATGGCCAGCAGTAGTATCTAGAATATGTCATGGCTCAACCATGGCCAGCTGTAGGATCTAGAGTAAGTCATGACTCAACCATGGCCAGCTCTATGATCTAGAGTAAGTCATGGCTCAACCATGGCCAGCCGTAGTATCTAGAGTAAGTTATGACTCAACCATGGCCAGCTGTAGTATCTAGAGTATGTCATGACTCAACCATAGCACGCTGTAGTATCTAGAGTAAGTCATGACTCAACCATGGCCAGCCGTAGTATCTAGAGTAAGTCATGACTCAACCATGGCCAACCGTAGGATCTAGAGTAAGTCATGACTCAACAATGGCCAGCCGTAGTATCTAGAGTAAATCATGACTCAACCATGGCCAGCTGTAGTATGTAGAGAAAGTCATGACTCAACCATGACCAGCTGTAGTATCTAGAGTAAGTCATGACTCAACCATGGCCAGCCATAGTATCTAGAGTTAGCCATGGCTCAACCATGGACAGCCGACGGATCTAGAGTAAATCATGGCTCAACCATGGCCAGCTGTAGTATCTAGAGTAAGTCATGACTCAACCATCGCCAGCTGTAGTATCTAGAGTTAGTCATGGCTCAACCGTGGCCAGCTGTAATATCTAGAGTAAGTCATGACTCAAACATGGCCAGCTCTATGATCTAGAGTAAGTTATGGCTCAACCATGGCCAGCTGTAGTACATAGAGTAAGTCTTGACTCAACCATGGCCAGCCGTAGGATCTAGAGTAAGTCATGACTCAACTATGGCCAGCCGTATGATCTAGAGTAAGTCATGGCTCAACCATGGCCTGCTGTAGGATCTAGAGTAAGTCATCGCTCAACAATGGCCAGCTGTAGTATCTAGAGTAAGTCATGACTCAACCATGGCCAGCTGTAGTATCTAGAGTAATTCCTGACTCAACCATGGCCAGCCGTAGGATCTAGAGTAAGTCATGGCTCAACCATGGCCAGCTGTAGTATCTAGAGTAAGTCATTGCTCAACCATGGCCAGCTGTAGTATCTAGAGTAAGTCATGAGTCAACCATGACCAGCTGTAGTATCTAGAGTAAGTCATGACTCAACTATGGCCAGCCGTATGATCTAGAGTAAGTCATGGCTCAACCATGACCAGCTGTAGTATCTAGAGTAAGTCATGACTCAACCATGGCCATCTGTAGTATCTAGAGTAAGTCATGACTCAACCATGGTCCTCGGCACCATGCAATATCTAAAAACAGTGGCGTCACACCGTTCCAACTGAGACCAATTGTTTCTGTCGTATCCGCTGTATTTGGCGCGCAACGAACATATAAAGATAGATTTATATACATTTAAAAAAAGGGCAGTGAATACGGCCCACCATTGTCTAATTGTCTATCCTATTTTTTATATGTATACTTATCTTCTCATTACTAGTTTTCGAATATACCGATTGATATCAATGCAACTTTGTCATTAGCTTGATTTCCATATGGTTCCTATTTAAATCCTTCATACATTGTATTAGCTGTTAATCCTTCCCGTTATCTAATTCAGTGGTGGTATCAATGTACCAAGATTTACCCACATTAGTCATAGTTGACTGTCAGAGCGGTTAGAGTGTGTATCTATCGTTTGAACGATGGTCTGGGAACGTGACAGCTCGTTATTTGTGCATCTATAATTAGATGTGGAAATCATTACGTCTGCTCTACGGAAATCAAGATAAGAAGCTAAATGTAATCGGTCACCTTACCTAATAAAGCTGTGTGACTAGTGTAAATAACGTCCTCACATAAAGTTGTGAAATTAAGGTCTTGTCAGGTTCCCTCAAGTACGAGGCGAGTTCAAATGAAACCGGACCTACCTCCATCAAGTGAATATACGTACGAAGCGTAGGACGGCTGGTGTCAACAGCATATATCGACCGTCAAGTTTGCAACAATTAATTATCTTTCGACCGGTAAGAACAAGGCGGGTGCGAAACGAAATCGTCCAGAGTTGATCAGCGAATGATGGTTCAGTTTCTAACAGATGAAGGTTGTCTACCAGTTAACAATCATAGCAAAAGGCAGGCAGTATATGGTGACGAACGTGTATAGAGGACAACAGTGAAGAACTGGACTACGATGTTTGAAGAATAACGTAAGTTAACGAAAGGCCTTCTGAGACCAGGTTGGAGCATATTGTTGCGTCAGAAGATGCCGTCGGCAAAATTGATGCAACAATTCAAGTGGACCGTCGCTAGCAGAAACATTCGCTGTATTGATGCGTCGATAAGTACAGATCAACTTGGTGGTTAGCAAGAATCAAGTATCGGTACCCATTGTGAACACCTTCCGATACTTCAGTTTCTTGCTAACCACCTTTTGAACTGCCTGGTCGACACAGCGAATTCCTCTGCTAGCGAACGTGAACTACAGCGATGGTCCACCCGAATTGGTGCATCAATCTTGGCGGTGGCATCTTCTGACGCAACAATTTGCACCTGACCTGGTCTCTGAAGATCTTTCGTTAGCTCAAGTCCTGTAAACATCGTTGTCTAGTTCTTTACTGTTGTCTTCGACACATTTTTGTCACCATACACTGCCTACATTCTGCGATGAATGTCAACTGGTTGACACCCTTCAGCTGTTAGAAACCGAATCACCGATCGCCGATCAACTCTGAACGCATTCACACCAACCATGTTTACAACAGTCTGCTGAGAAAAATATGAGTTGGAGGATAATGCAATTTTGCTAACTTAATGGTTGGTATGTGCTGTTTACACTTGAAGTGACGTCATCATTCTCATCATACGTATGTTCACTTCGTGCACTTAGATCCGGTTTCATTTGAACACGGCTCGTACCTAGAACATTTCTTTTCCGAATACCAAGGTTCAAAGTCTTGGCAATGGTATGCCAGGGGATTTAACTCACTGTGAGCGACATTCACAGGAGTCACACCGATGAGTTCGCCTACCTGGGCTACAAACTGACTACGGATGCACGCAATGGCCTTGAAATGACTCTGCACGCAAATGCTTCTCATTCCGAAGTCAGAACAAAGGAACACTTTGTTTGGGACTAAACAACAATTGATATAGAGATGCATATACCAATACATGGCATTGGGCCGAAGGGCGAGAGCCTGGATGCTGCTGGATCATTAACAAGAACAACAACTCTCTGCACATACTCTCCTTGGAAATCAAGCTGTGCCTATATAGATATCGTGTTATTAGAAAACCCTTTTAGTTTATTAGGGCCAGATACATGGCCAAATGGGAAACAGAACATACTGGCTACACAAAAAATGATGCCTACTACCAGCTGAACAGAAGAGAGCAGGTTTTGGTCTTCAGACTCCGCACAGGCCACAACAGACTGAGGTACCATCTATTCAATAAACTGAAGATAGGTGACACTGACGAATGCACCTGTGGTACAGGGAAAAAGACTGCTGAACATCGGCTGCAAAATTGCCCGACATACGAGGACCAGAGAAAGCACATGTGGCCATCACCAGTGGCAACACTAGACAAGCTCTATGGCAGTGTTGACAGCCTCAGGATCACCGCTGCACATCTGCTGCAAAATTACCCGACATACGAGGACCAGAGATACCACATGTGGCCATCACTAGTGCCAACACTAAACAAGCTCTATGGCAGTGTCGACTGCCTCATGATGACAGCTGCTTTCTTCGAACAAATTCAAGTTGACGTCTGACAGCGTACGAAAAAGAAGAAGAAGAAGAAGAATACCCTTTTAGCGCTCTGAGACCTCGACGGTCTTACAGTGAAATCTGAAGCGTATTCAGGTCTTACACATGCGCAACCTACGTGGTTTAATTGGAGGCTCCTGGTAAGTCATAGTCACTAACATCGAGCGAAACTATTAGTGTCATTGCTTATAATTCATTTTTGTTTGTGTCGGAATCGAAAGAGCAATAAATCCGTATCAGTAAGGAAAGGGTGTCCATTTAAAATGTGTGCTGACATTGGCATCACTGGGTTATTAAGGCGCTGCCATAGTACTACGCCTTATGATACAAAGCGAATAAGACATTAACACAATAAACTCGATAAAACTATCTTTACAGTGGATTGTACATGTTGTTTTGGCCAGAATATATAATATTGAGAAATATAGGTTGCCACTTCGACATTCGTCGTGTAGTGTGCATGATATTCTTATATTTCACCTCTGGGTAAGAACAAATATAGGCCTTTAACAGGTTTCGAATACGTAACCTTCCGTCAAAGCAATACCCTAACCGCTAGACATTCAGCTCCTTACTTAACTTAATGTCTGTATATATATTGAGAAGTCTCTGCAGAGTATGTATACAACCAGTTTCATTTACATTTGTTTGCTATTAAAACTATGCGCATTCAATATATTCTTGAATGCAATCATTGTCCCTGCCTCTAAAACTTCCTATGGCAATGCATTCCACACATTCACCAGTCTTTGACTAAAAAAATATTTCTTTATATCTAATCTGGGCCTTCCTTTAGTTAATTTATAGCTATGCCCTCTTGTTTTTGTGGTTGGTTGTATTCTGGAAAAAAAAACGTGTTAGTCTAATTTATCCTTACTTTTGATTATCTTATAAACCTGTATTTAGTCACTTCAAATTATTATTTTTTCTAGTCACTGTAGGCCGGTTTTCTTTAGTCTTTCCTCAGAACTGTAAATCTGGAATTCCTCTATCAGCTCTCTCGCTCTTCTTTGAATCATTTCCAGCATGTTTATATCTCCTCTACGATAAGGACTCCCCACCTGTAAAAAAGTACTCCAATCTAGGTCTAACTAATGATTTATACAGTTTGACAATCACTTTGTTGCTCCTATGTTTAATCTTTCTTCTTTACCATACTTAACATTGCATTTGCCTTTTCCACTCCTATCTGGACTTGATCACTCACTTTACCTGTATGGTCTATTATAATTCCTAGGCCAATCATCTTTTCTATCATTCTAATACTGTTCTCGCCCATTCTGTAATTATGCGGAATATTGGATCTACCCATGTAGATAACTGTACATGTATATACATTAAAGTCCATTTGCCAGCTCATAGACCATTCTCGAATTTTCTCGAAATCCTTCCTCAATATATCCACTAACGCGTTTTATTGTTAGCCAGACATTGTGTAATGTTAAAATATGTTCTAGTATATATTCTATGAACTTTTTCTTTCACAATGAAGCATAGCATCATAAATTTGCTCCTTTACAAGAAAAAGTGTGTTTTTTTTCGCTGTGACAGTTTTAATAAATGTGGTTTTAGATGATCTATCTTCTGGCACTAACCTCTTTAGTCGTTTATTACGGAATGCTCGGTAGATTACAGTGGGTCCACTCGTCTCAATACAGGTACAGTCGAGTGATTCTTAACATATAGACGATTGTTTAAGTAATTATTTCTTCCTCTTGTCTTTTCACTCCAAACGGAGCAAAGGGCGACCACAACAGTCGGCCTCCTAAAGGAGGGCTGTGTCAAAGCATGTTACGTGTTTTTGTAGTGGTGGTTACTGTATTAATTTTTACACGATGAGTTTGCTACTCCCGAGCACAACTATTTTAGTCGCCTTTTACGACACTCGCCGAGATGCAGAGGCCTCTAGTCTCCGGTATCAATTAGAATTGATCCACTCGTATGATATACTTTGGAAGGTCCATTCGGAAAGATCAACTGAGGAATTAAAATTTATATCATTTCTTGTTATTTTAGTTGTTTTCATTATTCTCTGAATGTCATCATTCCTCGTTATTTTAGTTGTTTTTATTCTTCTCTGAATGTTATCATTCCTCGTTATTTTAGTTGTTTTTATTCTTCTCTGAATGTTATCATTCCTCGTTATTTTAGTTGTTTTTATTGTTCTCTAAATGTTATCATTCCTCGTTATTTTAGTTGTTTTTATTCTTCTCTGAATGGTATCATTCCTCGTTATTTTAGTTGTTTTTTTCTCCTCTTTATGTAATCATTCCTCGTTATTTTAGTTATTTGTATTCTTCTCTGAATGTTATCATTCCTTGTTATTTTCCTGGTCATGATGGCATTCAGGGCAACGAATGAGCGGGCATCCTGGCTTCAGAAGCACCTATTACGGGTACACTGTATATGGATAGGAATGGCATTTTGAAAATTATCAATGACCGTCTGTTGGATTTTGATACTGTAATAGATGAATCAGAAAGTCACAGACGGCAGGCCTTTGAAACCCAACGAAGTTCCAGCGGACTGGTGCTCGGAAAGAGCGGAGCAGAAGTGTGTACAACCAACGAGATGCATGATGAACCGTCAGCATTTACACGCATCCATTTAACGATATATATATATATATATATATATATATATATATATATATATATATAAATATATATATATATATATATATATATATATATATATATATATATATACATATATATATATGTATATATATATATATATATATATATATATATATATATATATATATATATATATATATATAGAGAGAGAGAGAGAGAGAGAGAGAGAGAGAGAGAGAGTGAGAGAGAAAGAGTGAGAGGGAGCACCTATCTGGTTTTTTTTAAAGTTCAGTGAAGTCGATTCTTAGGAACAAAACACAATAGAATAGAACAGAATACGAATCGAAGAAGCAAGACAACAAGTTGGAAGAACCCCATGTGCAGCATAGTACACCAGCATTAACTGACATGGTAATGTGTCTTAAAACTTGCCTGCTGCTCGAACCTATAGCACTAGACGGAACATCACAGCAAGAGGGTGATCATGAACAATATTAATTGACACGACTTGAAAATAACAAAGATGACACGGGAAAGAACATTACACCCCCCTACACCATTTACAACAGTCGCCATTTACTGAGAGAGACCGTGCCCGTGGATATTCTCTAAGTGCAGTGACATCGATTCTTAGAAAAAAACAAAAATATATTGTTTTTAGAAATTCTTTCAGATGTTACTTTGCATTCAACACATCAATTCCAATATTATGGCACCAAAAATTATGAGCTGCTTTCTTCTTACCCGTGAAACAAATTTCGTTTACTCATTCTCTTCTCTCATCACTTTCTCATTAATTCTCATTTTTTAAGATGCCCCTAGGGTTCTTGAGATTGTAATGTAAAACCAAATCTTGGTAGCCTCCGGATTTCTCTTCTCGTTCAATAATTAACCATGGTTCACTTCCATATGACGAGATTGGTTCACTAAAATAACAAGGAATGGTGTCTTTCTTGCCTTCTTTGATAATGCTGTTTTGCAGTGGGTGACACTAACACTTGAAAACACATTTTGTCTTTCTATCCAATGCAAAATCTTAGACCTGCTTATTTAATTTTATGTTGCTGGAGTTCTCGTGTATTTACATTTTTTATTTGTTTCATGGTGTTCCATTTGTTTTATAGTGATCCATTTGTTTCATGGTGTTCCATTTATTTCATGGTGTTCCATTTGTTTCATGGTGTTCCATTTGTTTCATGGTGTTCCATTTATTTCATGGTGTTCCATTTGTTTCATGGTGTTCCATTTGTTTAATGGTGTTCCATTTGTTTCATGGTGTTCCATTTATTTCATGGTGTTCCATTTGTTTTATGGTGTTCCATTTGTTTTATGGTGTTCCATTTGTTTCATGGTGTTCCATTTGTTTCATTGTGTTCCATTTGTTTCATTGTGTTCCATTTGTTTCATGGTGTTCCATTTGTTTCATTGTGTTCCATTTGTTTTATGGTGTTCCATTTGTTTCATGGTGTTCCATTTATTTTATGGTGTTCCATTTGTTTTATGGTGTTCCATTTGTTTCATTGTGTTCCATTTGTTTTATGGTGTTCCATTTGTTTCATCATGTTCCATTTGTTTTATGGTGTTCCATTTGTTTCATGGTGTTCCATTTGTTTCATTGTGTTCCATTTGTTTCATTGTGTTCCATTTGTTTCATGGTGTTCCATTTGTTTTATGGTGTTCCATTTGTTTCATGGTGTTCCATTTGTTTCATGGTGTTCCATTTGTTTCATGGTGTTCCATTTGTTTCATGGTGTTCCATTTGTTTTATTGTGTTCCATTTGTTTTATGGTGTTGATTTGTTTCGTGGTGTTCCATTTTGTTTTATTTGTAAATTGTCGAATAATGTGTACATGTACTATTTTGTTTACCTATTCCCCACCAACAACGATATAATCCTGTCCATGCGAAATCTTTCAGATTGATATGACCGAAAAGTATTGCTCTAACAACTTCTACGAAATCCTTCCACAGCTTGGTGTTGTTTGTTAAGGTTGTAAACATTTATGGGCAAAGATACGCTTCTTTATATTACAAACGAAGTGTTTTTAGTTGTATCATTGCGCATGCGCCAAAACTAGGTATGAGGGCAACGTCATCATACAAATTGAGACTCTCAAATCTTGATAGGTCTCCTGGAGAACTTAGAATAGTCAGCCTTACATTTGAGCTTGCTCTTTTCCTGGGAAAAGATCAAGATTCAAGGTCTTTGTAAAGGCTGCCTGTGAAGTTTTCAATGAATTCAAAGAAAGGACAAGAGTGAATACATGAGCATACTATATCATTAGTATCAGATATGAAGATGATACAGTGTTAATGGCAGAGGATCCACTACATCTGCAAAACCTAGTGGATAAGATATACATCACCAGACAGCAATGTGGGCTGGAAATGAACATTAAAAAGACTGAAGTTATGGTTTGTCACCAATATGAAAGAAAGTCCAGAAGTTGACATCCGCATGGATGGAGAAAGTCTGGAACACGTGCCAAACTATTGTTATCTTGGCCAGCTTATAACGGAGTATGGTACATGCGAAATGAAGATATTTAAGATAACTGCAATGGCGAAGAATACATTAAACAGAATGACACAAACGTCAGTCCAAGCAGATATGTCAGACACTAAAAATGAAAATCGTTAAATGCTATTTGCGTCTAGTCTGATTGTAAGAATTAAATACCTTGTCACTTAATCGCCAATAAACACAATTAAAAAATAGAGAAGAGTATTGAAGCCTTTAAAATGTGGGTATTCAGAAGGCTTGGTCGGAAAAATAGAAAAATAAATAATTAGGCAGAGAAGAGGTTTCTGAAGGAAATACAAGTAAAAAGCAGAAAAATAATATATTTTGGTGATGTCCAGAGACATGACCGTCTTCTGAAGGGTATATTGGAGGCAAGAGTGAAGGGCAAACGAGGCAAACGGTGGCAAAGGGTACCGATGGAAAGATAACATCAAGATGTGGCTGGGACACAACCTGACTGAGTTTACCGACCTGGCACGGAGCAGAGACAGCTGGGGATTCTTTACTGTCAACCTCTGATGTTAAGACGGACCTTGATTTAGATGATAATGATGATGCCTGACGCAGGAATCACTGTCAACGGCAATCACAAAATTATAACCGAAAGCTTCATCTAACTGGGAGAGCAAAAGGGATTCTGATTCACGCTGTGAACTGGGAATCTATCGGGGGATCGGTCTTCCGGTGTTGTTCATGATCTTCCTGCACATAGCCTGCTTCCATCAGAGCTCTCTTTTGACACCTCGATGATTCTAAATAGAATGTGTGTCATTCATTTGTACAGCTCCGAGATCTGAACGGTCTGGTAGAGATCGGAAGCGGTTCGATGCCTTCCATATGGCTTGGCTTGGCTTCGTTCGTTCTCAATCTCCCGCTACCAAGCCCTAAAAGGGCTTAAGTAGCAGAATACAGTCCAGAGAACGGAACGCGTTGTGTCGTAATTTACAGCTTGACTGCGATATTTGCACCTTTCAATCTAACACATCCGATTTCAGGAAGCATTTTTTGAGTACCGGGTTAGCATTCCTTTTTCGATCCCTTCGCCTTAGCCAGTCTGCTCTGCTGCAGACACCTTTCATATGCACAACCAAAGTCGTATCTTTCGAGTTATCTAGCAAAATCGCGTCACTAATATCGAGGTTTCCAGAGGGATCAACTCCACAGTATTTCCTCAACGCTGGATCTGCCTCTCTTTCTTCAGCCATGATGCCTGTCTCCTTCATGTCATCATAACTGCTACTGCTTCTACACTTGTCCCTTGTAGTCATAGGCGGGAAAATCCGCATCCCTCGTGCAGTCGTCCCGGGGTTGCCCGCGCAAAACCTGGCTGAGACACTTCGTTTCCAATTCATCTACCCTGCATGCTTCTAGACACTACGCCGTCAACCGCGTTCTCGAATGATCAGTTTCCCGGATTAAATAATGTTCGTTTAGACATTATTGACCAGTTGCGTCGATCGACAACTGTCATGGCCACGTGTTGCAAAAACAATGGACACTCACGTTAAAATTCTCATTGAAAAACCGATTTCTGGGGATGAAGCCCTAGCGCATTGTGGAACGTGGCAAGTGTGTTGACCGAAGCCCATACGGACTACTTGAAGAGAGCAGAGTATTCATTTGCCTTGTGACGGCAGCCGTATTAATTAAATGCATCACTAAATACGTATTAATAGACATGTTGCTAGCCGATCAGGGCTCAAACTTTCCCAGGGGATGTGTTAGTCTATTATTGACCCAAGTGTCATTTTCAAGTAAAACCAAAAGCGGAATTATCTGCAGACAGGCGAAAGGTATCAATATTGTGAAGTTCAGCTGCGTTCAATGGACCGTGACAATACAACACAGGGTATCCGAAACGTTATTTTTACTCGCCGATGGTTGTGCCTGGATAATTTGTGGAAAAACACACCACAAAATGAACTAACTAATTAATCTAAATGATCAACAGCAACACGTATCCATGGACACAAGTGTCGACTAGTGTAAATTCCAGTCAAATCCGTGGCCTAGCGGTATCCTTATTGGATTAAAATACGAGAGCATTATGTTAGGAGCCATATTTGATGTTCTCCATGGCTGCCTGTAAAGATTACTTGCTTATTTACTTTCGAGCCGGTGAAGGAAAACTAACGTCTGGTCAGGATCAACAAACAGATCAAACATGTTATTCAGGATCAGGTAAAATATATTGGCTAAGTCACCTCGACTTCCTCGCAACCCTCTCAAAAACTGACTGTTTTCATGGCATCTTGACTAAAGAGGTGTTAGATCAATGTCATTCTCGGAGTAGTGAGTGACGCAGATGAAGCTAAGTATAGCACAACCGTCTAGAGGACCACGGGATGTCAGCACTCTCAGCACTCTCGGGATGTGAGAAAAGCTACTGCAACCCGCTTTTTAGCGTCTTTTCAGGGACCACAACAGAGTAAACCTACTTATTATGGGCATTCGCTAACAATGAAATAGCAACAGCCGTCAGCCCCCATCTAAAGTCAGTAAGAGTGCCTGGTTAGGATGTTTCTCAGGTCATAGGCAATTTTTCGAAAATATAACATAAGTTTTAAATAAGATGGAGGTAGTAACGAAAAATAACACTACGGGACTCTTTCGAGGCCCCGTAATTGGAATGAGTACACTTTAAACCCTTTAACGATAATCTTTGGGAGGGTAAGTCTGGTGCCAGCAGCCGCGGAAATTATAGCTCCAATAGCGTATATTAAAGTTGTTGCAGTTAAAAAAAAATCTTAGTTGGATCTCAGGCGCAGGTGGGCGGTCCGGCTCGCGCCGGTTCACTGCCCGTTGTCTCCTGCCATACCGTCTGCCGGCTTCTCCCGCGCGTGCTCTTCGCTGAGCGTCCCGGGTGGCCGGGGCGTTTACTTTGAAAAATTTAGAGTGTTCAAAGCAGGCCTCGGCTGCCTGAATAATGGTGCATAGAATAATGGAATAGGACTTCGGTTCTATTTTGTTGGTTTTCGGAACTGGAGGTAATGATTAACATGGACAAACGGGGGCATTCGTATTGCGACGTTAGAGGTGAAATTCTTGAATCGCTGCAAGACGAGCTACTGAGAAAGCATTTGTCAAGAATGTTTTCATTAATCAAGAACGAAAGACGATCAGATACCGTCGTAGTTCTAACCATAAACGATGCCGACTAGTGTTCCGCAGAAGTTGCTTCGATGACTCTGCAGGCAGCAGCTTCTGGGAAACTAAAGTGTTTGGGTTCCGGGGGAAGTATGGTTGCAAAGCTGAAACTTAAAGGAATTGACGGAAGGGCACTACCAGGAGTGGAGCCTGCGGCTTAATTTGACTCAACACGCCAACACTGACATGATTGACAGACCGAGAGCACTTTCGTTGGGTCTAATAGGGAACGTGAGCTGGAATTAGACCCTCCAAAATCTGGGGGCCAGGCTCTCGGTTGCTCGATCGTCTCGTATCCAGTGTTCGATAAAGGAATTGACGGAAGGGCACCACCAGGAGTTGAGCCTGCGGCTTACTTTGACTCAACACGCCAACATTGTAAAATTACTGACAGACTAAGAGCATTTTCGTTGGACCTAATAAGGAACGTGTGCTGAAATTAGACCCACGGAATACATGTAAGTTTTTACACTCTTAATGAAAAAGAGAGTTGCTACAGTAATCCTGCTTAACCATAGAAGAATCGCAGGTTTCAGACACTTGGTCATTAACTGAATAAAAATCCCTCTATTTGATTCGTTGGGTCTAATAGCGAACGGGTGCTGGTATTAGACCCTCGGAAGACAGGTCAGTTTTACCATACGAATGACAGGGCGTTGCTACGGCAATCCTGCTAAATTCGAGAGGAGTCGCAAACATTTGGCCCACGTGCTAAGCTGATAAGCCAACGGCGCGAGGCTACCATGTGAGGGATTACGGCCGAACGCCTCTAAGCCGGAATCCCGCGCAAAATCGCAGCACCACTGCGTTGGGAGGCTATGATATAGTTGGGACCTGGGGCTCGATTATCAGCCCGACCCGGTCGAGCCGCAGATAGAGGTATATGCCGTCCGCTGATCAAAGCGGGCGGGAAGCTGCTCGATATTCACCCCATACGGCGATGAGGTGTGAAACCACTAGTAGAAGACTTAGTTCTCGGTCGAGGTGTCGTAAGCAGCAGAGCAGCCACCTCACTGCGAACTGTTGAGACTCAACCCTTGATCATGAGATATGTCCGCCCACCAGGCGAACAACATCTCAGTGCTATGGCCAGGCTTGTCCCCTGGTTAAAGGCAGTCCTGCATCGCTCTTTACCTCTGTCTGCTATCAGTCATCCCAATGGACGCAGAAGAGATGCAGTCAAGCGGGCATTGCACCTCTGCTCTATTGTGACAACCTCCCAGGTGGCGGGGAATGCAAGGTGTGCCATCACTCCAGATGAGCCGAGAAAATAAAGGTAGCAAAGTGATACCCCACTCACATGCACATGCTACACTTCTGGCAGGACGTGACGATCCTGGGACACAGACACACTGGACTGCCTCTCTTCCGGGATAGTACAAACTAGTACAAAGTCCATCATATCATATCATTGCCACACCCTATAGACACGAGTGGGGAAGACTCGATAGTCCTGCAAGACAACTTCCCTAAAAGAGACAACTCTGACAAAAAATAACTGCTGCCTTGCAGTTAGGCTCCACAGGGACCAGAACAGTTCAGGCTTAACGACCGCCGTTGTCCGGTGCTGTTAGTGGCATGTACATTTCTCAATATTAACTAATATGTGTTCTGACATAACGACTTAATCGGGACGATGAGGTTAACTTCTGGTTTAGGCAAAGCACTCCGATCAGACAGTGTTAGCCAGGGTCAGGAGAAATATACTGGCCAAGACGCTCACCTGACTTCCTCGTTGGTCGTCCTGGAAACGGGCTGTTGTCTAGGACAACAGTCTAGCTGAAGTTCAACATGATCCATGAAGTAGTGAGTGACACGTAGATGAAGCAAAACATTGCACAACCACCTGGAAGACCCCGGCCCACTTCATCAGCACGCTCGGGATGTCAGGAACGCAACAGCAATCTGCCACAAGTTCCGTCCCTTTCAGGGCGATAAAACGGGTTACCAACCAATTGTGGACATTATCAACCAATCCACTTAATTCTTTATATTCTGCTCTGAACATAATTCAGTTTCGGTTTTGACTCCGCATTATATTCACGAACACACGCATTAACATTGGCAAGCGCTGAAGCTGTTCACGCAAACAAGACACCACTTCGGTGGGGAGGCCCCATACTCAGAAAAACAAAATGTGTAGCTAGTTGACAGCACTGATTCGCTCAAGGACGAGAGAGACCTCGATAAATCCAGCCCGTCCGTTGGTCTGACTTCCTTGTACTCAATAACATATAAATAGCACGTAATATATGTAAATCGCTGGGGACGATATTTGGACCCACTTCTTTGTACAACACCAGCTGAGGAATTGGTCATTAAGTACCAAGTAAGTAACTATCAATTTCACTTGCGATGCACATGCTATCAGTGCCACTTCCATCGTTAGCCTTGTTGGATTTGGCCTTACTACTCGGCTCTCTTTTCATTGGTTCTATTCCAGAGCAAATATGGATGTGTGTTGCTTTTCTTCCAATTAATATCCATTTTATATATCCAGTCTAACTTCCGTTGTCCCTTATGTAAATTTAACCACATATATGTATTTGCTATTACGTTTACACAACTAATAGAAGGTAGCCAACACAGATATATGTTTGTGAAGTTTGATAACAATGATGTGAAACTATTAGCTTCATTGCTATGATTCCGATCCATACATAATACATATTTATATGTTAACTTTGTATCACAACTGCAAAGTTCATAACACAATATGTAAGCTGTTTTCCTCATATCCAACTATAGAGGGGGACGGCGT
This sequence comes from Ariolimax columbianus, assembly GCA_036924085.1. Lineage (NCBI taxonomy): Eukaryota > Metazoa > Mollusca > Gastropoda > Stylommatophora > Arionidae > Ariolimax > Ariolimax columbianus. The sequence goes on from JAVGWX010000007.1 coordinate 29,457,395, forward strand.
GGCCTAGTGGTTAAGTGGCACGGCTCACAACCAGAAGGTGCTGGGTTCGATCCCCATCACAGCACCGGCCGTTATCCCGGGGAAGCAAACCCTTAGAATATGCAGGAGGAAGCAGACCCTTACATAAAATGCATGCTGAAGTCGGATGCACTGGGCCGACAGGCGCAAAATAAAAACCACAGTGTAACGCACACACGCCTTGGGGAATAGATAAAAAAGGCGAACGCAAAAAAAAAAAAAAAAATATCCAACTATAGTAATATGCAATCCTGGAAAAACCAGTAGTGAAACAAATTATGTAACACAATAAAACACAATAAAATATTGTTGTTAAAATGTTGATCTGAACGACAATGATGTCCAGGTGTTTTGTTACTGTCGAAATAATAACCCCTTTATAATTGACACTAATTACTCCATCTAATTGACACAATAATTACTCCCTAGAGGTCAACTGTATTGTTTATACGTTTTGGTGTTGTGTAATCGTTGCCTTTATCAATAGTTACTAGACGTCTGAGCTGATAAAGAGAAAGAAAGAATAAGTACACTGTGTACTACTATCTATATATAAATAGGTTATTAAGGAGAACTGTGTATGGGGATAACAACATTATTATGCAAAACTGATTGACAGAGACGTGTGCACTATAAACAAAGCACATTCAATTCTTTGATGCAAGGCTTCTTCTTCATCTTTTTCTTCTTCTTTTTCTTCTTCTTCATCTTCTTCTTCTTCTTCTTCTGCTTCTTCTTCTTCCTCTTCTTCTGCTTCTTCTTCTTCTTCTTCTTTATTTGTATTATTGTTTTTCTTCTTCTTTAGCGTTCGTCCTGAAAATGATGTTGTGACGATGTGTTGTAGTTTACAGTGAGGCTCCGATATATGCGCCTTTCGGTCCTACACCTCCAGTTTCACTTTTCTATTCTGTGTACCTGGTTTGGAATCCCCCAAGTCTCTTAGCCAGACTGCACCAGTGAAACCTGTTTCCAGAATTACCGCTTAAAGACCGGAAAGGGTATTGGCCAGCGTTGCATGGCTGACTAATGAAACAGCAACCTCGGAGCCGCTGGTTACTTTCATCTCAGTCCCAGTTCTGCATCTTTGAACCCACATGCAGCCCTCATGTAAACATGTCTACGGCAGGAATCTAACGCCTCTTTCTGAGGGAAGAAAGAACTGACGACAAGACAACGTAAAGAGAAACATTTGTAATAAAAATATATTTACATTGTTCATTTTACATTTTGCAGTCGCTGGATGGGTTTGCCTTCATTTTGGCAAGTGACGGACGATTTCTGTATATATCGGAGACGGTGTCCATTTACCTTGGTCTATCCCAGGTAAGTACACACACACATATATATAATAGATTGACTACGTGCAGAAGTAGATTTATTTAGGTCGGACTTAAATGGAGTTTCACGTAGGTAAATGTACAGTCATCCACATGGGTAGATCCAATATGGAAGATAATTACAGAATGGGAGAGAACAATATTAGAAACTTAGATAAGGAAAGGGAATTTTGGTCATAATAGATCATACAGGTAAGGCGAGTGAGCCATTCCAGGTAGCAGTGGAAAAAAGCAAATGTAATGTCGGGTATGATAAAAACAAATATTGAACATAGGAACAAGGAAGTGATAGTCAAACTGACAGATCATTAGTTAGACCTAGATTACAGTAATGTATACATTTATGAAGTCTTTATCGTAAAATAATATACAAATGCTGGAAAGGAGACATGGCAGAGCGATCTACACAACTGATAGTGGTATTCCAGAATTACAGTTATGTGGAAGGAATCAGAAAAACCGACCGACAGTGCCTGTACAAGAGAAGAATTCCAGGTGACAATACAGGTTTATCAGATAATCAATGGAAAGTATTAAATTAGAGTATAACATGTTTTTTTTCCTTCAAAATACAACAGGCTACAAGAACAAGAGCGCACAACTACAAATTAATAAAAGATAGGTCCAGATTATGTATCAGGACTTTTGAAAAAATGTTATAGTCAGAGCGTGGTGAACGCTTGGAATAGTGGATGTAGGGTCAATTAATGCATTCAATAATAGGTTGGATGCACATAGTTATTAGATAAAGGAAATGTAAAAGAAACTGGTTGTATGCAACCTCTACAGTCTTCTGAAAAAGTATACATACGTTAAGTTAAGTTAAATATAACCCACTCAACACACGGATGGAGATTACACATCGAAAGAGGGAAGACGAGTAATCGAGTTCCAGAACTGATTGAAGGTATCCTGGGGAAAAGAAGCGACCTCTGTGGTCGTTTATCCACCAGATGACAAGACTTGATAGAGAGGAATGACATTCGCGATCACATATCGAATAAACTGCTCACCACTGGTCAACTCTTGCCCGAGACCGCGATAAGTGGAAACTGTCGAGGTAGGACTCGCACAAGGCCATCCTCGTTGTTGAATAATGGGTCAACTAAGATACAAATTAAGATTAGGAAAGTGAAGAAATTATTCCTTCTTCTTCTTCTTCATCGTACGCAGTCAGACAGTAACCATTATTTTTTCGAAAAAAAGCAGCGGCCATCCTGAGGCTGTCGACACTACCATAGAGCTTGTCTAGTGTTGCCACTGATGATGGCCACATCTGATCTCTCTGATCCTCGTATGTCGGGCAGTTTTGCAGCAAATGTTCAGCGGTCATTTTCCCGGTACCACACGGGCATTCGTCAGTGCCACCTATCTTCAATTTGTTGAATAGGTGGTACCTGAGTCTATTGTGGCCAGTGCGAAGTCTGAAGACCACGTCCTGATCTCTTCTGTTCAACTGGTAATAGGCATCGTTTTTTGTGTAGCCAGTATGTTCTGTTTCCCATTTGGTCATGTATCTAGCTCTAATAAGCCTTTTTGACTCTTCGTATGTCATACTAGTATCTGGTTGTGGTAGTCTTGCACCTTCTTTTGCCAGTCTGTCTGCCTCCTCATTGCCTTCGATGTTGCAGTGGGATGGAACCCACTGTACCTCTGCCCTTTTTTGTGCGGAATGCTGGCATAGTTGACAGAGTACTGCTCTTAAATCATTAAGTTCATTACTTTTCTGGCTTTTAAATTCTGTGACTACGGCTAAGGCATCTGTAAGCAGGACTATATGGCTTTCATTCCTTTTACCTATCACCATTTCTTCCACTGCCGCCCTCAGTGCCTCTGCCTCCGCTCTGAAATTGCTTGTGTATTTTCCAGTAGCGAATGACAGTGTTATTTTTCTGCCACTTGGTAGGTTCAGAGATGCTCCTGCCCCTCCGTTCTGTGTTGTGTTTGTTACAGAACCGTCGGTGTATGCATGGGTCCAGTCCATGCTTGGTTAATTTTCCGTTATGTAGCTCAGGGTAGTATCTCTTTTTTCTTTTTCAGTCTGGCAGTTTTTGTTTCCAATACCTGGTATATTTTCTACCACCTCTGGAAATATATGCTGCCTCCAGGTAGGTTTTCGTACAGTAGGGATGGGCTTTGGTGTTGTTAGTGCGTTCACGGGGTCTTCGTACATCTTTGCTTTGGCTATTTCTGCAAAGTTTCTCCGCTTTAGTTTCCTATTTCCGAGATTATTTAGTCTCTGGTGCATTGGATGGTCAGTCAGTCTTCTGAGTTTCTCTGCTTGCTGCTGGGCTCTGCAGTCTCTTCTGTCGGTCATGGATTGCAGTTTTGTAATCTTTTCAAGTTCTACAATTGGCGTTGACTTCATGCCTCCTGTTATAACTCTCATGGCTTGGTTTTGGAGTTTGCTAATTTTATCGAATTTCGCCTTTGCTGCTGTTGTCCATGCCGCAATGCCATACTCGAGAACTGGTCTCACTCTTCCAGTGTACAGTTTCTTTAGTATACTTTCGTCTTTATCCACTAGCCGGTTATTGCTGTTGTCGAAACCCCTTGTACTCTGTTAATTTAACTCTTATCAACATTTCTTTCGTTGTGGGTTACAGTGGCTCTTATTATAATCAAACGTTCTGGAGAAGGTTGTTCGGTGTCCTCCAAATTGCAGACCACTGCGTGGCTCCTCAAGAATCTCAAAACTATAGAGATTTTAGTTTCGCTCCCTACCTCGTTAACTAGACTGCTTCCCAGATAGTCACATAATAGCCAAACAAAATAAGTAACAAAAAGGCAACTTTTAGACACGCACACTGGGATAGGAGATACTAGCGTTTTTGCCAGGCAAAACATATTAATCTGACATGTTAGTCAGGGCCAGGTAAAACATACTGATCTGACATGTAGTCAGGGGCAAGTAAAATATACTGATCTGACATGTAGTCAGGGCCAAGTAAAATATACTGATCAGACATGTTAACAAGGGCCAGGTAAAATATACTGATCTGACATTTTAGTCAGGGCCAGGTAAAATATACTGATCTGACATTTAAGTCAGAGCCAGGTAAAATATACTGATCTGACATGTAGTCAGGGCCAGGTAAAATATACTGATCTGATATGTTAGTCAGGGACAGGTAAAATATACTGATCTGATTTGTTAGTCAGGGCCAGGTAAAATATACTGATCTGACATGTAGTCAGGGCCAGGTAAAATATACTGATCTGATATGTTAGTCAGGGCCAGGTAGAATATACTGATCTGACATGTTAGTCAGAGCCAGGTAAAATATACTGATCTGACATGTAGTCAGGGCCAGGTAAAATATACTGATCTGATATGTTAGTCAGAGCCAGTTAAAATATACTGATCTGACATGTAGTCAGGGCCAGGTAAACTATACTGATCTGACATTTTAGTCAGGGCCAGATAAAATATACTGGCTAAGACCACGACATCAGTTACAATATAGCAGCTTGATGGATCTAGGTCCACCTTTATCAACACGTTTGCGAAGTTAGGACAGCTACTGCAACCCGCTGTGTAACGCCCTTTTCAGAGTGCACAAAAGAGTAAAATTGTTCACCGCGGGCATTCAACAACAGCAGCAATAACAACAAGAACAACATATGCACACACATACACGCACACGTTGCATGCATCGTTCGCTTCACAATAACAACAAAAACAACCAACACATATACTCACACATTTCACACATCACTCGTTTCACATTTACACTCACTCCCAAACACACACAGATGTTTCTACTCAAACCCACTCCACCGATTCTGATTTCAGCGCCGCCCCTTAAGAGCCATTGAAACCAGCTGGAAAAAAAATACACAGTGCAAATATGCCAACTATTTATTGCTTAAAATTCACAACACAGCTTCAGACTCGTCCAAATATTTGCAAATTTTCAGAGGCTAACAACGACAGCTCTTGACAATTAACAGTTAGAACAACTTAACGCCCAGGCGGACGCCGTCGTTTGCTTGCGCATTCTGCTTGGGAGAAACTTAGCAGTGTTAGGTCGTGAAAATTGACGTACTAGCATCGATCAATCAACAACTGCAAAGTGGATTACTCGCGCCGAGGTCATTTAAATACGGCTTAATCAAATTCAGCTGAGCATAATTTGGTGCCCCCTTGAGAAAGACTCTGTCTCTGTCAAGGCTAGCTGTGGCGTTGGAAGTCTCCGGAGGGACAAGAGGCGAATGCTCGGGAAGTGTCTCTTGGAAGAGGTGCTGGAGAAGTGAGTTTGTGAGTTTTGTTAGAGGAGGCGTGGGGGTGGGAAGGGAAGTGGGAGGGGGTTTTATGGCTATAAGTGACTGGTAGTGTTTGTATATGAATGTGATGAGAGAAGAGATGCGTTTTTCATGCCTCATTGAGATTCTGAGTGGCAGAGGGATAGAGACTTCGTTTCTCACGGTTATCGATTCCGCTTCAGTATCGGCACGCTCCTGTCGATCCAGTTTTAAATGGTCCACTGTTATTTAATGAATAGGAAAGGAACGGCAAAGAGCAAGTGAACTGTCTATCCCACCAAATGAGAATAAATTGCCTGGTAAAGAGAAATCTCTGACCGGAGTGTCTATAGAGGAGCAATCTTTAGATGCATGCCAACGATGCATGAGAGCCGCGAAGCTAAGTGGGTAGCATGCTGGCTTCCATCTGAGTGGTCCTGGGTTCATTCCCCAGTAGCGGCGGAAATGTTTTTCAGACCGAAACGGCTTCCGGGTCGACCCGGCCTTAAATGGGTAACAGTTCCGCCCGGAACGTAAAAGCGGCGAGGGAGAGGAGATGGCTGCCACCCTCATATAGCCGACCCTTTGAAATGTGAGACAGCTAAAACCTCACCCTCAACCCTCCCCCTACGGCAGTAATGCTATGGGTTACTTTACTTTACAACGATGCACAAGAGTTATCCATAGAGGCAAAAAGTTCGTAGTTGTTGCTGAATGTACTCCTTTGTGAGTACTAAAACGCACGTTAAGTGGCAAGTTGTCGTATCTTTTCTCATATCACGAGCGTGCTCATGCAGGTGGACCAGGGTCCTCCAGGCCGATTGTGCTATGCTTGGCTTCATCTGCGTGTCGCTCACTATTACCTGAATCCGGTCGATCCATCAGCTTGTTAGCCAGACTGCCTTGAAAATACCCCTTTTCCATGAAGGGCTACGAGGAAGCCAGGGTAAGGTTCTAATCCAGTATATTTTGGCTTAATCTTACCAACATGTTTAATCAGTATATTTTGCTTGACCCTGACCAACATGTCTGATCAGTATATTTTGCTTGATCCTGATCAACATGTCTGATCAGTATATTTTGCTTGACCCTGACCAACATGTCTGATCAGTATATTTTGCTTGACCCTGACTAACATGTCTGATCAGTATATTTTGCTTGACCCTTACCAACATGTCTGATCAGTATAGTTTGATTGACCCTGACCAACATGTCTGTTCAGTAAATTTTGCTTGACCCTGACCAAAATGTCTGATCAGTATATTTTGCTTGACCCTGACTAACATGTCTGATCAGTATATTTTTGCCTAATCCGGACGTTAGTCTTCTTTCCCATAAAGAGACGTCTATCTATTCGTAACAAGTTGTATTTATTTTGTAAAACACCAAAGTGATGGTCGATGATGTCGATGGATAGGAAATCAGAGATATGAAGAGAGAGAGAGAAGTAGGAACGACATAGAGAGATCAACATGGAGTACAAGACTTATAGAGAGGATGACTTGCAAAATACAAATTAGGGACAGAGAGTTGATGGATAGGAAAAAGAGAGAAAGAGAATGGGAGTTAAAAGGAGAACGCTAGAGTAGCACGGGACTCGGCAATGTAGGCAGACACGAGAGTGTGAAGGAGAGAAAAATGGAGAGCAGACACCAAAACTTTGAATAAGGGCAAAGGTGCGACATGAAACACATTGTAGAGAAAACTGAAGGGATAGAGCGGTAGTGACAGGATGGCACGAGATTGAGCGAGGCAGAGAATGAGTTACTCAAGGAGAGGCAATGGGATTTAATCGTTGTTCCCATATATATATATATATATATATATATATATATATATATATATATATATATATATATATATATATATATATATATATATATTCAGTTCAGTTCATCCCGTAACCCATCAGGTCGTTGGGGCACACATGAAGACATGAAAAACCCACGCCAGCTCTCTCTGTCTGTCTGTCGCCGCCTGACGTATCTCACCGTGACGAAGGCCTGACCACTCAGCGATGTTGTCCACCCATCTCTTCCTTGGACGTCCTCGCCCTCTCTGTCCCGGTACGGATCCAAAGAGTATCGAGTTGGGAATTCCGTTGGACCTCGCGACGTGCCCGCACCAGGCCATCTTTCGTCTTTTGATAGTTGTGAACAGATCTTCAAAAGATATATATATATATATATATATATATATATATATATATATATATATATTAATATATATATATATGCACATACATATACATATACAAACATCCGGGTTGCGTTTGGTGCCTGGTACGACCGCTCCTCTTGTCGACTAAACTGTAAACGGGTACCTAACGTATGAGTTGTGGTCCGTAAAAACATCAGGGAAAGGAACTGATGACACTACCTCATATAGGCTGCAACTTATCACATGAAGAGTTTTCTTCATCTCCGACGGCAATTCATCTGCAAGGGAATCTATGAAGAATGACTCAAGTGGGACCACACGAATAGGGAAAGGGGCTGCAAGCAACTACACAACGAGGACTGCACGGAATTTTTCATGGGGAAATAACAAGCAGATGTGAAAATAATAGGATAATAAAAGGGAGGCAACAAATAATAAACTTAGGGACACTAAGGGGAAGACAAATACTGTAAAGAAAAAAGTCAAAGTAGGTAATAAGGACGAACCCAATACGTGTACCTTGAAGGGGGCTACAAGGAATACGTGAAAGGGAATTCTTGAAATCATCCAAATGACAATTTTAGCAAAGAATCTAAACGAGGCCATATATACAAGCATTATATAAATGTGCATATATTTAGGGAGTTATGTTTAGGCCAAACCGAAGTTTTATGTCAAGCTCCGACAACATACTCTCCTTGTTCTTAGCCCTGGACGAACAACATAAGGCGTCCCATGAGTACCCTTGACAACAGGCCAATTTTAATAGTACTTTCAATGACTAACTGAACGCAATGTGGCCCGCCGTGTGAGGTCCGCCCCTGAGGCCAGTCAAGGTCCTGGCCTTGACAGGCTCCTAATTGGATAGTGTGAAGGTGGTGTGTGGAGGAGAAAGAGCTATAGTCTCGAACGTTGTTTCAGATAGGGAAGAAGGGATGATTTCAAAATATGCAAATCAAGAACAGACTATGCTGTAATTTAAATAACAATTTTAGTTGAACACATTTGCTTGAGAGAAAATAGAGCGAAATTGCATAGGTACAAACGGTTACATGCTGAAGCATGACAATGTAGGTATTGGCTCTAATTACTCTTTAATTTCTGTATTTTTATATATATATATATTTGTATATATTATCTGTACCTTCCCCCATGCCTAGTGAGCCTCAGGAAGTTTAAAACATTTACTATGCTCATTCGGAGCTTCGGCTATCTGGCAACATAAATTAACATTCATGTTTGAATACCAGGAATCCAAATATATAATTACTATATATATGTATCGGGCAGTTGGGGCTCGAAAGCCTTGGAAGGCAGCTCATCTAGGAGAAGGAAAACTCTGATTGCTAATCATCTTAAGCCTTGCAGATAAGATACTGGCGTATCGTGATGTGTTTTGTCAGATATTGCTGAGAACCTGTTTTCTGATAACTCTGACAACAGCGTCTACCAAACCAGATAACCGACGATGTGCGAAGAAGCATACGGAAGACGATACAATGCCTTATCCTAGAGAGAGGAAAAACAACCCCAGTTTAGTGTTGTTGCAGAGCAGTTCAGGCTCTTAGCCTTGTTTGGTGGCTGATCCAAGAGTGAAGCTACGATAGGCGAACATATAGAGCATTGCTCTGCTGATTCTGCAGCTTCTGCAGCTTACCTTATTCCAAAAAGGTATTGGTATCACTTAACATTTCCCTTGGAACAAAGAAAAAACTGAGAGAGGGACCATGGGCAACACATGGTCTCTATATTTCTGCCCAGGCTTTGTGCCAACAGGACAATTACTATCGTCTGACAAGACGAAAAGAGCCAATGATGATGATGATGATATATATATATAAATATATATATATATATATATATATATATACACACACAATGTAGCTTCAAAAGTTCCCGCAATTAGTGTATTGCATATCCATAGGTTACAATAGCATTATCTACACTTTATTTCCTTCAAAGGAGTTCTCTTCGGCAACTAGACATATTTGCCAAATTGCATACAGCTGCTGGAATCATTCGTGGAACCCAGTCTTTGACACCTCTCTCAGCTGTTTTGTCGCATTGGTGATAACATCCTCAGCATCCTTGAATTGCTATCCTTTCAGTGTCGATTTTATGCCAGGGAACAAGAAAACCATTAGCAGGTGCCAGGTCAGCAGAATATGGAAGATGTTCCAATGAAATCACATTGTGCTTTGTGAGGTACTGCTTCACCAGTAGGGATCGATGTGCTGGCGCATTGTTATACAGCATAATCCAACTGTTTGTTCTCCATTGTTCTGGTCATTCTCTTCAGTCCCCGAGTACAAGCTGTTAACAGAAATCAGAACGCTTAGGATGAATTGTTTGCAGCCCGGCCTCTCAATGAGGAGATGGAAGATAGTTTTTTTTTGTTTTTTTGATTAAATTTGGGGGCTGAATACACAGATTTAATTTGCACGCTGATTGGCGACCGCCGTAGACAGTGGTCTTAATTCATAAAACCTATAAGTACAGCAGAAGAGATCTAGATATAGGTATAAAAGCCTTCGCCCGTGTCTATACGATTAGCGTTTTGTATAAAAGCCTTCGCCCGTGTCTATACGATTAGCGTTTTGTATAAAAGCCTTCGCCCGTGTCTATACGATTAGCGTTTTGTATAAAAGCCTTCGCCCGTGTCTATAAGATTAGCGTTTTGTATAAAAGCCTTCGCCCGTGTCTATACGATTAGCGTTTTGTATAAAAGCCTTCGCCCGTGTCTATACGATTAGCGTTTTGTATAAAAACCTTCTGCAGTGTCAGTCCGATTAGCGTTTTAAAAAATACTTTCGCCAGTATCAATACGATTAGCGTTTTGTATAAAAATGTTCGTTAATGTCAATACGATTATCGTATTGTATAAAATCGATTGACAGTATCGATATGATTAGCATTTAGTATAAACACCTTTGTCAGTGTCCGTACGATTAGCGCTTTGACCAACAGTTGATCATTCTTTGACCTTTCAAATATAAAATGCGGGAACTATCAGATCAAACGTCTTGCATTTCTCCGCTTTGTAAATGTACCTTCCCCTACTTCCGAAAGTACTCAGCTATTTCTAAAAGCGCCATGATTATTATTTCAAATCCGAAACTACGAGGACGCTCAAATTCTGAAAATTTGTATTTTTGCAAGGAGTCCATTTATTGTTCGTTATAATATCCTACAACGTTTATGCAATTATCTCAGCGTTTCAGTAATGTTTAAAACGCTTCAGCGTAGAAAGATTTGTCAGTTCGTGCTGTTCACTGTTGATATTAGCACCACTTAGTAGAAAAGCAACACTCAGGATAAAACGCACCTTAATCTGAAAATCCACAGGAATGATTGCGGTGGCTTTGAGGCACCAGGGGCCAGAATCATCAATCACGGATGTACGGCCTTCTCTAAAACGTTTACACCATTGAAACGTCTTACTGCGACTGAATGTCTGATCACCGTATTGCGACTGTAGTCTTAAATAAATGTCCGCATATTTAATACGAAACTTCACCACAACACGCTGTTCCATGCAAGCAATAACAGCGTTGTCCGCCATTTCTATCAAACGGTCACATAAATGGCCCATGGCAAGTGGGCCACCTAGCAGTAATAGGACGCAAGCGGCCCTAACTTATGACAGTAGTTCCAGCACCCTATAACCCATTCAGGTAGAATTAGAACAAAAAGTCCCGATTTGATTTAAACGTCCCTCGTAAATATGACATTTTTTGGGGGTATAAAGCGTCCCTTTCACCTCCACAACAACAACATTACAACTAACAACATTCACGTCAGATTCGACAGTTTTGTAGTCTCCTACAAGACTCACTACCTCGTTCCCCGTAATTACTCTCATTATTTGCGCCGCAGAAGATGCAAGATAGCTCAACAACCGAAACAATGGCGACAGCTTAATGAAGGACTCTTTGAAGATCGTTTCAGTAAAATGCAGGGGTCCACAGATTTAATTATCAGACCTTAATAGAATTACTAGAAGCTTCAAGCAATCACATGATTCTACAGTACCTCTGATGATGTCTGGAGATTCGTTTAGAACGGCAAATGAGTCTGAGCAAGATAATATATGTTTAGATAGCAAGACATTCATTTGATCTGGAGCGCATTCTTTGACTACCAATGACGACGTACCAACATTACGTTTGCTAACGGGAATTTTAGGATTTTATTCAGTATTTGTTTAATCTTTAATGAACAGCCGAGTAACAGTGGAAGTGTACTCGCTTCTCACTATAAATGAAACGGGTTCGATCACCTTTATCGACAAGCTTCAGTAAATCTTCTGTAAATGGGTACCTGGCTTACTGATTAAGAAGTAAAGAAACGGATCTGGTCAGTATTTCTTACACTAACTGGTGGGATTGTACAATGATGTCTTTAACACTTAATCGTCATCAACAATGTCTGTTATGGGATTCCTGGTTTTTTCTTCTTTATCTTGTTCTTGTTCTTCTTATTCTTCTTCTTGTTCATTTTCTTCTTATTCTTTTACATCTTCTTCTTCTTCTTCTTCTTCTTCTTCTTCTTCTTCTTCTTATTCTCCTCCTTTGTACGCCTTGTTCTCCGTTTTCTTATTCGTCTCCTCTTTTCTTTTTCATTTTCTTTTTATTGTCTTCTTATTCTTATCATTGTCTTTATCTTCATTTTCTTTTTCTTTTTATTATTCGTCTCTACTTTCTTTCTTTTTTCTTCTTCTTCACTTCTTCGTCTTCTATTTATATTCTTCTTTTTCTTCTTCTTCTTATTTTTCTTCTGCTATTTCGGCATCGGTCACGAACAAGACTAGCTGACGTTAAGTCGTAGTTTTCATCCATTCTATGGGATCAGATTTTTTCCCCTGGATATATCCGATTTATGCTGCTCTTTTTCTAGGAAACCAGGTTTGCCTTCCTACTTTTATCTCTATTCTCTTGACCAGGCTACACTTCCCTGGTCCGCCGCTTGAAGGCCAAAGAAGGTCTTCGTCAGACATGGTCAGCTGACTTTAATGCAAGCAGCCAGCTTTAAGTCATTGGTTGCTGTCAGCCCACTCACTGTAGTTCGTGTATGACACATCACTTCGACACCGAGTTTACAAACACGACTGACATTTTCTCCTCAGGCGTTACCGGATTCTCAAAGCACGAGCCACTGACATTTTCCCCCAGGCGGTATCCGTGTCTGAAAGTACGAACCTCTGACATTTTCCCCCAGGCCGTACGCGTGTCTGAAAGCGCGAACCACTAACATTCTCCCCCCCCCCCCCTCCTCACGCGTTACGCGTGTCTCAAATCACGAGCCACTGACATTTTTCCCCAGGCGGTACCCGTGTCTAAAAGTACGAACCACTGACATGTACCCCCAGGCAGTGTCCGTGTCTGAAAGTACGAACCACTGACATTTTCCCTCAGGCTAAACCCGTGTCTCAAAGCACGAACCACTGCCATTTTCCCCCAGATGGTACCCGTGTCTGAAAGTACGAACCACTGACATTATCTTGCTCCCCCTCCCCAGACGTTACCCGTGTCTTAAAGCACGAGCCACTGGCATTTTCCCCCAGGCGGTACCCGTGTCTGAAAGTACGAACCACTGACATGTACCCCCAGGCGGTATCCGTGTCTGAAAGGACGAACCACTGACATTTTCCCTCAGGCTAAACCCGTGTCTCAAAGCACGAACCACTGACATTTTCCCCCAGGCGGTATTCGTGTCTGAAAGCGCGAACCACTGACATTCTCTTGCCCTCCCCCCCCCCCCCCCCCCCCCCAGACGTTACCCGTGTCTTAAAGCAAGAGCCACTGGCATTTTCCCTCAGGTGGTACTAGTGTCTGAAAGCGCGAACCACTGACATTTTCCCTCAGGCGGTACCCGTGTCTGAAAGTACGAACTACTGACATTTTCCAAGAATGATGTAGTTGCTGTGAATTCCCACAAAGTTTACTTTTATGTGCGCCCTGAATATGCGTTGAGTTACATGTTTCAACAACTTTCTTCACATCCCAAGCGTGCTGTTGAAGGCGGACCGGGATCCTCCAAGCGGTTGTGCTATGCTTAGCTTCGTCTGCGTGTCGCTCGCTTCTACTGGGATCACTTCGTTTCTGCAACTCGTTAGACAGACTGCCAAGAAGAACGGTCTGTTTCCAGGGGTGGTTTGGTCAGTCTATTTTTCCTAAATCTGACTATGTCAGATCAGTCTGTTAGGTCTAACTAAGACCTCTTCTCCCCCTTTCGTAGTCTGTAGTAGGCTGTTGCGAAGATACGTTTATGACAGTATAGGGATTTCATTAAATGAAATTCAACAATGTTATTGTATTCTACCGCTTTGGTTGGTTGATTGGTTTTTTGGTTGGTTGGTTGGTTGGTCGGTCGGTTGGTTGGTCGGTCGGTCGGTTGGTTGGTTGGTTGATTTGTTGGTTGGCTGGCTGGCTGGCTGGTTGGTTGATTGGTTGGTTTGTTAGTTGGTTAGTTGGCTGGTTGGTTAGTTGGATGGTTGGTTAGTTTATAATGCCCACAATGGGTTGGTAACCATTTTGTACGCCCTGGAAAGGACGGAACTTGTGTCAGATTGCAGTAGCTTTCCTGATTTCCCTATCGTGCTGATGAAGTGGACCGGGATCCTCCAGGCGGTTGTGCAATGCTTTGCTTCACCTGCGTGTTACTCACTATTGCGGGGATTACGCTGAACCTCATCTTGTTAGCCAGACCTTTGCCCTCGACAACAGCCTGTTTCCAGGACGACCAATGAAGAGGTCAGGTGAGGGTCTTGGTCAGTATATTTCTCCTAAACCTGGCAAACATTGTCTGATCAGTGTGTTTTGCCTGACCAGACCTTAGCCTCATCGTATTGTACCGCTTTAAGTGGTAACTGAGACGCAAGTCCGGTCAGGCAAATAAATACTGACCAGGACGTCACGACAGGGTCAGGCGCAAAATACTGACCAAGACCACTATCTCTCTTCCATGTAGCGTTCCTTTGAAACAGCTGTTTTCAAAGCAGTCTTGCTGACGAGATGTCAATCGACGTGATTCCCGTAGTAGTGAGTGTCACGCAGATGAAGCCAATCATAGCACACCCGCATGGAGGACCACGGCTCACCTTCATTAACACGCTAGGGATGTGAGGAAAGCTGCTACAACCTGCAACTTAACGCATGTTTTAGAACGCACAGAAGAGTAAACTTGCTCATTATGGGTATTAAACAACAACCACTGTTAGTGCTCGGAGGCACGCGCTATATTACAAACGGTTGGAAGGTATTGTTACTGTTTGATAGGCGTATTGTTACATTGGAACATACAAGTGATATATGATGACGATTGGTCTATAAATAGACCATATATTACTAGTTCTGAAACAGTTTCGGTTCTTGTCATATTGATGCTACTGTATTCGTAATAGTACATCAGATACTGTTTTACAGCAAGCGCATTGACCACCATGTAATATAAACATTCTTTAGTGGTATATTTGCAAATATTGTCAATTAAACTCAAATTTAAAATGTATCTAGTTTAGGGTAAATAATCAGGTTTGAAAGATATAACACAATCTAGCACAATTCTTAAAGGGTGGATCTAAATAATTACTGTTAGGGTTAGATCTTGATCATTACTGATATGGTTATATGTAAGTTATTACTTAAAGCTACAGCTTGTTCATTATTAGATCTAGTTTATTACTTAATGATTATATCTTACCCTTTACTTACGTGCTTAGAGATAACTATTTTTTTTACACGATTATATATTTATCTTAAATTATATGATCATTTATAGTTCATTGCATGCGTTATCAGATCTATTCTAACACTTACATGGCTAAATCAAGTTCACTAATTTGATGGCTAAATATAGTTCACTACTTTGATAGCTAAATCTAGTTCACAAATAGCATTGCTAAATCTAGTTCACTACTTACATGGCTAAACCTAGTTCACTACTTTGATCGCAAAATCTAGTTCACTACTTTCAATGCTAAATCTAGCTAACTACTTTCATGGCTCAATCTAGTTCACTACTTTCATGGCTCAATCTAGTTCACTACTCCCATTGCTCAATCCAGTTCACTACGTACACGCCTAAATCTAGTTCACTACTTTCATGGCTAAATCTAGTTCACTACTCCCATTGCTCAATCTAGTTCACTACTTTCATTGCTAAATCTATCTCACAACTTTCAGGGCTAAATATATACCACTGCTTTAATGGTTAACTATTTTTCACTACTGACATGGTAAGAACACGTTCACTAATTTCGAGCCTAGATATCATTTCCCAAGTGTGTGGTCATATCTAGTTCTTGGCCTATTTTTTTTGACCTTATGTTGTTCATCCTCAGAATAATAAAACATTATTTTCCAAATCACAGGTTGAGATGGCTGGGTCTAGTGTGTTTGAGTATGTTCATCCTCAGGACCACACGGAGTTAGCTGAGCAGTTGGGCATGTGCATGGTTCCAAGTAAGTTGGCGTTCGTGGCGATAGGGAGACGTAAGCTTTTCAAAGTTTTGAATATATTTTCTCATTGTGATAGAGAGGAAGTTATCCACGCTAAGTTAGCAGAGTCAGACGTGGACTTTATGAAAGTCTTTAGCGAGAAAGATCACGACATTTGTGATAATATGTCTCATGCAAACCATCAATGAAACTATGAGAGAAAGAATAGGGAAGGAAGAGGTGAGAAACATCGTTGAAGGAAAATCATGTACCGAAAGACAGAATACGGAAGGAATAGATGACGAACATCGTTGAAGGAAAACCATGTACCGAAAGACAGAATAGGGGCGGAAGAGGTGTGAGACATCGTTAAAGGAAAACCATATACCGAAATTATTGATAGTAAAAAGGGCGAGTAGCTCGGTCATCTAATAAGAATGCAGTCTGACCAACTACCCCTTTGAGCCTATTATGCGCAGCGATCGTGTTGTCACAACGGTGGCATACCAAGAACTAGGTGGATAGGAAATCTTGTGGATATTCTAAGTCGTAGTGAGAGGACTACTACTTCAACACCGTGCCCGGCCCTGGATAACAAAA
This sequence comes from Ariolimax columbianus, assembly GCA_036924085.1. Lineage (NCBI taxonomy): Eukaryota > Metazoa > Mollusca > Gastropoda > Stylommatophora > Arionidae > Ariolimax > Ariolimax columbianus. The sequence goes on from JAVGWX010000007.1 coordinate 29,474,193, forward strand.
CTACTGCTTCCAACGGCCCTCACTGCAGAGGTGGTTTAGATAGGACATGACTAGACAAGAGATGATTTCTTAACTTGACTTTGTCGCTTATCTTTATATGATTTGTCACAAAATATATTTACTGTTGGTCTGTTATTTTGTTCATCAATTCTCATTACACCAACAGTCTCCCCAATGTCTCTTCATGTGCGTTCGTTTCTTTCCAGGAAACGACCCAGATTTTTCTAGATATTGTTCATATTGTGTTTGTTTATCCCATTATCACCTAGTAACTGCATAAGATGGTTCCTACGGTGTTTTTGTTTGGTCATACTATCACTCAATGACCGTATTAGATATGAATTCGTGCATCAGAATTACACAATAAGCTAATTATTTCGAACACTAAATGTAATCTTAGCCAGTTCTCCGAACAGTGAGTTTCTGCCGCACCAAGGTCCGCGTCATAGGATGATGCAGATAGATGTGACATTGTCAACTATAGCTTCTGAGGGCGCACAAACCTACATACAGACCCACACATCCATCCACGCACTGGTTTATGCGTCCTGATATCGCCCAAGGGACTACGGTCTTGGGTGGAATGGACGCACCTCCGCCAAGAAGAAAGTAGTGAGGCAAACATCTAAGCAACAACAGAAAGTCAACTATGCTCGAAAAGTCGTCAATTTAATGTGTAGCACATCCCGTTGTCAATGAGATACTACTTACTTACTTCGAATATTTGGAATCGTTGCATTCAAACATGTATGTTGTTAATATATGTTGCGAGGGAGCCAAAATATATCCGTAGTAAGTAATTCAAACTCTCTGCGTTTTATCACATGTAGATCTTATGCAGAATAAACTCTGTTCCGACTTTCTAATTAGTGCACTTTCTAATAAACTTACTCAAGCGGCAGCTAATTGCAGGTCAACAAGAGTATAACTGCAATGGAGTGAGTGATGCAACAGCTAGACAAATGTAGTGAAACTAACGACCCTGCTGAAGACTGACCGACTGATTAGACATGAGATGGTTAATACCATACCCAGAACTAACAGCCCAGACCTCTACACTGCCAGTATGTCCGAACGGGGGTAGCTACAGTGCTCATGAACAACCCATCGTCCACTGGTAACTTTGTGACACGACTTCACAACTTGAAACTCAGTTGGAACCAGCGCAAGATTAACTACCTTATTTAGGAACGTGTTGCTTATTATTATTATTATTATTATTATATATATATATATATATATATATACATATATATATATATATATATATATATATATATATATATATTTAAATATATATATATATATATATATATATATATATATCTATATATATATATATATATATATACATATATATATGCATATATATATATATATATATATATATATATATATATATATATATATATACCTATACATATATATATATATATATATATATATACCTATACATATATATATATATATATATACTATATATATACGAGACGTTTTCAAATGAAACGGGACCTAACTGCACCAGGTGAACATACAAAGGATGCGCATGATGGCGTCTCTTCTGGTGTACGCATCACAATACAACCATCAAGTTTGATACATTTCATTATCCTCCAACTCATAGTTTCCTCAGCAGACTGTTGAAAACATGGCGAATGTGATACGGAATCCCCCCAGAGTTGATCAGCGAGCGGTGATTCGGTTTCTGACAGCTGAAGGATGTCGACCAGTTGACATTCATCGCATAATGCAGACAGTGCATAGTGAAAAACGTGTGTCGAAGACAACAGTGGAGAAGTGAACAACGATGTTTAAAGAAGGACGTGAGTTAACGAAAGATCTTCTGAGACCAGGCCAAGGCACATTGTTGCGTCAGAAAATGCCATCGGATGGATCATCGCCGGAGTTTACTATCGCTAGCAGAGGAATTTGCTATGTCGCTAGTAACATTTCAAATGGTGGTGAGCAGCAATATGAAGTATCGAAAGGTGTGTTCACAATGGGTACCTCGGCTGCTGACCATCCACTATATGGAAGAACGGAGACGATGGGTGGATTTTGAACCACTTGCTGCGATACGAAGAGGAGGGTGATTCGTTTTTTAAGTATAGTGACAGGTGAATACCACTCGATGGACATCATTCAGCTGTTAGAAACTGAATCATCTCTCGCTGATCAACTCTTGACGGATTCCGTATCATGCCCTCCATATTTTCAACGGTCTGCTGAGAAAACTTTGAGTCAGAAGGTGACATTATACACACTTCACGTTTGGTATGTGCTGTATACACAAGAGGTGACATCACCATGCGCATCGTACGTATGTTCACTTGGTGCAGTTAGGTCCAGTGCCATTTGAACATGCCTAGTGTTTATATATATATATATATATATATATATATATATATATATATATATATATATATATATATATATATATATATACATATAAATATGTAGATCGTATATTTACATATCGTATATATCAACATTTCATGTGATTGTCCATGCTGTAATGACGTGTATGAGTAACACCTGATCAGTCTAATATTTAAAACTAAAAAGCTAAAGGGCATTAATGCTATTTTGTTATTTAGTACTGTTATCCTCTATATATATTTGTTAGTTTTACTACATGTCTTTGCACTTTTTCTGCAGTTGGATCAAACAGGAGTCCTCACGGCTCAGGTTCAGAAGATGGGTCGTCTCCCGCAACACCACGACCTGGTTCTCCAATAGAAAAAGGTATAATTAACCACCTAACACTTACTTCTCTCGCTTTTAATATTTACCAAAACTGGATTATCTGCCCTTGTATCGGCTTTACCTTTCACGAGTCCCCATTTGAAAACAACATGTGCAGCCCATCATATTTTGGTAGTCATTTCAAAGTCTCTAAAGATCTTGCACCAGCCCCGTTAAGGTTGTTTTGTTCTAGTGTAGGTACGGAATGTGCAATTGCCGAGCTTAACGGCTGCAAACACGTACACCTTCGTGGCTGTTGATATTGTAAGGTAGATTAATTAAGTTCACAAAACTGAGGGAATCACAACACTCGTCTTCTTCTTTGCTTTTAGTCTTCTTCTTCTTCTTCTTCTTCTGCGCTCGTTCTCAATCTCCAGCTACCAAGTCCTGAACAGGGCTTTGCAAGTAGGACTATGTAGTCTGGAGAACAGAATACGTTGTGTCGCTAGTTTACAGTTTGACTGCGATATTTGCACCTTTCGGTCCGACACATCCGTCTTCGGTAGGCTTTTAGACTAAAACGCCATGTTATTACTGTATCATATATGTGGAGGCATTTTTAAAAGTTGGGGTGGAAAGAGAAATAATAATCGAAAAAAGGTTAGACAGTTTAGCTTTTGTGGTCAAATAACAAGACATTTCTTCTTCTTGAAGTCCATACGGGAGGGTTGGGTAAAAGGCAGTTTTCTAAGAGACAGACAATATTATACGTGAATGGATAAAATCAGGAAATGAACCAGGAAAAAGCCTATCAGATTGCACAATTAAGGCATGAGATAGAGTACACTAGAGATTCATTTCAGAGGACCTTCAATTCGGAGATGTCACTTGAACCGAACAGATACAAGAGGTAAGGATTATCTGTGAATGTCAGAGAACCTGTATACATCGTAGTCTGTAAGAGAAAACACATACCAGTAAACTGCTTGAAAAGCTGAAGAGAGCAAAGCAAGTCTTCTTCTTCTTCTTCATCGTACGCAGTCAGACAGTAACCATTATTTTTTCGAAAAAGGCGGCGGTCATCCTGAGGCTGTCGACACAGCCATATAGCTTGTCTAGTGTTGCCACTGGTGATGGCCACATCTGCTCTCTCTAATCCTCGTATGTCGGGCAGTTTTGCAGCAAATGCTCAGCGGTCATTTTCCCGGTACCACACGGGCATTCGTCGGTGCCACCTAACTTCAATTTGTTGAATAGGTGGTACCTCAGTCTATTGTGACCAGTGCGAAGTCTGAAGACCACGACCTGCTCTCTTCTGTTCAACTGGTAATAGGCATCGTTTTTGGTGTAGCCAGTATGTTCGGTTTCCCATTTGGTCATGTATCTAGCTCTAATAAGCCGTTTGGACTCTTCGTATGTCATACCAGTATCTGGTTGTGGTAGTTTTGCACCTTCTTTTGCCAGTCTGTCTGCCTCCTCGTTGCCTTGGATGTTGCAGTGAAATGGAACCCACTGCACATATACCCGTTTTGGTGCGGACTGCTGGCATAGTTGACATAGTTCTGCTCTTAAATCATTAAGTTCAGTATTTGTCTGGCTTTTTAGTGCTGTGACTACGGCTATAGATTCTGTAAGCAAGACTATGTGGCTTTCATTCCTTTTACCTGTCACCATTTCGTCCACTGCCGCCCTCAGTGCCTCTGACTCCGCTCTGAAATTGCAAAGCAAGCAAATCAATCTCTTTCATTGTTTAGGTCTCACACTGGCATTAGATGGCAGATGTGATACGGAGATTAAAAAAAAGATTGCCATGTCCAAAGAAATATTCAGTAAGTTAAGCAATGTAATGAAGAAAAAAATATAAATATCAAAATAAGCACAACAATTAACCTACGAAGAGTCTTCTTCTTCTTCTTCGTGTTGTAAGTTCATTTATATTGGGCAGTGATCAATACAATGGTAAAACAACTTGGGGCGTTGGAAATGTTATTTTTGAGAAAGATATTGATAATTTAGTGAACAGAGAAGAAAACAGATGCCGAAAAAGTAATATCTTCGAGTGTTAGCAAATCGCTCATTAAAAACATCAGGAAAAGACAACTGAAATGCATGGGATATATTCACAGAAAAGCATATCTGGTTCAGTTGATTGTACGTAAAAAAAAATACAGGTAGGAGGGGCAGATGAAGACAGACACAAATGTTAGGCAAGGCTTAAACAGCTGGATAACATACAATGGCATGAGCAACAACAACCTCATCAGGCATTAGCAACAACAACCTCATCAGACTATTACAAGATAAATACGTTTGGGGGGGGGGGGGGGGGTCACGATCACCCATGTCTGATCCAGAACAGACGACTGGATGTGAATAATATACGTGGCGGAGTATGTATGGGGAATGCGGTAGCAAAATGTTAGTGCCATGGATCACAAACAAGACTAACGTGTGTATATATTATATATATATATATATATATATTTATATGTATATATATATATAAATATATATATATATATATATATATATATATATATATATATATATATATATATATATATATATGTATGTATGTATCATTGGCTCTTTCCATCTTGTACGTTGTGATTTGAAAAAAACGGATGTTAACTACAGTCCATGACAATAACGAATGTGACTCGTAAGACTAATCCGAGCAGAGAAGCACATTAACAGTGTGTGAAAAGAGAATGAGAACTGTTTTTGTCATTGCAGGTTGGGACGTGTGATTAAACGTGTCAAGTCTTTAGCTTATAAAAAGCAGTATTAACTTTTGTCTGTATTCCTTGCTTAATACTGCCCATACACGCAAACAAATCCATTGCTTCCTGCTCCGATGATTCCAAATTGATGCCTGAATCATTCATATCACATATGCATACATCCCTCTACAGAAGTAGTGTCCGGCCCAGAGACCTTTTTCTAAAATGTAATTCCCCATTGAGACGATACTTTCGTATTATGTCATCATCCGTTCTTCAAGTGTATCCTAACAATCGGAGCTTTCGAAGGCAAAATCTCTGTTAATTAATTTATTAGCTTGAGCTATCAGAATAAAAACGATGAATAGGCTGCCAAGTTAAGTACATATAAGGAAGAAGACTAAACAACTATTACTCACAGCTATCGATCGAATAAGTGGGATCAAGATGCTGAGCAGCGCATGAGCTTCAGTGGTCAGCGACCCATAGCTGACTGCTAGCTTCTGGGCTAGCGAACCATAGCTGCCAAGACCCTTCTACACCTCCACGCGGTGATCCTGGATAACAGGCTGCCGCAGGGCAGACTGGCTATACAGAAGGGATCGAAGAGGAAATGCTAACCCGGTACTAAAAAAATGCTTGCTGAAGTCGGATGTGTTGGAGCGAAAGGTGCAAATATCGCAGCCAAGCTGTAAACTATGACACAACGCATTCCGTTCTCTGGACTACATTCTGCTACTTACCTTTTCAGGGTTTGGTAGTGGGAGATTGAGAGCGAACGAAGAAGAAGAAGAAGAAGATCGAATAAGTAGCATTGAGAATTGATCTCTAGTCTCTCGTGGTAACGATGTAGTGGACACAATCTTGCCTCAACATCAAGGAGTCTACTCGTAAATAAATCTGACACAGTTAAGAACAGCACGGCAGCGGTCACACCAACATAAAAAGCACACCGACATTAGGCATGTTGAAGTCTCTAATCTAACTTCTTGACCATATATTCTGCTATCAGACCACCATTAAATAAGAGAGTCCAGATTAGACGGACAGGGGATGTTGTTCGCATGTAAGATCATCGCCTCTCTTAACGACTGTGGTCCAGTGATCTCAGGACAGGACAGCTCTGACCAGGAAAACTGACGAAACGATAACAAGACATTCTAGAAGTATATTTGAATAGTTATATGTCGTTTCCGCTGCCTTTGAGCTGCTTGCTCCGAACCGCTCAACCTGGCGCAGTGCCATTACACAATGTGCTGAGCAGAGAACCATTATGAAGGCGCATGAAAAGCGAGCTGCACGAAAGGATAGAATGCAAGACGGCCTGATTATTATTGCTGTTCACGTGTACCCTACTTGTGGTAGAGTTATCACGCTCAGATCGGCTGTAAAGTGATATGCGGTTACATTTGAATAATCATGTCTGACGGTGTCGCCATCTTCGCTTGCGATGGACAACTGACTGTATTTGGCCCCTAAACAGCGTCACATCGTCCTGCTCAGATCGAAGGCAGATGAAGAACAATCATTGTCATAACAATATCAAGATTTCGTATTTTCAACTAATTTATGAAATGTATGTCAAGGTTACATGATGGTTCACGACCCTGATAAAAGCACCCACAAGTCCTTCAGCTTACGCATGAAATCTACGCTCACCAAAAGAGGAGTTCACGTAAAAACCTCGGGCTATAGAGTAAGTTGTTGTTGTTGTGAAAGCCACTTACGCTGAATTAATTTCCACTTTTGACGATATTTCTTTGGCGTGGGGTTACATTGGTTTTTATTGCATCCCGAAGAATACTTAAGATGGTAGATAGGGGTGCTTCTGGCACAATGCGATGCTTTCATGTAATAGCAGAACAATAGGGATCAAAGTATCGTTCCCCACCCTCACCAGTCTGCTTTGATATAGCATGTTTCCAGCTGCCACATCGAAGGCGTGATGTCGGGGTCTTGATCAGTATGTTTCACCTAACCTGGACGCTAGTCTTGTTTCCTTTTAAAGTAACTTTCTGATAGTGTTGCAGTAAGTAAATACCACGTCCTTTGCAAAAAAAGAAAAAAGAAAACTAACATCGCTTTTACAATTGCCAACTTATTTGGCCGTTTTGACTCTTGACATGTGCAGTACCTAATGTTGCCATTACATTATGTACGGGGGGGAGGGGGGGGGGGAGCGATCGCGCGACGAAAAAAGCCAAAACATTGTCTGCCAAACTGAACATGTCCGTGCGCTTGGGATAGTAAAACGGGTTGAGTTATTGTTAACGCATTTCTTGTGTTATCGGATTCAAACAATTTTGGAAATGGGAAACTAAAGCGGAGAAACTTTGCAGAAATAGCCAAAGCAAAGATGCACGAAGATCCCATGAACGCACTAACAACACCAAAGCCCATCCTTACTGAACGAAAACCTACATGGAGGCAGTATATATTTCCAGAGGTGGTAAAAAAGAAATACCAGGTATTGGAAACAAAAACTGCCAGACTGAAAAAGAAAGAAGAGATACAACCCTAAGGTACATAACGAAAAACTACCCAAGCATGAACTGGACCCATACATACACCGACGGTTCTGTAACAAACACAACACAGAACGGAGGGGCAGGGGCATTCCTGAGCCTACCAAATGGCAGAAAAATAACACTGTCATTGGCAACTGGAAAATACACAAGCAATTTCAGAGCGGAGGCAGAGGCACTGATGGTGGCAGTGGAAGAAATGGTGACAGGTAAAAGGAATGAAAGCCATATAGTCCTGCTTACAGATGCCCTGGCCGTAGTCACAACACTAAAAAGCCAGAAAAAATACTGAACTTAATGATTTTAGAGCAGTACTCTGTCAACTATGCCAGCATTCCGCACCAAAAAGAGTAGTGGTACAGTGGGTTCCATCCCACGCACTGCAACATCAAAGGCAACGAGGAGGCAGACAGACTGGCAAAAGAAGGTGCAAGACTACCACAACCAGATACTAGTGTGACATACGAAGAGTCAAAACGGCTTATTAGAGCTAGATACATGACCAAATGGGAAACAGAACATACTGGCTACACAAAAAACCATGTCTATTACCAGTTGAACAGAAGAGAGCAGGTCGTGGTCTTCAGACTTCGCCCTGGTCACAATAGACTCAGGTACCACCTATTCAACAAATTGAAGATAGGTGGCGCTGAGGAATGCACGTGTGGTACCGGAAAAATGACCGCTGACCATTTGCTGCAAAGCTGTCTGACATACGAGGACCAGAGAGAGCAGATGTGGCCATCACCAGTGGCAACACTGGACAAGCTCTATGGCAGTGTCGACAGCCTCAGGATGACCGCTGCTTTTTTTGAAATTAATAAAGGTCGACGTCTGACAGCAAGAGAAGAAGAAGACGAAGAAAGGATTCAAACGGAGAGCTGATACTAGCACCACTGTAACCTGTCAGGCTTGTTTTTAGAATGGAGTATGGGAGACTAGACATGACGACGATTACCACGTTATGTATGAACTATAGGTTAAATGTAGCTGAAAGAAGAGATGGACATCTCAGTCTGGACGTGGAGTAACTATGTCCTGTCAGACTAAGGATGGCCTGGCGTTGGAGCCTGCTCCCGATTCATATAAGCCACAGGTAGCAGAATATAGGACAACTTAACAAAGTGTAGCGATCACTGAATTACTGGATGACCCGTACTTCAGCGGCGGATATTATGTCTTGGGTCTCTGTCTTGCGACAAGGTGGACCAGAGGATAATGAGTCGCTCATCTGTGTCATCGTGAATGTTTTCGCAGGATGCAAGGGAGTCGAACCAACGTGTTGGTGGTAGTCCCCGTGGTATTTTCTTGTCTCTGGGGTACCATTTTGCTGTCGCTGTGCTCCATCGATCGTCCTTTCTTCGCAGTATGTGGCCTCCTTCAGCGATGTTTCATCTTGTCTACGTAAAGAACTGCATCTTCCATTAGGGACAATTGACGTATGTCCGAGTTGTGAAGACCTTGTGTCTGCTGGCTAGGAAGCGTGAGGCCGGCCATGTGTCTCTCGATGGGGACTTGGGTCACTCTGAATTTGAACTCTATCTCCTTCGTGAGTGTCCATGTTTCCGCCGCATAACACATTACATCTGATGTTCTGGATCTGAATAGAGAGGTGTGCAGACCTTGGTCGTGGATGTTGTCTAGTACAAACGTTACCGGAGAGATTGCCGCCCAATTCGTGCGACGCCGTCTTGTCAACTTTGGGCTCAATTCGTTCTGCGTGTTGATCAGACGTCCAAGGTAAATGTACTTACCTACGTCGTCCAATCTCTCTCCATCTAATAAAAATTGGTCGCCGTCTAGTTGCGACTGCTGATGGCCACATCTGCTTTCTCTGATCCTCATATGTCGGGCAGTTTTGCAGCAAATGTTCAGCGGTCATTTTCCCAGTACCGCACATGCATTCGTCAGTGCCACCTATCTTCAATTTATTGAATAGGTGGTACATCAGTCTATTGTGGCCTGTGTGAAGTCTGAAGACCACGACCTGTTCTCTTCTGTTCAAATGGTAATAGGCATCGTTTTTTTGTGTAGCCAGTATGTTCTGTTTCCCATTTGGTCATGTATCTAGCTCTAATAAGCCTTTTTGATTATTCATATGTCACACTAGGATCTGGTTGTGGTAATCTTGCACCTTCTTTTGCCGGTCTGTCTGCCTCCTCGTTGCCTTGGATGTTACAGTGGCATGGAACCCACTGTACCACTACTCTTTTTGGTGCGGAATGCTGGCATAGTTGACAGAGTACTGCTCTTAAATCATTAAGTTCAGTATTTTTTGGCTTTTTAGTGCTGTGACTACGTCGAGGGCATCTGTAAACATGACTATATGGCTTTCATTTCTTTTGCATGTCATCATTTCTTCTACTGCAGCCCTCAGTGCCTCTGCCTCAGCTCTGAAATTGCTTGAGTATTTTCTAGTTGCCACTGACAGTGTTATTTGTCTACCATTTGGGTGGCTCAGGAATACACCTGCCCCTCCGTTATGTGTTGTGTTTGTTACAGAACCGTCCGTGTATGCATGGGTCCAGTCCATGCTTGGGTAGAAACATGGACTCGATATGCCTCAGATGAAAATACGCTAATTGCTTTTCAAATGCGCTGCCTTAGGCGCATACTTGGAATTCCATGGATTGACTAACATCGACGTGTTGGACTGTGTAACGATTTGCCAGTTTAGTTACGATCTTTCACCAGCGCCGCTTGCGATGGCTTGGTCACGTTTGCAGAATGGAGGATGGGCGAATTCTAAAATATATCCTATATACAGAGCTGAACACGGCCATGCGTGACAAAGAAGACTCTTTCTCCGCTACAAAGATGAATGGAAACATGACCTGAAAGCGTTGGATATGAACATCTGCAATTTGAAGGAACTTGCAAAAGACAGACCCTGCTGAAGGCCGGCTTTATGTGTTTGTTGGTCTGCAGGTAGAGAGGTCAAGATGCGTCAAGATGCACACTCCAAGTGCGTGCGGCTAAAGCAAGGGCAACAACTGACTAAGTCCCTCTTCTAGCGTGAAGTACATCGTCTCTCGAGACTGACAGGATACCAATCACAGTAAATATAACCCACGACCCACAAAAACCTTTAACCGCATTGCATTGCATTACATTACATCACGTTTCGTTACGATACGTTATGTTACATTATACTACATTACATGATTTTACTATATATTATAATAATGTCTTTCATAGGTTATACATGTCCTCGGATCACTTCGCCCTCAGTCAGCATTTGGACTCTCCCGAACAGGGGGCCAAAGCAACAATGGTAATGCTAATCCGTCAACTAACAGCGGCAACAGCAGCAGCATGGAACCCCCTTTGCTGCTTGGGTTCGTTGGGATGGCCATAGCTCTACCTCCCCCGACCATCACGGAGTTGCGGCTTGAGCTGGATACGTTTATCACCAAGATGAGCGCAGATTTCAAGGTCATTTACTGTGAACCAGTGTAGGTGACTTACGTCGACGTGATTCATTTATTGACTGTTTTTGTTGCTGTTATTGTTTTCGTTATTGTTGTTTTTGTTGGTACTGTAGTTTTTGTTGTTTCTGTAGGTTTTGTTGTTAATTTTGTTTTTGTTGATTGTGTTTGTGTTTGTTGTTGTTGAGTAGTTTTTATTCGTGTTGTTTTTGGTGTTTTTTTTCGTGTTGTTTTTGGTGTTTTTTTGTTGATTTTGTTTTTTAATCTCGCCAAATATTTTCTGGCAGTCAGTTCTACTGAAAAAATGATCTGAGACATACCTGATGTAGTGCAATACACGGCTTATCTGTAGGCTCAACACCTTCTCATTTGCCATACTGCTGCAACACACGGTATTTCCTGTTGCATGTATTCCACCTGTGTCTGGCGTCACACAATGCAACCCCGATACTTATTTTCAATACAATGAACATGTTGGGATGGGACTAACACACATTGTCAGTTTCCCCATCATTTCACTATGTGCCGATAACCGAGTTATTAACGTGTATCTGAATCTGTTTCAAATTCGCAAGATGTGTCTACACTCATCAGGCTGTTGACCTGTTTGACTGTAGGGGCTTTCAAAACCATGGTTTGGAGATGCTTCTATTCTGGGCTTTTTCAAACTGACTAACGAGGTGGGGATCGACGTAATCCCCGTAGTAGAAAGGGATACGCAGATAAAGCCAAACATAATACAATACACAACTGCCTGGAGGACACAGATCCACCTTTATCAGCACGCTTCGGGTGTGAGGGAAGTATAGTGGAACCCGCCACACTTTTCAGATAGGACATTTGAGTCAATTTACTCATTATTGCCATTCACCAACAACATCCTTGATGTGAAAATTGTTGGACCAGACAGATGATGAAGTATTACAACATCATTTCAGTGTGTCAGTGGGACTATTCTCGTCTCTGGCTAACACACAGTATCGCTGTACTTAGTGCTCTCTTGCACACATTGTTGACCACCTCTTGCGACAATCTGCCAGTTTGGCCTCTGTTAATGAGAAATGGCAATTTTCTCTGTCGGTAGTATTCGATATATAAGAATAGTTCATTAATCGTTGTCTTTGTGTGACTCCAGTAATTAGGTACATTGTTTTATCTTACCCATCTTCTATTTCACTCTCATTTCTCTCTCTCTCTCTCTTTCTTTCTCTCTTTTTCTCTCTTTCTGTCTGTCTGTCTGTCTGTCTCTCTCTCTCTCTCTCTCTATCTATCTATATATCTCTCTTTTTCTCAAACACACTCTCTCTCATGTCCTCTTTGTTCTCTCACACTACTTTTTGCTGAATTCTACATCACGATTCATAAATTTGAAATCAACAAACTAAATGTGATTCTCCGAAGAAAGACTATTAATATTACCAGCATATATTATTAACGTGTACGGGGCATCTGGGTACCAGCCAGAAATTAGTTTTCCAATAGAAGCTGTTTAAGCAATTACAAATATTTATGGGCCTATCATGTTTATCAGTCATTACACATGCCCACACAGCAGCGATAATACCGACGATCATTAAAGGCTCTGATACATTTACAGAATTGAACTGAATACCAATAATTATGGAATCGGAAAGTAATTAATTTGAAAATAATTCATAACTAGGTAACGGAGAACTGAACAAAAGCCACACAATAAGCTGGCAAACAATACAGAAAATCACATCCAAAGGCATAATCGACTCGTTCCTCAACAAGCTAGTTAAGTGTGTTTAATCAGCTTGCTGCAAGAACCAAAAGTATCGATGCCCTTCGCCATTTCCTGAGAGAAACTATGGGCCTACCCTGAGTGCAGTAAAGTTGATTATTTGAAACAGCACATAACGGGCAAATACTTCAATACTTATGTACCTTTTAGTATGAATTCTTGTGATTTTAATTTTCTTAATATTGTAACACAATTGTCTTCTCCTGTCGGACACAGCATTTCCGATCTGATGGACCTGAGTGTAGATGATATCACCGATAGATTACTCTACGACCTTTGCCATGCAGCAGATCTAAAAAACCTCAGACGTTCACATCTAGACAGTAAGTGGTTTTCTGCATTATTTAGGTAATTCGTCGATAATTGATACTTTTCTCCATATTATCCGTTCGTTTATATATATATTATTGTTTCAGACATCACATTTATATCTCATTTTCCACTCAGTTTTAAATAAAGGGCAAGCACTAACTGACTACTACCGCTTGATGAACAGGCATGGCGGGTATATTTGGGTACAGACATGCGCAACAACGCTGCTCAACAATAAGAATTCTGATGATCAAAGTATCCTGGGAATAAATTATGTTGTAAGGTAAGTTAAGCGTTGTTATGGTTACCACATTCCAGAATAATCAACAGTGGCGGCTGCACGGAGAAAGGAAGACTATGAAAGAAATAATTAATATGTTGATTGTTTGTTAAGATATTCTATTTCGAGACGAACCGACATCATTGTTCGCTGTGGAGACATATAGGTTGTTAATCTATTTTAGTAGAAAGAGAAGTGTGTAACTGATAATGGGTTTTGCAGTTCTATGATTGCACATATTGATGTACACATGAACGGTTTATATGTGTACACATTTGTTTGTCCTGACATACTGACACTTACAGCAACAAGGCAGGGAGAGAGATACCTTTAAGGCGATACGATTACTGACAAGGGAATTCCATCCAGTTCCGCATGTCATCAATGACAAAGAGGATAACACATTAACAGAAACCAAATACATACTGAATAGACGGAGAGAGTACTCCAAAACCATGTATGAGGATAGCACAAAGCGCTCAGTTAACATCCTACCAAAGGATGAGAAAGAACCTGAACCAACATTGGAGGAAGTACGCTCAGCAATCAAAAGCTTGAAAAAAGGAAAGTCCCCAGGATGTGATAATATTCGCGCAGAGCTTATACAAGCAGGAGGGGAGGCAAGTGGTCGAGTCTATCACAAGCTGTGTAAACAGATATGGCACAGCGCAGAGTGGACAGAATCATGGAAGAAATACATTTATATTCCCCTCTCCAACAAAGGCAACCTGAAACTGTGCCCGAACTATCGCGCTGATCAGCCACGCTAGCAAGATACTCTTGCGAATTCAATTAAGAAGGATAGAGAAAAGCTTTTAATTTGAAAGTCACGTAGTCTAGGCAGGTTTTAGGAAAGACAGAGGGACCAGGGACCACATATTCAATATGACGAATATCTACACAAAATGTAGAGAGTTTCTTCTTCTTCTTCTTCTTCGTTCGTTCTCAATCTCCCGCTACCAAACCCTGAAAGGGCTTAACTAGCAGAATGTAGTCCAGAGAACGGAATGCGTTGTGTCGTAGTTTACAGCTTGACTGCGATATTTGCACCTTTCGGTCCAACACATCCGACTTCAGCAAGCATTTTTTGAGTACCGGGTTAGCATTCCCTCTTCGATCCCTTCTCCTTAGCCAGTCTGCCCTGCTGCAGCCTGTTATCCAGGATCACCGCGTGGAGGTGTAGAAGGGTCTTGGCAGCTATGGTTCGCTTGCCCTGGCGCTAGCAGTCAGCTTAGAGAGTTTAAAGTAGACCTGTACACATGTTTCATTGATTTCACCAATACGGTAAACCATCAAAATCTGTGGAAAATAATGAAGGAAATTGAGTTTTATGTGCATATTATTCATCTCATTGAAACATTATACCAAGATCAACAAGCCGCTGTCCGAGTATCTGGGCAAACATCAGATTGGTTTGCAGTGCAAAAGGGAGTAAGACAGAGATGTATCCTCTCACCTTACTATTACAACATATATCCGGAATGTATAATGATAAATTTTCGAGAAGACAAGAACATCTAACGTTTCGACCTTTATACGATTGGCGGGCACGAGATTCCAGAGTAACGATACGTAGACGACACAGTGATACTATAAAGATTTGCAGAAGGACTAAAGCAGTTAATTTCAGCCGTACATGGACACAGTAATAATAAAAACCTGTTTATAAACATAAAAAAACAAAGATAATGACCACCGATAAAACACAATGTCAGCATACGTTTACAGTGGTTTGTGAAGAAATAGATCGGGTCATGCATTTTGAATATCTGGGCTGCAGAATTGACAACAATGGGAACTCCTCGAAAGAAATCAGAAAAAAGACTAGCTATGGAAATGCAGAGACTGAACAGCCTGAAGAAAGTATGGCAGAGCAGCAACAAAAAGATACAAGTAAAAGTCTTGAGAGCCTGCGTTTTTCCTGTGGCAGCTTATGGCTGCAAATCATAGACGATTATCAGACAAAGAATGGAATCCTTCGAGTGAAAAAGTTACAGAAAGATCCTCAGAATACCCTGGATAGAGAAAAAGACAAATGTAGACATTCGGCAAGAGTTGAGTATAGAGGAGAACTGGTTTATCAATTCCTTTTTAGCTAGAAAATGCTAATACTTTGGTCACATCAAGAGACACAACGTTCTCGAGAGATCAGAGATGGAAGGCATGGTACCACGTAAAATAGGCAGGGGTAAACTAAGAAAACATTGGCACCAATATATCCAGGAATGCTTGGGTATGACTGTAGCGGAGGCTGTCGTTTTGGAAAGGGAATGCTTTCTTTCAGACAGACTCTGATGGGAGCAACGTTCTATAAACAACATGCTACATGATAATGGCATATGTGTACGTGTAAATTGCATGTGTTAGTGTGTACATTTATTTGTTCGTACATATTATTAGTTGTTTTATCTACTCCGGGCTAAGTTACACCATGTGGTTCACGCTCTCGATTGTTGATCACTGTCGAGCCAATGGCTGCTGCCTCGCGCATTATGTAGGTTCTTGAGTTCTTTCTGTATTTGCAATTGTTACTTTAGTATTTGTACTTGACGAAGACTATGTGTCAGAAACAGAAGATGTGTGTGGTTTCTGTTTCTCTGCGTTAACTACCGAGAGCTATCTTCGAGGGATGGTAGAAAATACTTGCACTAGAATTAAGATGTCAAAACACTTTTCTAGAAATTTGTGTGAACTCCTGACCTTCTCTTTGTAATATCTCTGCAATGCGATTCACTTCTCCCATCAATTCTGCACCGTCATGATGCCCTGCTTATACAATGCGTGTTCAGATAAACCTGACCTAACTGCACCTAATGAATATACTTACGATGCGCATGATGATATCACTTCTGATGTAAACATCACATAGCAACCTTCAAGTTTGCAAAATTTGACTATCCTCCGACGTTTCCTCATATTTTCGTCAGCAGACCGTTGAAAACATGGAGGGTGGGATACGGAATTCTTTAAAGCTGATCAGCGAGCAGGGATTCAGTTTCTAAAAGTTGAAGGATGTCGACCAGTGGACATTCATCGCAGTATGCAGGCAGTGTATGGTTTCAAAAGTGTGTCGAGCGTAAGCTGTAAAATACAACAGAATGCATTACGTTCTCCGGACTACATCCTGCTACTTGCAAAGCCCTTTTCAGAGATTTGTAGCAGGACATTGAGAACGAAGAATAAAGAAGAAGAAGAAGAAGACGAAACCTCTTTTGAGATCAGAGGACGCCTGAAACTTGCAAGGTCACAAACACATACATTTGCATATTCTATCATACGTTTTTTGATAAACTAGCGAATTACCTCTGTTTTAAGGATACTATTGGGGGAGCATGCATTATTGCCTCTCAGTTATACGGATTCTCTTGAGGGAGCATGCATTATTACCTCTCAGTTAAACGGATTAGATTGGGCATCATGCATTATTACTTCTCAGTTATAAGAATTATATTGGTGATTTATAGGGGTTATATGGGGATCATGCATTGTGATCTCTCAGTTATAAGGGTTATATTGGGGATTTATACGGATCATTTTGGGGGATCATGCATTATTACTTCTCAGATACGGATTATATTGGGAGATCAGGCATTATTAGCATATTACCATTAAAAAAAATAATACAAAACAAACACCCCAACATAAGCATACATAATGATTTCACATAAACGAGTAGAGACCATTCATAAACCAAAATGTAGTTACAAAAATATGTATATGTTTGACTGCCTCATATTTCTCTCCATGTCGTACCTTAGAGTCTACGTTGTTAACAATTATTAGCAAGACGTCTTCGTCAAACCATTTTGTTTGCTTTATAGTATTTGTTTTTGTCTAAACCATGTTGTTGTGCATGAAGAGGTAGACATCTCCCAAACACAACCCTCTTTAGTCGTCTTGTACGAAACAATTGCATGACTGCTTCTGCATATTATTTACCGTGTTTTGTGTTTGTTATCCACTATCCAGTGCTGTCGAGAGCAACAGCTGTGCCCTTGACCTGTGGCAACTGACAGGGGACGCAACCTCGTCAATGAGCAGCGCATCAAACAGTCAATCTCGAGAGGATAAACTCAAAGGTAACACATATCAAAATAAACATTATTTACTCGAAATAAAATGCAGCAATTTCAGAGCGGAGGCAGAGGCACTGAGGGCGGCAGTGGAAGAAATGGTGACACACAGTGAAAATGAAAGCCATATAGTCCTGCTTACAGATGCTCTCGCCGTAGTCACAGCGCTAAAAAGCCAGAAAAACACTGAGCTTAATGACTTAAGAGCAGCACTCTGCAAACTGTGCCAGCAGTCCGCAACAAAAAGGGTAGTGGTACAGTGGGTCCCATCACACTGCAACATCCAAGGCAACGAGGAGGCAGACAGACTGGCAAAAGAAGGTGCAAGACTACCACAAACAGATACTAGTATGACATACGAAGAGTCAAAACGGCTTATCAAAGCCAGATACATGACCAAATGAGAAACCGAACATACTGGTTACACCAAAAACGATGCCTATTACCAGTTGAACCGAAGAGCGCAGGTCGTTGTCTTCAGACTTCGCACTGGCCACAATAGACTGAGGTACCACCTATTCAACAAATTGAAGATAGGTGGTACCGACGAATGCCCGTGCGGTACTGGTAAAATGACCGCTGAACATCTGCTGCAGAACTGCCCGACATACAAGGATCAGAGAGAGCAGATGTGGCCATCACCAGTGGAACTGCAAGACAAGCTCTATGGCAGTGGCGACAGCCTCAGGATGACCGCCGCTTTTTTCGAAAAAATAATGGTTACTGTCTGACTGCGTACGAAGAAGAAGAAGAAGAAATAAAATGCCATTACCAATCACAAACAATAAAATAAAATACAACACAATAAGATATAGTTCTAAACAAGCAAGATGTAGCCATGCTTATATTGTTTGTACATATTTTACGATTTTGATAGTTTTATAAACAAAGTTCAAATGATCTTTGAAGTAAACAAATATATCAATTCTCAGGTATCAGTTAAAAAGACAAATGCAATGTTAGGTATGATAGAAAAATAAATTAAACATAAGAACAAGGAAGTGATCATCAAACTGTATAAGGCATTAGTTAGACCTAGATTGGAGTACTGTGTATAGTTGTGGAGTCCTTATCGTGAAGGCGATACAGACATGATGGAAATGATGCAAACAAGAACGACAAATCGGATAGTAGAGTTCCGGTATTACAGTTATGAGGAAAGACCCAGAAAAACCGTTCTACAGTGTCTAGAAAAAGGAGAATTCGATGGATAGAGGTTCATAAGATTAAAGACAGAAAGGATATATAACAAGTATTTTTTTTCAAAATACAGACGCCGACAAGAACAAGCGGGCAGAGCCACAAATTAACTAAAGAAAGGTCAAGATTAGAAAACAGGAAATACTTGTTTAGTCAGAGAGTTGGGAATGCTTGGAATGCATTTCCGAAGGAAATAGTTGACGCAGGATCAATTAATGGATCAATTAATGTATACGTATTTTCAGCTCCAGTGAATATGAAAAAAAACTGGTTGTAAATAGACTATGCATAGTCTTCTAAACCAGTATAAAGACGTTAAGTTAAGTAATTAGCCGTTTAGCCGTATTGTGCATTGTCGGAAGATGAAAGGGCAGAAAAAGATATTAAGAAATAAACGAACCTAAACGTGATTAAGAACGTTTGTGCATTAAAGTTGGCTACGATATTCTATGTACATGTTATGCATCAAGAGCGTAACAATGTATTAGCAAATCAATTAAGAAGGAGTGTGCAACTCAGCTATCAAAGACAGGAGAACGTAATTTCAAGATGCCGAACGACGAAATGGAAAAATATGCATCGCTGAACTATCTTTCTAGGGAAACCCTCAGATTTGGTGGCTTGAAGCGTTGTGCAATGTAAGAACAGGGAACTGTTGCTCACGTGACAAAGGAGATGATCAACTAAGAATGTTTGTTAGTGACAGCGATCACAAAATAACTGTTTATCTGCACCAATTTGTGTCCCATTTTGCAGTGTGTATCGCTGTGCTAATGCTGAACTCATGTATCTCTTAGAGCAAGACGATTCCGTCATCTGTCATCTGAGAGGAGGGGAGGGTGGTTGGGAAACTCAGTGTTCTCGGGGTAAGGTGTCTGCCTCGGGTGGGGGAGGGGGGGTCTCAGTGTTCTCTAGGTAAAATTTCCGCCTCTGGTTCCAGAGATCGCGGAATCAAATCCCGGCGGAGACATGCAATTTATTCTAATTTATTCGTATTTTAATCTTCTGATAAAAATTTCCATGATTACTGGGTAGTGAGATCAGACTCCCGTGTACAGTGTCGAGCACATTAAAAATTAGTTGGCAGTTGGAAATCAAAAAGAGCAGGATTAACAAACAGTTAAAACAATATTTTTGTTCCTTTCCCAAGGTGGTTTGTTAAGAGCAGCTATATATGGCGCCTAACTGGTTGCGGGTCCAATTAGCTCTAGTATTTGAGTCTATTAAGATGAACTCGTACATCTGTTAAACCGCCCTCCAAGTAATTGGTTTTATACATACTCTTCTAGAGTCTTTTTAACCAGTATAAAGACGTTAAGTTAAGTTAAGGTATGTCTTTCGAATTCCAGGCTACCAATTACTTAACTTTATTTTCTGTTGTTTGTTGTTTATGTTACTCGAGTGCAAGCAAATTCTTGTCTTCTGATCGCTGTCACGAACAAATATTCTTTTGTTTCCAAATCGCTGCATCAGAGTTTTCACATATTCACTTCATTTCCACGATCCTTTATCGAAACTACCTCTATTCATTGTTTGCATGGGGGACGGTGTGAGCTTAAGTGCCACGACTCAAAACCCGAAGGTGTTGGGTTCGGTTCCCAATCACAGCACCGGTCGTTACCACGGGGATGCAAACCGTTAGAATATACAGGGGGAATTATATACAATGCATACCGAATGCACTGAGCCGACAGGCGTAAAATAAAAACATAGTGCGACGCACACCACCTGGCGAATAGAGAATTAAGGTGTAAGGTGAATGTAAATAAAAAATTTTAACAAAAATTGTTCGAATACCTGCGACACAAGAATCTAAGAACGGTAAGGTCTCCACTTTATGATGGCAAGGGAAGTAACTGAGTCTATAAATTTGGCTGGATCGATCTTGGCCTATATTCCACACTCGTAAATATTGAATGACTAAACACTGCCGCTGTTGTGACACTTGCATTTAATATGTATCAATGGTTTTCTTCTTCTTCTTCCTCGTTTATCTTCAAACCTAAACTTCAATGACTCTTACGAAGGCTTCAGTCGACTCAAGGCTATGTACACTTCCGTACGGCTTCTGGTGGAAGGACACTGGCTGTTGCCAAATGATACTTCTTTTGTCGGTATACAGTGGCCAGTACTGCAAAATATGTTCTGCCTTCATGGGGGCTGTGCCGCAGGCACAAAGATCTGTAGTGACAATCTTGAACTGGTTGTACAGCTGGCATCTAAATCTATTGTGACCTATTGCTTAGCCGGAGAATTATCACCTGATCTCGCTTGGAGATTTGATGGTAAGCATCATTTTCTATGTGGCCAAGGTGGTCTTCTTTCTATTTTGCACTGTACGTTGCTCTGATGATTGCTTTCGTCTCATTGTATGTGATTTCTGTATCACTCTGCTGCATCATTCCTCACTCTATCTGCTTCCTCGTTGCCTGGAATATTGCAGTGGGCTGGTTTCCACTGGACTGTGCTTTTTTTGAAGCACTGGGACAGGCGTTCGAGCAAGTCTGCCAGAGCATCGAGTTCGTGTTTGTGCTGGTTCTTAAGCGTCATTAACACTGTGAGGGCGTCTGTATATTTCATTTATCTTTTGTGGTAGGCGCTATCTTCATCTTTAAGTCTGGCGTTCGAATCCTGAATTGGCATTTACTTGACTTCCTTTTATGTTGTTTGTTATACAATGCTACTCCAGTGTAGATAAATACTTTTAATGTGACTGTTGTCGCGAACAAACATTCTCGCTCCATCGGATACTCCACATATTTCCGATGTTACCAAGATGATAATTGCATAATTGATTTTCTGAGATCAAAGACGCACTGATAAATCGATATGATGTGTTTCAATATTTGTTGAAATTATGTTAAGATATATGGAACAAAGTTACCGCTGAACATCTGCTGCAAAATTGCTTGATATACGAGGACCAGAGAAAGCACATGTGGCCATCACCAGTGGCAACACTAGACAAGCTATATGGCAGTGTCGACAGCCTCAGGATGACAGCTGCTTTCTTCGAACAAATACAAGTTGACGTCTGGCAGCGTACGAAGAAGAAGAAGAACACAGTTAGCGCCGTAATGATTTCCGTCCATTACAATTGATGAAGACCACTCTCTTTGTCCAGCCGTGTGCACAGTTTTTTACTCTTGCAGTTTCCGCTGAAATGGGTGTCGTGCGCGGCGATTTGGGTTAAAGTGAAGAATTGACTTTGCCTGTTGTCAACCTCACTCACTGGTCCTGAGCTACCTTTGGTCAGTGGCTAGATATTTATTGAGACTATGCAGATTTTTTCTCAGGGTTAACTCCCGAAGCTTTTCCCGTTAACAGGTATCCCACAAGGCAGCGGCGGGGGATAACATCTAACGTTGTATGTCGTGCTTTTCAATTACCACAAGATGCCGTAGGGACATCTCAGCGTGTGAGTGAGTCTGGCATCTCTTCCCGGATGTGTACAGTTCATTTTAGTAGTGTCTAAATTTCTCACACACAATTTCGTGTAGTTGAGCTCTGTGAACTAGGCCGTAAATACGGCAAAGGTTTAAGCGTAGTGCCATTCATATGGCGGATGTCCAGACCAGGATAATCGGATGGAAGAAATCACCAAAAACGAACGAGTTAGCCAGTTCCAACGGCAAACAACACCACGTATGCGTGAACACAATTTTAGGTAGTCGACTAGTGTGCATTCTAGGCAAATCCGTGGTCTGGCGGTGTCCATAATGAAGCAAAATAGTAGAGCAATGTAGACCCACATCCAGTTACGGCGCCATCTTTGTTGCGCAGTAATAAAGTGGTTTTCAAGCTACATCTCATTATTTTTACATTTATACATTCATTTGTGATCTATTTACTGATTTCTATATACTTTCAGTGAACTTGCTCCGTTAGAAATAGTGGGGAGGTGTGACAATACGCTGATGGCTTGCCAGGTCAATTCCAGTATATGTCACTAACAGTTAGGTTAGTAGTCTCTGGAAAATAGGATCGCCAATTTTTGGAACTGGTAGTTGTGGAAGTGAAAATTAGAGCATGTCTCTCCATCTGCCTATCCGCTGGTTGATGAGTCTTCAGACTGATTTTAATGTCGTCTGGACATTTCTCATCATCTGACTCTATCCTCTGGTTGATGCATCTTAAGACTGCTTGTAAGATCGTCTGAGCATGTCTCTCTGACTCCATATTCTGGTTGACGAGTCTTAAGACTACTTTTAAGGTCGTCTGGACATGTCTCATCATCTGACTCTATCCTCTGGTTGATGCATCTTAAGACTGCTTGTATGGTCGTCTGATCAATTCTCTCCATTTGACCCTATCCTATCAGTCCTAAGAATAGTGGTAATGTTGTCTGGGAATGTCTTTCCGTTTCGCCCTATCCTCTGCGGCTCTCATTTCAACATAAGATCCAAATTTAATGGCTCTGTATGCCTAAGACGCTCAAGTGAGTCATGGTCACCCCAATCCTTTGCTCTCCTGAATCGTTCCTTCTAGTATCTTCTGAAGAAGACTTTCATTTCGCATGTCGTACTCTTACCAACTCAATATTTTTGGTATAATTTCCAATATTCGTCTTTCTTGGCTTACCTCAGTGATAACAATGTCGATGGATCTTCTTTCTGCCCAACTCACACTCCATTTTAGATATCACCACATTTCAAACACTTTCAAGTGTTGTTTATCCTTATTGCTAGAGTTCTTATGTCAGCCCGTATAGTGCATTTGCCCATACATGAGTAGTTATTATTATATTCTTAAGTTATATTCTGATATTCTTTATTTATGTAGTATAAAATACATTAAAAAAACGTCTTTACATTGAATGGTGACTGCAAAGGTCTAAATCCTCCCCGTAGAAAGCAGCAAGGGGAATAAACATCGAATTGATATTGTTTTTATTTATGTCATTGATTCTTTGTTAATGTGTTAATTATTATGTTGCCGTGTCTCCAAGTTCCACATGTATTGACAGTGTACAAATAACGCTTTTTATTTATATTGTCAGAACTAAGAGCCAAGAAGACATCTGTTGCGTCATCTACTAAAAGCAAAGGCCATTCTCCACGCATTCAAAACGCGTCATCAAGTCCAAATACGTCACCAAGTGATTCTTCCAAGGTGGAATGTAAGACATCAGGAACCTCATCTCCAAAACTCCCACCAGACAATTCCGGAGAAGACACAGGAGCGTCTTCTCCCGAGAAGAGCGCGGGGAACGTGGATATAAAAAACAAGCGGCGGAAAATGGAAAATCCAAGGAAGAGAAAGAGGAGCAACTGTGACACACAAAGTATGGATCAGGATGACAAGGCCCTGAATCTAACTCGAAGCGGGGTTAAATCATCAGTTATATCAAGGACTCCACAGAGTTTTACCTCAGACTACCAGAACCTCGAAAAAAATATGAATGACCGAAAGGTTGACTCGTCGGCGTTGGCTGTCCCTGCGGATAATGTTACATCCTCATCGCCTGAGGACCTATCTGTCAAGCGATCGGCGAGAGGTTTAAATGATCGGAATATCATCCAGCATTCATCAAATGTTTCCAAAGCGTCCTCCTCATCTTCAAGCAAACAGAAAGGATCATCCTTTTTCAATGTCCAGGATAGCCCATCTCCCAACCAGCTCTGCATTACAGGCAGCTCCGTGAAGGAGTTAGAAGCAGCAATGAACCGCCATCTGCCAGCGTCTTCTTCATCTGCTGCATTTCCTTCTCAAAATGAGAGACACTCATTTGAAAACGTGTTGGTGGATTCAACAGGGGCTATCAAAGGTTTCACCGGGATATCTAATCCCGGAGTTACTGCTACCAACTCGCAACCCTCGTCAACCTCTTGGCTATCATCAACAAGGGGAACTGGGTCCGAAATGCTAACAGCGTCTAACATCTTGCGTAGCCTGTACGCTAACAGAGAATCAGTCATCAAAACAAACTCCCGAACACAATCATCCTTTTTAAATAGTGACCCACCAACAAGCCTACTGACCCCACCAGAGCAAGACCCCACCACGTATAGGGATCCCAACATCCTATATTCATATGCTAAATCAGACTTCTCTGGTCACAGCCACATGTATAACAAAGACATAGGACTTGAACCCAAAGATCATTTGTACAAAGATCAAACAAGCAGGGACCAGTTTACGATCATTCCATACAAAGACCACATTCCCACTGCTTACATAGACCACATATCCTCAGCCGTTTACAAAGACCACATTACCTCGACATATAAAGAACTATCCCCATACAAAGACATCATTCCAGCGTTTACAATTCCAAGCCTGATGAGTCCTACTGGCCGAATGCATCAAGCGTATCCATCATTTCATCACCATTTTACTGTTCCAATCTCCACGACCGCAATGGACGCCTGCAGCATAACTCCACCATCTTCCAACTCCCCGGACACTAACAAACATATATCTAGTAACCAGCAGTTCGAGGGCATCCCTTACTCCACTGATCATGTCAGTGCGTGTAATCTTTCTCACAAACAACTCATAAACGCATCCTTAGCCCCATCAGGATCAATCCAGACATCGTCCAGTCAACACTATCATCATTCTAGGCACCACAGAGATTACTTCTACCAAGGTGTTAGTGCTGTGGACGCTGCCAAGAGTGGTTATTATGGTGTATCCAGTTCCAGCACAGGCGCCATGTATGCAGATTTGAACCAGAACGGCTCAGGATCGACGCAGTATGAAACCTGTACTAGACCAGTTCTGCCGTGGTACTAGCAAGCCTGAAGTTCCCTAGATACGTTCCACCCGATTACGTAGATTTATGATTGAACTAAATACATTTTTATGATTGTGTTTACATTACAAGTAGCAAAATAATTCATTCCCGGAAAACGCAAAGTTTGAATAATAAGTAAGATCAAAATTGAGCTGGGTCAAAGAATAATATTTGTAGTTCTTAGTCGCCTGTACTTCTATATGGGTAGATGCCACTTTACAGGTCCCAGCTCTGGTATGAGCTGGATGTAGCCCAGTTTACGGTTTCCTGCTTATCGGGCTGAGCTCCGTGGGCTTAATTCTCCGCTGTGTTGGACCAAGCGCCTACCGATAGTGGTTAACCGATGTGCGAGTCCATCTTAATAGAGTCAAAAAGTAGAGCAGAGTAAACCCGCAGCATGTTAGGCGTCATATATGCTGCTCTAAACACATACTACCTAACCATGGCCGGTGTTATGTCATGTCCCACAGCTCGTCGCCTCTTAGGACTGCAGGGACATCGGAGCTGACGAGATCTGCCGAGAACAGAGGACAGTGGCGTGACATGTTCAGACGACTTGAACATCAGACTGGACGGACTAACAGAGGACAGTGGCGCGACATGTTCAGACGACTTGAACATCAGACTGGACGGACTAACAGAGGACAGTGGCCTGACATGTTCAGACGACTTGAACATCAGACTGGACGGACTAACAGAGGACAGTGGCCTGACATGTTCAGACGACTTGAACATCAGACTGGACGGACTAACAGAGGACAGTGGCCTGACATGTTCAGACGACTTGAACATCAGACTGGACGGACTAACAGAGGACAGTGGCGCGACATGTTCAGACGACTTGAACATCAGACTGGACGGACTAACAGAGGACAGTGGCCTGACATGTTCAGACGACTTGAACATCAGACTGGACGGACTAACAGAGGACAGTGGCGCGACATGTTCAGACGACTTGAACATCAGACTGGACGGACTAACAGAGGACAGTGGCGTGACATGTTCAGACGACTTGAACATCAGACTGGACGGACTAACAGAGGACAGTGGCGTGACATGTTCAGACGACTTGAACATCAGACTGGACGGACTAACAGAGGACAGTGGCGTGACATGTTCAGACGACTTGAACATCAGACTGGACGGACTAACAGAGGACAGTGGCGTGACATGTTCAGACGACTTGAACATCAGACTGGACGGACTAACAGAGGACAGTGGCGTGACATGTTCAGACGACTTGAACATCAGACTGGACGGACTAACAGAGGACAGTGGCGTGACATGTTCAGACGACTTGAACATCAGACTGGACGGACTAACAGAGGACAGTGGCGCGACATGTTCAGACGACTTGAACATCAGACTGGACGGACTAACAGAGGACAGTGGCGCGACATGTTCAGACGACTTGAACATCAGACTGGACGGACTAACAGAGGACAGTGGCGTGACATGTTCAGACGACTTGAACATCAGACTGGACGGACTAACAGAGGACAGTGGCGCGACATGATCAAACGAAATCAACATTAAACTCTTTTAACTGACTAATACAGAAAACTGACGTGACACGACTTCAACATTAGACTTTAGACTAACAGAGGCTGTGACGTGACATATCAGACGACTTCAACATCAGGCTCTGGGCTGCTTAACAGAGGACAGTGGCGTGACTTGATCAGACGAAATCAACATTAGACTCTGGACTGACTAGCAAAGAACAATGGTGTGGCATGATCAGATGAATCCAAAATTAGACCCTGGACTAAATAACATGGGACAGTTACGTGACATGATCAGACGATTTCAACACCATTCTCCAAACAGACTAACCTACTGATAAAATGGTTAAATCCTTAATATAGATTCTTGTAACAAAGAATATAACTAAGATGATTTCAAAGGATATTGTTAAAAACAATTGAATATGGCTGCAGATCGAGCCAGCAGCATCATCATGCAAAAAAAGTTAATACTGCGACACTCGCAACTGCAAGAATATACAGTGACTTGAGACAGGTTTCAGGAGTAAGTCTTCTTCTTTAGTGACTTTATAAGGGCGAGATAAATATAATATAACTATGTTTCCTCTGAGATTCCCCAATGCAAAAAATATAGTCATATTAACTAGGCAATGTTTACACAAAGTGTTACTGCAGCCTGAAAGGAAAACAAAGAATAGTAACACTGTAACCTGCCAAGTGCATTGTAATGGGTGGATAAGGAATGCTGGCCATGGGATTGAGTATTCTATCGTACATAAGCTTTAAACCATACACACCAGTAGATAGGACAGGTCAGTATGTGGAGAGGAGTGTATGTTTGTTAAAAATATGGTTCACAGGGAGATGAAGTGGCATCGATCTATTTATATAATTTTGGGGTGAAGGTGGGTTGTAGTTTGGTCTCCAAGGAGATAAATCGGTTTTGATTGAATTTTGTTTCTTGTTTAGGAGAGTTGTTTGATGTCCTCAAGGAGATACATCGGTTTTGATTGAATTTCGTTACTTGTTTTGGAGAGTTGTTTAGTGTCCTCAAGGAAATCACGTGGTTTTGATTGAATTTCGTTACTTGTTTAGGAGATTTGTTTCGTGTCCTCAAGGAGATCAAGCGGTTTTGATTGAATTTCGTTACTTGTTTAGGAGAGATGTTTAGTGTCCTCAAGGAGATCAATCGGTTTTGATTGAATTTCGTTACTTGTTTAGGAGAGTTGTTTAGTGTCTTCAAGGAGATCAAACGGTTTTGATTGAATTTCGTTTCTTGTTTAGGAGAGTTGTTTAGTGTCCTCAAGGAGATCAAACCGTTTTGATTGAATTTCGTTACTTTTTTAGGAGAGTTGTTTAGTGTCTTCAAGGAGATCAAACGGTTTTGATTGAATTTCGTTTCTTGTTTAGGAGAGTTGTTTAGTGTCCTCAAGGAGATCAAGCCGTTTTGATTCAATTTCGTTACTTTTTTAGGAGAGTTGTTTAGTGTGCTCAAGGAGATCAAGCGGTTTTAATTGAATTTCGTTACTTGTTTAGGACAGTTGTTTTGTGTAGAAAACTGTGCAGGAGAAATCAAAATGCATTACGATTTGCATCAAAAACCATTACTAACAATCACTTTGAGACAGAATCCCTGCAAGGAGGAAAGCTATAGTGAAGGGACTGGTTGCTTCAGAAACCACCCCTAACAAACACATTGAGACATGATTCCTATGAAGTGGAAAGATGTAGTGAAGGCACTGGAAGCTAACTCTGAAATATATTGCGCAACCATACGTTTTTACAAAAAGCCTTGATTAGATGGAGGGCACGACAACATTAATACGGCACCTGAAGAGCACATGATGGCCAAATTCACAATGAGCGAAATGGAAGAGGCTATGAGAGCATTAAAGAAAAGGAAATCTCCCGGAAAAGACGGGATAACAAACGAAATGCTGATGGGGCTGTGCCAAACAGCGAAGAGGAAACTGCTATCGGTCCGGAACCAAAGCTGGAAAAGGGGAATTGTACCCCAGGCATGGAAAGACGCAATACTGGTACCAGTACAAAAAACAGGAAAGGACAAATCAGATCCAAATGGATACAGGCCCATCAGCCTACTGAGCTGTGTCGGCAAGCTGATGGAACGGATGATAAACACCAGACTTATGTGGCATCTGGAAGAAAAACGAATGCTAATTCCACAGCAAGCCGGCTTTAGACAGCACAGATCCACTGAGGACCAGGTCATCCTCATAGCCCAGGAGATAGAAAATGCCTACCAGGCACAGAAACACACAGTAGCTGTTTGGGTGGATCTGGAAAAGGCATTTGACAAAGTCGGGAACGACGGACTTAGAGTCAAGCTAAGAATAAGTGATGTTTGTGGGAAAATGTTCAAGTGGATCAACCACTACCTCAAACAAAGAACGGCATGAGTCCAAGTAAAAGGGCAGATGAGCAAAAAGGTGACACTCGAGCAGGGAGTACCCCAAGGGGGAGTACTGTCACCCACACTCTTCCTGGTATATATAAACGACATTACAGAGAATATACCAAGGAGAGTCCAAAGCTCAATGTTTGCAGACGATCTGGCTATGTGGACCTCTGAAAAGAATCTCACCATAGCAAGAAATCGGATGCAGACGGCCCTAACATCGTTGGAAGAGTGGGCGAACTCATGGCTGGTCAAAATAAATGAGGAGAAAACCGAATGCACAATATTCTCGCTCTCATTAAAACCCAAAAATACCAAATTAAGTCTAAATGGCAAATTCCTGCAGCCAAACGACAACCCAACCTATCTGGAAGTCACATTTGATCGGCGCATGACATGGAAAAGTCAGATCGAGAGAAACCGAATGAGAGCCAGAGAAAGAATGGCAATCATGAGGAAACTTGCTGGCACAAGCTGGGGAGCAGACGAAGGCATACTAAAGAAACTGTACACTGGAAGAGTGAGACCAGTTCTCGAGTATGGCATTGCGGCATGGACAACAGCAGCAAAGGCGAACTTCGATAAAGTTAGCAAACTTCAAAACCAAGCCATGAGAATTAAAACAGGAGGCATGAAGTCAACGCCAATTGTAGAACTTGAAAAGATTACAAAACTGCAATCCATGACCGATAGAAGAGACTACAGAGCCCAGTTGCAGTCAGAGAAACTCCGAAGACTGACTGACCATCCAGTGCACCAGAGACTAAACAATTTGGGAAATGGGAAACTAAAGCGGAGAAACTTTGCACAAATACCCAAAGCAAAGATGCACGAACATCCCATAAACGCACTAACAACACCAAAACCCATCACTACTGTACGAAAACCTACCTGGAGGCAGGATATATTTCCAGTGGTGGTAGAAAATATACCAGGTATTGGAAACAAAAACTGCCAGACTGAAAACGAAAGGAGAGATACTACCATAAGCTTCATATCGAAAAGCTACCCAAGCATGGACTGGACCCATGCATACACCGACGGTTCTGTAACAAACACTACACAGAACGGAGGGGCAGGAGCATTCCTGAACCTACCAAATGGCAGACAAATAACACTGTCATTCGCTACTGGTAAGTACACAAGCAATTTCATAGCGGGGGCAGAGGCACTGAGGGCGGCAGTGGAAGAAATGGTGACACACAATGAAAATGAAAGCCATATAGTCCTGCTTACAGATGCTCTCGCCGTAGTCACAGCGCTAAAAAGCCAGAAAAACACCGAGCTTAATGACTTAAGAGCAGCACTCAGCAAACTGTGCCAGCAGTCCGCACCAAAAAGGGTAGTGGTACAGTGGGTCCCATCACACTGCAACATCCAAGGCAACGAGGAGGCAGACAGACTGGCAAAAGAAGGTGCAAGACTACCACAAACAGATACTAGTATGACGTACGAAGAGTCAAAACGGCTTATCAAAGCCAGATACATGACCAAATGGGAAACCGAACATACTGGTTACACCAAAAACGATGCCTATTACCAGTTGAACCGAAGAGAGCAGGTCGTTGTCTTCAGACTTCGCACTGGCCACAATAGACTGAGGTACCACCTA
This sequence comes from Ariolimax columbianus, assembly GCA_036924085.1. NCBI lineage: Eukaryota > Metazoa > Mollusca > Gastropoda > Stylommatophora > Arionidae > Ariolimax > Ariolimax columbianus. The sequence continues at coordinate 29,505,441 of JAVGWX010000007.1, forward strand.
TTCAACAAACTGAAGATAGGTGGTACCGACGAATGCCCTGCGGTACTGATAAAATGACCGCTGAACATCTGCTGCAGAACTGCCCGACATACGAGGATCAGAGAGAGCAGATGTGGCCATCACCAGTGGAACTGCAAGACAAGATCTATGGCAGTGGCGACAGCCTCAGGATGACCGCCGCTTTTTTCGAAAAAATAATGGTTACTGTCTGACTGCGTACGAAGAAGAACAAGAAGAAGCTCCAGAAACCACCACTAATAAACACATTGAGACACGCTTAATGAAAGGAGTCACGCTCGGACGAAAAACATATGAACCTTACGGGGTTTTTGATAGAGGAAAAAGTAATAATGGCCATGTGAAATATACTGTTCAACATCTCACCTCGTGTCTTTGATCGTGGTCATGGCAACAGGCTATAACACATGAGCCTGTCTAACGAGGTGAGGATTGGCACTGTAATCCATCACCGTGTTGAGTTCTGTGGTGAGACCTGCATCGCACAACAGCTAGGATGAGCAAGGTGTACCTTCTAAAGTATGTCTCAAGATGCAAGTCGAGCCATTGTAACTCGCTACCAAAGAAACTTCAAGAGACAGATCAATTTTAACAGGAGCAGACTTACCAACAATGTACCAAGGTTTGGAACCATTGTCTCCTAGGTTAACTCCAAAACAAAAACCATGGGGATCGCCAGAGATAAGAAGAGACATCAGATAACCCTGGGAACACGAGCACTGGAGCAGGTCAGCAAATGTAAATATATATGAGTGGTAATATACAGCAGGTAAGGAATCAAACAGGAGTTAACTGCACGAAGGGCAGCAGCAGGTGGACTTTTCTATGCAATAAACAGAGGATTCCTCAGCAAAAGAGAAATAGGCAGGAAAACAAAGATGGATGTATACCGCTCGACCTATGTTCCTGTCCTGACGTATGGATAAGAGTCATGTGCAATGATTTCAGCCCAAGAAAGGCAATTGCAAACTTTAGAAATGAGGTATCTAAGAAAGGCGGTTCAGGTGACGAAAAGTGACAAGATCCGTTAACCAGACAATGCGTAGCAATCTCAAAGTAAAACCCCTGCAGACACTAGTGGAGCAGTCCCAACTACATTGGTTTGACCATGTCTGTAGAATGGAAGAAGATCGGATACCAAGGCGGTAATGGGAGATATAAAGTCAAGAACGCAGAATCCCAGGACGTCACACAGTACGTTGGGAAGACAACACACGATAGTCCCTTAGTGACCGAGGGCTAGATTGTAAAGAAGCCAGGAAAAAGGCGGATAGAGCAGTATGGCGTTCTCTCTGGCAAACCTCTACACCTCACGGTAGACGAGGAGCGACTAAGTAAGTCTCCTAGGTTAGGAGACTACATCCAAACACTTCAACCAATCGCTCGTCTCAGTCACGTTTCAACCTTGATCTTTATGACTCGTTCCGCAGCTGCTTACGCGTTGCTGCGTATTCCAACTTTGTCTCCAATAGATCTTGTTTTGTGTTACAGAAGTCCAGTGGATGGTAAGCATTCCCCCAGCGACGTCTCGGATGGTGTTGCGAGCAGCTAAGGTGTCTGACCAACGCATTGGAGGACTTATCCCGCGGTCTCTTTTTACCTCGTGTGTACCAGATTGCTGTCGACGTGCTCCATCGACCATTGTTTCGTGGCAATATGTAGCCTGTCCATCTATGTTTTGCGTTGTCTGCATAGATTAACGCATCAATCACCAAGGACAATCGTCGCATGTCAGAATTGTTGTGATTTGGCATACGTTGGTTGCGGAGAGTGCGTCCGACCAATCGCCTCAAAAGAGAGGCCTGGGCTATTCTCAAATATTTATCCTGTCATTGTGTGTGTGTCATTGTTTCAGTCCCATAGCAGACTGCAGACAACACTGTGGAACTGAAGTGAGAGTCTCGTAAGTTTTGGTCTTGGGATCCATTAAGGACCGTGTTAATGGACGAGAAGGCCGCCCAGCTCGCGCTGTGACGTATTTTTATGTCTGGTTCCAGATTGTTCTGCATATTGAGCAGACGCCCAAGAAAAATGTACTCGTCGACGTCTTTCAAGCTTTCCCGCCAAAGAAGACAAGATCACAAATGGATGAACGAATGCGCAACACTTTAGTCTTGAAAGATTCAGTTCTAGTCTCGCTTTCTTCCCCGTATCATTGAGTAGCTGTATCATTCGTTTGGCTTCTGCCTGCCGTCTCACACCAGAACCGAGGTGTTAAGTGTGCAACTGGTGATACCATCAGGCTCAGAAGAGGTGACTTCACCTTGGGTACTTGGAATGTTATAAATTTGAGTGGATGTGGAAAAATAAAAGAGCTAATCCATGAGATGGATAAATATCGATGGAATGAACGTGGTATATAGGAGGCCTGCTGGAACAATGTCGGAGAACATACCATAGAAGGGGATCACAAGTTTTATTATAGTGGAAGATCTGACAAACACCTAAATGGAGTCGGAATGTTGGTGCATAACGACACAAAAAGTTGTATTTTGGGATGTCGACCAGTATCAAGTCGATTGCTCAGCATACGACCTAAAGCAACGCCCTTTAATATCGCGGTAATACAAGGGAATGCATCTACCTCAGATAATGAGGACAGCGAGGTGGGAAGTTTCTTTGAGGAATTACAGGCACTTGTAAACGCGGGTGACAATCATTTATCTCAAATTTGCATATATTTCAATTGACACGAGAGCACCAGTAAAGGAGGAAGAGGTGCACAGGAAACACATTTCACACACCACCAACCGATTTCCGTCAATCTCTTTGTTGTACCCCAAAAAGCAAGATGAATACAAAGCGCGTATAGTTACTGGATGCCTAAAACCTACACCAGCTGGAAACAAATATACACCCATAATCGGCATAGCATCACCAGAGATACGAAGAACTGTGTCGTCAGAAATAGAAAGAAACAGTTAAATGACTCAATATATTCTATGTTCGGACATCAGGTGCAGCGCGCAAGATTAAAGTGAAGACGAAGTTTCTTACAGTCAACTCAGCCCCTACAGACTAGTCCAGGAAAACGACGCATCGAAAGTTAGAAACAGCTGGAACAGGTGCCCTTGATTGATCGAGTTACGAAAGAAACCTGCACCAGGACTTTTCCCTGCCCTACACATAATGGGATTCACTAAATAGACTTCGAACTGGTATATCACGATGCAGGAAAAACCTTAAACGATTGGGATACAGGGATAATGAAACATGCGAATGTAGTATAACACAAAACCAGGACCATCAGATGATCTGCCCAAACCTCCCGGGGACTTGTAGCATGGATGACCTACTGAGTGCCAGTGACAGGGCAATCCACATGGAAGCTGAACACTGGAAGAATGAAATGTGACGTAGTGCCTATGACACGGAAAGTAAGTAATTAGATAGCGGTCAAGGAACACTATGGCAAGGGAAATAACTGATCATATTGTGAAAGCTGGTCAATCGGGAAACGAACTGGTAGCTTTGGCGGCAGACAGACAGGCTTGACTAGTTTATGTTGAGGCTGTATGCTCAACTGGAGTTTAAAGTGTGATTATATGATTGATTTATTGATTCAATGATTGATTGATTGACGGCATCTTAGAAATTAGCAAATGACAAATGAAGCACAATTCAAAGTATAAGTTATGAAGTACGTATGGAAGAAATCTCGACTGTGTTTGCTCACGTGTATTGTAAAGTTAACAATGAACACAGAACTGTATCATTCTATGCATGTTGTGAAGAGCACATATGGAGTGTTTTTATGCGTTTAGCAAACTAGTCATATAAACAAAAACTTCAAAGAGACCAAATCTGAGAATAGGCTCAACTCAATTACTCTGGCAATTATTGAGACGTCGAAAGTGAAATGACTTATAAGACTGGGATTACAGCATGCCAGAGCTTCAAGTTTCTCGACGGACAGAAACAAAAATCAGGCCGTGATTCCTGCCTGGAACGACCACTCGACCAGTCGACATAGCTGTAAATTGGGGAGGGCGAAAACAGAAAGGAAATGAGCTGGCCACACCATCACACATAGGCTACAACTTAGTGCATGACAACTTCTCTTCATCTCCGACGGCAGTTGTTGTGGTGGGACTGACCTAAACTCTACATCTCTACATTTTGGAAAAGTTGTTATTAGGAAACTTTAAATCTTTAAAACATAAGTTTGATCATTAGTCAAAAAGCAGTGTAAGAAAATTTGAAAGCCATTATCTAGGCACTGATACATTGTAAAAAAGTGTAAAAGTCAATATTAAGGCTCTGCAGCAATGCAAGAAAGCGTGAAAGCCAATATCTAGGCTCAGAAGCAATGTAAGACAGTGTGAAAGCCAATATCTAGGCTCATAAGCAATGTAAACAAGTGTGAAAGTCAATATTAAGGCTCTGCAGCAATGTAAGAAAGCGTGAAAGCCAATATCTAGGCTCAGAAGCAATGTAAGAAAGTGTGAAAGCCAATATCTAGGCTCAGAAGCAATGTAATAAAGTGTGAAAGCCAATATCTAGGCTCAGAAGCAATGTAAGAAAGTGTGAAAACCAATATCTAGGCCCAGAAGCAATGTAAGACAGTGTGAAAACCAATATCTAGGCTCAGAAGCAATGTAAGAAAGCGTGAAAGCCAATATCTAGGCTCAGAAGCAATGTAAGAAAGTTTGAAAGTCAATATCTAGGCTCAGAAGCATTGTAAGAACCTTTGAAAGCCAATATCTAGGCTCTGAAATATTGTAAGAAAGTTTGAAAGCCAATATCTAGGCTCTGAAACATTGTAGGATAATTAATTAAATGGCGGGTATTAATGTGTGATCGAACGTGTTTTCCAGTGTTACGTACTGTGCGGGTCTGATTACAGTAGTAATAGGGTACTTGCTTCTCATGTCAAATGTAAGGGTTTCATCTTCCGTTACCAGCAAACTCCAGGAGAGTAAGCTGTGAATTAGTTCCTGGCATTATATGTGGGAATGCAAGGCAGCAAGAAGGGAGATTGGTCATTCTACGTCATAAACAATGTGTGTCTTCGCACAATGAAGGCTCTAACACGTCATCCCTTACAGCAGTATATATTTTATCTTTGAATTCGGGCTAGGCCATTGAAACTAACAACATTGTATAATGCATGATTGTAATAAACAACAGACTGACGCGTTTCGTTAATTCGATGTTTCGCCACACGTAAAATTGTTATCACTCACCGTGTGATTAGCTTTTTCGTTATTGTTCGTCACCGACGCAATTTATTTTCGATCAGTGTTTTTCAAGAAGTTCAGTCTCTTTGAAATTATGATGAAGACGATGTTTTCGTTACTTCTACTTGCCATATTAACTTCTCGTGTTCTAGGTACCCAGTCAGAGATCAAGTTTTCAATGTTCAGCAACGTGGACTGCAATGTCATTTTCCCTCAACATGTCATTCATATTGCATGTTTCTAGAACGTTTGGTGAGATCACCAGGTGGTATGTTTCTTGTATAGCTCCACACATGCATATCTCATCATCCAAGCATCACCATCTATTTAAGCTCTTCATGCATCGTGATACATCTGTTTGGAGTCTATTTTGTGTCGTCCATGTTGCGTAAGCCAAATCGTGCCCATGCGCAGGTTGCTTGTGAAGCTCGATCAAGCCAACCTGCATCAGTTCATTCCATTGTTCAATATACATAGTTCCGGGACTAGTCTGTAGTGATTGCATTGACTAAGAGAATTCGTCCAGATATCAGTCTTGTGCTCTGCGCCTTTGGTCAAAACATAGGCTGTCTTGGTTAGCTTGCCTGTTTGTCTTTTCCTTCTTCTTTGCTTTCGGCTTCGTATGCTCGTTGTATGCCACTAGATGGGCTGCCTCCACGAAGTGATACGTCAGTCGCAGGTCCTCAATGATTCTCCACATTTTGTTTTGTATGTTTCTTTCCTCGGGTCAGGTCTTCTCACGGAGCCTTGGTGCGGTGGACATGTTTGTAGGAAGTGTTCTGGAGTCTGGGGTCCTCTATGACATGTGCATTGTGCAGTTTGTGCTGTTTCATTTTATGAATGTGTGCATTTAGTCTGCAATTACCTGTCCTGAGGCGGAAAATTGTGGTATACTGTTTCCTATTCAGTCTATTAATTGGATCCTGTTGGTATTTGCTGATTGTTCTCTCTATCCACTGTTTATATTTGTTGTGGATGTTTGCCTTGACTTCTGGCAGTGACACAGGTTGGGTGAATTGTTCTCTTTGTCGTCCATCTCTGACCAGTCTGTCCGCCTATTCATTCACAGGTATGCCGCAGTGAGCGGGAATCCATTGGAGGGTGATTTTATTGTGGTCTGAGAGTTTATTTAGCTGGCATGTCAGTTCCCTTTCCATTCTTGTCTCTTCCAATTTCTAATGAAACTCCTTCGTGTCCAAGGTGATACTACGCCAACTATGGTATTCATTTTGTGTTTCATTCGAAGAAGGTTTTAGACACCCTGTAACTACCTTGCTAGTTTCATTTATTGATGTATCAATAAGTTTGGCCTTAGCAGAGTGTTTCTAGTCTGCCGCGGCGTACTCAGCTACTGAGTAAAACAAGGCGCGTGCTGATGGGAGGATGACCAATTTCAATGCAGCGCATTTATACATGTAATTAATACAATGAAATTCAACATGGAACCTAATTAAACTGATGAAACTTACACAAACCGAAAATGATTTTTAATGTACAAGAGAAGCTACAAGTAATTCGACTTTAGTGAGCAACAGACGTCAAGGCCTGACATTTGCCACCAGTTAGACATAACTTTTATAACATTTGACACACCCGTAAAGAATAAGGTAAAGACCTTTAGTTGAAAATATTTATGTGTTGTGCTTCTATAGTCTTATCATATTTATACGTACGTTTTTGTTTAACGTGGCACTTCCTTTGTTGAACCAAAGGTTTAACTTAAGGCTCTGCCAAAAAAGGATATCAGTAAGCTTAAAAGCAAATGGAATGTGGAGCTATTATAGAATGGAATGAGTGAGTTGGACTGAAAATGTTCTGTTAACTTGCCTTTGAAACTAAATAAAGTTCGTCCCATAACAGGTAGTACTGGCGTAAACAAGGTGATAGCTTCATCATTATGTGAGTTTTCAACTTCTTTTGAAGTGGGATAAACAGACCACACACTCCGTGCGTTACCTCTCTGTCTGTCCGTTTGGTACCCATATACAGCTGAAAAGACGTACTCTTTAAACCAAAGATGAATTATTGTGTCATCGCTATAAGAGAAATGTCTTTAGACTAAAGCATAACACAGCCATTTTGTGATCTTGTGTGCAGACAATACTGATAGTTAAGCTTGTATGCAGACAATACTGATAGTTAAGCTTGTATGCAGACTACTGATAGTTAAGCTTGTATGCAGATAATACTGATAGTTAAGCTTGTATGCAGACAATACTGATAGTTAAGCTGTTATGAGGAGATTAAGAACGAATGAGTTTTATGAATTTCAGATTTTCTTGATATTTTGAAGCTGCTCGTCCAGTTTCCAGTGCTCTTCACATTTCGTGCAGGGTAGTACTGAAGAAAGTCTACCTAGGTTCTCTTCCCGGTTCTTAGCAGGCTCACCACTACGGTCGATCACAACCTATTTGACCAGACTGCTGTAACACCGCCTGTTTCCAAGTGCACGCAAAGAAAGTGCTTTTGAGTTATTTTCCCATGATGCTCTAGGCTCTGATCTTAACTGTTGCATCAAACACGAATCAGATAAGTAACATCATTTGAACATGCGAAATGATTTTCTACTTAGTGGAAGGCCACCTTGAAATGTGCTGTTATTGAAGAGGATAACTAAACGTAATTGTAATCTAATATTAGACACCGCTGTCGGGGATGAAGTGTTAAAGACTACATTGTACGAGACCACATCTTATTTAAGAGGTAAGTAGCAAGTTTTCTTATATGCTGATGTTCCCTGCCTCGCAGTAATCCAGGTACACAATAACAGTTGGCTCAGCTGTAATGTTCCGATAACGGTAATTGAATCCAGTACCTTTGCCAAGTAAAGTGTGAGCTCTACCTCTCTACCAATCAGACGTTCTCCGATCTACATTTTGGGTTGTCAAGACCAAATGAAGTGATCGTCTTTTCTTTCAATAATTGTTATACTATTTATTAATTATATTGTTGCATTATTTCTTTGGCTTTTTGTTACTTTTGTTATGTTATGACTTCCATTATTATAACACCACATACAATGTTCTACTTTTGATGTACTCAATACAATTCATATGTCTGTTCATGGGCTACCAGGAATCTGTTGTTTTTTTAGTGTTAGTGTTTTTTCCATTATATCGTCGGCGCCTCCACATTATTGAGAATAATCTTGAACCTGAATTGACAAGACGTAGTGTCGCGGGTTCAATAGCCTTCTCGTCCATTAACACGGTCCTGGACGGTTGCCAAGACCAGAACCTACGAGTCTCTCTCTTTAATTTCCCTGTACTCCATTGTATGTGTCACGATGCTGAGAAGACATTGGACACTCACAAAATCAATGTAGGACACATTGCAAGTGACCCAGGCATCGCTTGAGAGACGCTTGGTGGAAATCACTTTCCAGAATCAACCTATAGAAAAACTGAACAATTCCAACAAACGACAAATGGCATTGGTGAATGATGCGGTAATATATGCAGACAAATACAAAATATAGATGAACAGGTAACATATTGCGACGACACGATGGTCGATGGAGCACGGCAATAGCAATCTGGTACCTCTGAAGTAAAAAATAATACCATGGTGAAGACCTCCAATGTGTTGGTCAGACTCCATAGCTGTAGGCTGTAACATCCGAGATTTGTTCAGAGGATCCCTTACCACACACTGAACTGCCGTAGTCCGAGACGTTTCTGGCTTCGTGGCTACAGACAGCTTCTGCTGGGGACCCGAAGTAGGGACCCGAAATATCGCAGAAAAACGGGTCTATATGATCAAGTGTTATTTTCACGTATAGCGTTGAGCGGCGGGGGGAGCTTCAGCCGTCTAACTTATGATGATGGGGCCGAGGGCCCCCAAACCAACCCCGTTACTAAATCACCGTGATAATGATAAACTGTGTCGAGGAAGGCAACAATAACCAACATAATGAAAGAAAACGACGATCGATAAAACACGTCACCAAAAGCAGATCCAGAAGTCCTATCCTAGATTGGAACCCATTAAGGAAGCGACAAGGGAAGAACCCAGCAACATCTGAGGACGAAAGGTAAACAAGACAGACAGATGTAGCGGTTAGAGACATAATCCATGAGATGTAAGATGGATGTATCCACTTATGTCAGAACTACACAATGGAGACTAATTTTAAATATTATAGACGACACCAGAAAAAGCAAATTATTTTGAAAATCTTAACAAGATAAGATTTTAAGAAAATTTTGATCATAACAATATAATGTCCTGTTACATTAAAATGCAAATAATAATGTCGATGTTGTAGAAGAATTGGCTGTCCAGCACTGCGTTTCAAGGACGTTTCTAAAAGGGATACGAAGTTCTCCGACATCCCATTCGAGGGCTAGGAAATAATTACTCAGGATCGAGTTATTTGGATACGTTGAAATGGAAGGAACATTTTGGCTGCCGACGTTACTAGAAGTTTTCTGGCTTCAGAAAAAAGAAAAAGACTATATCGATTGAGGAACACCCGGGGAAGTCATAATCCTAAGCATGATCGAACAATCTGTGACAGGGACTATCACTCGTGGATCGGCCTTTACAGTCATAGCATACAGTGTCAAAATACAGGATACAGGGCTGGACAAAACATACATGGTGCCACGCGATTGAATTGATGTGTCAATGTTATGATCCAACGCTACATTTAAATAATACAAAGCATATTTTAGGAAACCTTGGTGCCAGTCCTTTGCAACCAAGTTTTATTACCATTTATTCTACGTGATGAGGTTGTCAGCCTCTTGCACAGCGTGTTTATTTTTGTCTCTTAGTAGATGCAATAATGGAACAAGTTTGCCTTTCCGAGTTGCCCAGGGAAACGAAATGAGATTGCAATAAAATAGAAACATCAAAACGCAAAATGTAAACAACAAAAGTGTGTAACAAAATAAGATCCTTACTTAAGAAAATTCGAGCTTTACAAAAGGATGACAAAATAATCCTAATAGAATAACATTATAACTAACACAGATAACAACAAAATAACATCATAACCATAACACATTTTAATAAATTAACATATAACCAACATAGATTCTAATACAATTACATTTTAACTAACAATATTCTAACAAAAAAGAATCATAGCTACACAATATTCTTGAAAAATGTCATCATAACTACCAAAGACTAACAGAATATCATCATAACTACACAATATTCAAAAACAATATCAGCATTTGTGCATAATATTCTAAGAAAATATCATCGCCTCTTCCAAAGCCTAATAAAATGATATAATAATTGTACACTGTTCTAGGAAAATATAATTTGAACTATTAAAGACTAAAAAATATCACTATACCTAGTTACTTAGTTTTCTTTTCATCTATTGAGTTGAGTGACGTGGGGAGCAACAAAATCGTATCCTGCATCAAGTGAGTTGCGTCGGTCAATGTGAGTCCGTGTCGCTTCACAATCATCCTAATGTCATTTATCCACTAGGCCGATCACTTGTCCTGAAGTCAGATCTGCCAGTTGCTGCAAAGACCCTTCTACACCTCCACGCGGTGATCCTGGATAACAGACTGCAGCAGAGCAGACTGGCTAAGGAGAAGGAATCGAAGAGGGAATACTAACCCGGTACTAAAAAATATGCTAGCTGAAGTCAGATGTGTTGGACCGAAAGGTGAAAATATAGCAGTAATGCTGTAAACTACATTCTCCTACGAAAGCCCTTTCTGGGTTTGGTAGCTGGAGATTGAGAACCAACGAAGCCAAGCCAAGATCTGCCATCGGTGTAAGTCATCAGTGGAAGTTGATGAGAATGAATTCTGATGAGATGACCAAACCAACATATTTTCTGCTTGGAAATGTCTTGACATAACCCGATCATATTTCGAATGTCGTTACTAAGCATTATATCTTTCCTGGTCACATCAATGAACTTCCTCAAATACTTCATTTCATCCGTCGAAATTCTGCTCTCATGCGCCATTGGACAGAGGCCATGTTTGTCCCTGGTAGCACAGAATCGGCAAAAACAAAACTGTTCATCCATTGTAGATGTGTTGTCAAATTTATGCTCGAGTGCCTAATTAGTGGTGACAATGATAAGTCACATCAGATGCTTTCTTACTTCGAGTTTCAAATTACTACCAAAAACTAACAAAATATAATCATACCTACACAACATTTTAGCAAACTGACATCATAGCTACACAATATACTAACGAAATATCATAACTGCATAATATTCTAACAACATATCATTATAGCTACATGATTCAAATAAAATTATGGTTGAATTCCTGTAAACTTATTTAGTTTGGACGTGAATTATTTTCAATAATTAGTGGATCAGATTAAATACCAGCATCCTCATCACTCACCTGTTGACCTTGCCAATGTGAGGCATTGGACACCAATCCCGAATTCCCAGAAACGAATCCCGTTTCCAAGCAAATGCAACCATTCATATATTTTTCTCTGCAACTGGTCTCTACAACAAGAAGCATGCACGTCAGCTTTGACAGGGGCGTATTTTAACGACAAGTTTAATTTTGTTTAATGAGGTTGCAAGCTCCAAACATAACTATCATTAGTCGTCTTTTTTGAAATCCATGGAAGGTGACACGTTTGTCCAATACTCTTTGTATCTTGGTACAGCTTTATTATTCAGCTCGGGAGTTTCGAAATCCCCCAATGAGTGGCAGTCTGGGCACAGTTGTATTAATTAATTAATTAACAGCTGTATTTGTTTTTTAAAAACCACAAATAGAACATGTAGTAACATAAATACATTTCTTTCGGTTGTTTTTACCCTTAGGGAGTGGGCACAATAATATGTCGCTTTTTCATCTGCTAACACATTAGTATGAATTGCATGGTCTTCAGTTGGGTGGTGCCAGGATGGGTATATCCAGAGTTACGTTCAGTCTTCTCGACTTATTGTCTTGCACCTGGTCCAAAGTAGCTCAAGACCAGAGAGTGAGATTGATGACCAGCGTAGTTTCTTTCTCAGTATAATTCTTCTTTTTCTTCCTCAGTATAATTCTTCTTTTTCTTCTTCAGTATAATTCATCTTTTTCTTCCTCAGTATAATTCATCTTTTTCTTCCTCAGTATAATTCATCTTTTTCTTCCTCAGTATAATTCATCTTTTTCTTCCTCAGTATAATTCATCTTTTTCTTCCTCAGTATAATTCATCTTTTTCTTCCTCAGTATAATTCATCTTTTTCTTCCTCAGTATAATTCATCTTTTTCTTCCTCAGTATAATTCATCTTTTTCTTCCTCAGTATAATTCATCTTTTTCTTCCTCAGTATAATTCATCTTTTTCTTCCTCAGTATAATTCATCTTTTTCTTCCTCAGTATAATTCATCTTTTTCTTCCTCAGTATAATTCATCTTTTTCTTCCTCAGTATAATTCATCTTTTTCTTCCTCCGTATAATTCATCTTTTTCTTCCTCAGTATAATTCATCTTTTTCTTCCTCAGTATAATTCTTCTTTTTCTTCCTCAGTATAATTCTTCTTTTTCTTCTTGATTCTTCTTGCACTTCTTCTTCCTCTTCTTGGTTCGTTTTCGAACTCCCGCTACCAATCCTTGGAAATGCCTTTGGAAGTAGCAGGATGTAGTTCAGAAAACGGAATGCGTTGTGTCGTTGTTTACATCTTTACTGCGATATTTGCACATTTCGGTCCGGCGCATCCAAATTCAGTATGGCACGTCTGGGTATCGGGTTATTCTTGCTTCTTCGATACCTTCTCCTTAGCGAGTCTACCCAGCAGCAGCCTGCTATTCAGGCTCACAATGTGGAAGTGGAGAACGGTCCTGGCAGCTCAGCTTAGCTTGTTTTTTTATAGCAGTATAGATGGCGTCTAACAGGCTGCGCGTTTACTTTGCTTTAGCTTTTGAGTCTATTAAGATGGATACATACATCGGTTAGCCATCCTCCCTGACACTTATCCCAACACAGCGGAGTAATAAGATGCTCGAGCCTAGCCTGCTAAGTTGGAAATCCTATTTAAGCTACATCCAGTTCACGCCGGGCCATCCGTCGCCATAGAATTTCATGTCGACTAAAACAAAACACTTTCAGATTCCCTTCCTGTATTCTAGGTCCACCTCTCTTTCCTTCTAATGTGGATTGAATGCGAGAGCATGCGTTCCTAATGTTGAAGGTGCCTTTCACAGCGTATCTAATATCCAGATGAATTTTCTTCGCGAAATGTGATGTTCTGATGGCTGTTGTTGGCTCCTTTCCCCGTTGATCAACAATCCTCACTATGTCTGCCAATTCATGACCATTTTCTTTGGTAGGCATATGTCAGCGAAGTGGAGTCTTTGTTCTGTCAGATAGATCTGAGGAGAAGTATGTGGCCCAAGTCGACTCCCATTGCGCACAAACTGAATGGCAGTATGGAGACTGAAAGAAAGGTCAGAAGAATATATTGAATAAACCGGAGTTTCAGTGAAAATTATCAATAAACACTGAAGAATAATCTCTTTTCCATCTTATGTTACCTCGTATTTGTATTGTCTTGTGTCCCATATGAAGGCCTTATTATGTTAACTTAGATTTTCTTCTTGTCTCCGTTCTAGTATCTGGACTATATTTGTACATAGTTTTTACACAAATATGTGTTACTACAGAATGAATTTAAGAATGGTAGAGCGCTTGCTTTTCAATGTGAGAGTACAGGTTTGAACCGTGTTTCCATTTCGCTTCAATCGACACACCTGTACATGTGCAGCTGGCATACTGATAGTGTGTGAGAAAGAGAACATGCTAATCGAACTCATTAACTGTTACAGACTGGTACAAAGAAGTGTCTCACACTTCATCCCTGAAGATAATGTCCGCAAGGGGGCTACCTTTGAACTTGTTTCGGGAGGCACAAATCAAAACCAGGGCAACATGTCATAACTGTCGTACGGAGCGACAGAAGAAGTAAATAAGTGGTTCTTACACCTTTGGAAACAAGGTCATTTAGTATAAGTCATACGTTTGTTGTTTTGTTTTGTGTTTTTGGGGATCAGGGGGAAAAGGGGGGGGGGGTGGCTGGTGACGGATGGTTTTGGAAACTTAATAAGAGCAATTTTTAATGTTAATTTATGTTTCTATTTTTTTTTTTTAATAGGTCGTACTAGTAAAAGTAAAGTAACCATCTTGTGAGGCGTTAGCGATCTCCCATTTCAAAGACTCGGCTATATGAGGGCGGTAGCCATCTCCTCTCCGTCGCCGTTTTTACTTCCCGGACTGAATCGGTACCCATTTAAGGCTGAGTCGACCCGGGAGCCGTTGAGGTCTTATAAAAAAACATGTTCTACTCAACTGGGGAATGAACCCAGGACAAATCAGAAGTGAAGCCAGCTCGCTAACCACTGCGCTATGCGGCTCCCTTATTACTAGAGGAAGAGTAAAAAATGCCATCTCTCAATGTTATGAGGAAGATGGTCGAAGTAGAATAAATTGAAGTTCGCAAAAACGGACAACGGTCAAGTCAGGTTAAAAGAAAGATTTTAAATAAGTGGTGTATTCGGTTAGCAAGCGTATCATGAGATAAAATTGTTACAAACCACACACACGCACGCTTTAATGCTAGGTGCTGCACGAGGTTAACTGCTGTAGTGACACTAATCTTATTGTAGGTAGTGAGCAAAATGATGATACAAATAATTCATTTCTTATGTGATGATTTTTTTCCTGTTTGGCTTTGTTTCATTTTAATTTGCGGAGTTCTTGATTAAAACTGTAATTGATGATAAGTCTGTCGTGGCATATCATTGGTCTTGGGCAAGCTGTATTTTATTAATTGTTTCTGTATTTTATATTGGTCTGTAACGTTATTGTAGTCAGATAAATATTTCTTCAACGCAAATCAACTCGTAAGGAGGGATCACAGAACCATTTTCCGACAGAGAACGCAACCTATCCCGATAAACAGGCACATGAATTGAATCCAACCTCAACACAATCCTGAGTTCCAGCTGCGTTCACACCCATTCGAAATCGTTGATCATCGTCTCTTTGAGTGCACAGCTCTATACAATTTTAGGCAAAAGCTTCTTTCTTCAGGGCCAGATAAATGGAACACTTTGTATGGCACTAGACAAAAACTAATAAACACGTGCAAATACCATTACATTGCATTCAGCAGAAGGATAAGAGCCCGTATGCTGCAGGATCCATAACAACAACAACAACAAACGCAACCTCCATACAAGTTATAAACATTGGAGACATTTTTCTAATACAAGGGAATTAACAAATAAATATATACGAGTTGCCATTATTTCAGTGACATGGCTATGTGACCCAACTCAAATAAAACTTTCTTATTAAATAAAAATTGTCCGTTATTCTCTTGGTTTTAAAATCAAGAAATCGTCTTATTTTGTTCGATCATGTGTATTCTCGCATGTGTGTGTTTGTGTGTGTGTCTGTGTGTATGTGTGTGTGTGTGTGTTTGTGTGTGTGTGTGCAAACATCAAAAACTAGTGGAGAAGAAAGTCCATCACATAGCTTTGCACAAAATGCAAACGAGCTATCTGATGAATGTGAGACAACTTAGGGTTTTGAAAGGAAGATCTACGCACACACAACACAAACAACAAACGAATAATAATCCTTAAATATTATACAGTGGGGAAAAACATTGTACACTCGCAATATTATGAATCGGAAAAACACAAACAAACAAATAATAATCCTTATTTATTATACAAGGGGGGGGGGGGGGGGACCATTGATAAACGCACTAGATTGGGAATCGGAAATCCTGACTTGGCAAACGTCTGTGTGTATAGCGAAACGATACATAGTGTCGGGATCAATGCATTGGTCCAGCAGAGAGTGCCAGGCGAATAGTAGCTCTGCAGAGTCAAACGCCTTTTTATAATCCGTAAAGGAAAATATTACGAGGCTTGGTTCTCTCAGGCTGTTTCAAATAGTCGACAGCAGACTGAAATTCTGGTCCATTGTGCTCTATACGTTTCGAAATCCAGACTATTCGATCGACTGTGCGGTTTTGAGGAGTTGACGGATCTTAGCAAGTATACATTTAGTAAAGAGTTCATTGAAAACACGGAGAAGCGAGATTGGACCAGTGTCCCTAGTCGTCCTTGTCTACTATTTATGTAGTGATAGGATTTTGAAATTACGCCAGGCTGTAGGTATTCTCGTGTTGAGGTATGTTGTATAGCAATTAGCAAACGATGGATGGAATGGTTGTTCTCACACTTTGAGTTCATCTGCAGTTATGTGGATTAGGTTGGCACGCATAGAGAGTCAGGTGACTCGAATAATTATATGTATATGATTCTTCTTCTTCTTCTTCTTCTGCGTACACAGTCAGACAGTAACCATTATTTTCTCGAAAAAAGCGGCGGTCATCCTGAGACTCTCGCCACTACCATAGAGCTTGTCTTGCAGTTCCACTGGCAATGGCCACATCTGCTCTCTCTGATCCTCGTATGTCGGGCAGTTCTGCAGCAGATGTTCAGTGGTCATTTTACCAGTACCGCACGGGCATTCGTCGGTACACCCTATCTTCAATTTGTTGAAGAGGTGGTACCTCAGTCTGTTGTGGCCAGTGCGAAGTCTGAAGACAACGACCTGCTCTCTTCGGTTCAACTGGTAATAGGCATCGTTTTTGGTGTAACCAGTATGTTCGGTTTCCCATTTGGACATGTACCTGGCTTTGATAAGCCGTTTTGACTCTTCGTACGTCATACTGGTATCTATTTGTGGTAGCCTTGCACCTTCTTTTGCCAGTCTGTCTGCCTCCTCGTTGCCTTGGATGTTGCAGTGTGACGGAACCCACTGTACCACTACCCTTTTTGGTGCGGACTGTTGGCACAGTTTGCAGAGTGCTGCTCTTAAGTCATTAAGCTCAGTGTTTTT
This sequence comes from Ariolimax columbianus, assembly GCA_036924085.1. Classification (NCBI taxonomy): domain Eukaryota; kingdom Metazoa; phylum Mollusca; class Gastropoda; order Stylommatophora; family Arionidae; genus Ariolimax; species Ariolimax columbianus. The sequence continues at coordinate 29,522,495 of JAVGWX010000007.1, forward strand.
CTGGCTTTTTAGCGCTGTGACTACTTCGAGAGCATCTGTCAGCAGGACTATATGGCTCTCATTTTCACTGTGTGTTACCATTTCTTCCACTGCCGCCCTCAGTGCCTCTGCCTCTGCTCTGAAATTGCTCGTGTGCTTACCAGTAGCGAATGACAGTGTTATTTTTCTGCCATTTGGTAGGTTCAGGAATGCTCCTGCCCCTCCGTTCTGTGTAGTGTTTGTTACAGAACCGTCGGTGTATGCATGGGTCCAGTCCATGCTTGGGTAGCTTTTCGTTATGAAGCTTAAGGTAGTGTCTCTCCTTTCTTTTTCGGTCTGGCAGTTTTTGTTTGCAATACCTGGTATATTTTCTACCACCTCTGGAAATATATCCTGCCTCCAAGTAGGTTTTCGTACAGTAGTGATGGGTTTTGGTGTTGTTAGTGCGTTTATGGGATCTTCGTGCATCTTTGCTTTGGCTATTTCTGCAAAGTTTCTCCGCTTTAGTTTCCCAGTTCCCAAATTGTTTAGCCTCTGGTACATTGGATGGTCCGTCAGTCTTCGGAGTTTCTCTGACTGCAGCTGGGCTCTGCAGTCTCTTCTGTCGGTCATGGATTGCAGTTTTGTAATCTTTTCAAGTTCTACAATTGGCGTTGACTTCATGCCACCAGTTATGATTCTCATGGCTTGGTTTTGAAGTTTGTTAACTTTATCGAAGTTCGCCTTCGCTGCTGTTGTCCATGCCGCGATGCCATACTCGAGAACTGGTCTCACTCTTCCAGTGTACAGTTTCTTTAGTATGCCTTCGTCTGCTCCCCAGCTTGTGCCAGCAAGTTTCCTCATGATAGCCATTCTTTCTCTGGCTTTCATTCGGTTTCTCTCAATCTGACTTTTCCATGTCATGCGCCGATCAAATGTGACTCCCAGATAGGTTGGGTTGTCGTTTGGCTGCAGGATTTTGCCATTTAGGCTTAATTTGGTACTTTGGGGTTTTAATGAGAGCGAGAATATTGTGCACGTGGTTTTCTCCTCGTTTATTTTGACCAGCCATGAGTTCGCCCACTCTTCCAGCGATGTTAGGGCCGTTTGCATCCGATTTCTTGCTATGGTGAGATTCTTTTCAGAGGTCCACATAGCCAGATCGTCTGCAAACATTGAGCTATGGACTCTTCTTGGTATATTCTCTGTAATATCGTTTATATATACCAGGAAGAGTGTGGGTGACAGTACTCCCCCTTGGGGTACTCCCTGCTCGAGTGTCACCTTTTTGCTCATCTGCCCTTGTACTTGGACTCGGGCCGTTCTTTGTTTGAGGTAGTGGTTGATCCACTTGTACATCTTCCCACAAACATCACTTCTTCTTAGCTTGACTCTAAGTCCATCCTTCCAGACTTTGTCAAATGCCTTTTCCAGATCCACCCAAACAGCTACTGTGTGTTTCTGTGCCTGGTAGGCATCTTCTATCTCCTGGGCTATGAGGATGACCTGGTCCTCAGTGGATCTGTGCTGTCTAAAGCCGGCTTGCTGTGGAATTAGTATTCGTTTTTCTTCCAGATGCCACATCAGTCTGGTGTTTATCATCCGTTCCATCAGCTTGCCGACACAGCTCAGTAGGCTTATGGGCCTGTATCCATTCGGATCTGTTTTGTCCTTTCCTGTTTTTGGTACTGGTACCAGTATTGCATCTTTCCATGCCTGGGGTACAATACCCCTTTTCCAGCTTTGGTTCAGGACTGATAGTAGTTTTTCCTTCGCTGTTTGGCCCAGCCCCATCAGCATTTCGTTTGTTATCCCGTCTTTTCCGGGAGATTTCCTTCTCTTTAGTGTTCTCATAGCCTCTTCCATTTCGCGCATTGTTAGTTTGGCCATCATGTGCTCTTCAGGAGCCGTATTTATGTTTTCGTGCCCCTTTAGCTCTTCGCTAATGTCTGTATGCTTATCTGCAGGGACCTCGATGTGGTTTGCTCTGGCATAGTGATCGACAAAGGCGTTTGCGGCTTTCTTACCTGTGATCAAGTTCTCGCCTTGCTTGATAGTAATTTGTTTATTTGACGGGGTTTCGTCATTCATGGCTCTGACTAGCTTCCATAGCTTGTTCCCTTCTTTGTCCAGGTTTAAACTTTCCGTTTTATTTTTCCAACTTTCTCTTGCTGTTTGCTTGAGAGTGTGTTTGTACTTCGCCGCGGCGGCTTTGAGGGCGATGTTTGCCTCCACGGATTTTTCTCGTTCTGCCATGTTCCTCGCATTTGTTACTGCATCTTCCATTTTCTGTAACTCATCATTCCAGTAGGGCTTATAGTTTTTCCTAGCTCCTCTTGGGATGGTTTCAGTGGCGGCTTGCATTATTGCCTTGCTTAGGCTCTCTACCATGGGCTTCATTTTGGTGTTTCGTGTGTTGATGGTTTCACACAGCCCATCTGTCAGGATTGCAAATCTGTCCCAGTCGGCTCGTTTGTAATTCCAACGTGGGAGCGGTTTTGTTTCCTGTGGGCCTACTTCCATGTCAATGGTTAGCCTGATCGGCCTGTGGTCGCTACCTGCCAGTTGGTTTAGCACCTGGCGGTCTATTTTATAGTGTATGTCCTGTGTGGAGAAGGCCAAATCTGGAGTCGAGGTGGTATGCCATGTTCTTGAATAGAAGCTAGGGCTATCCTCCGGCCTATTGATTAGGGAGAGATTTGCATCTATCTCCCAATCTTCCACTTCGTCACCTCTGCTGTCTGTGTCAGAGTATCCCCATCTCTCCGAGTGGCTGTTGAAATCTCCAACCACTATGCAGTTGGAGTCTCTGACCTCCATACTCGAGAGCGATAGGTCTCTGTTTGGTGGTCCGTACAGATTGAAAATGCGGAGCTTCGTCTCTTGGGCCATTATGTCAACTCCTACAATTTCTGCTTGTCCGGTGTGATTGACAGGTACCGCGCTACTCGGTATGCTGTTTCTGGTCAGTATCAGGACCCCTCCTTTGTGGCCTTCTCTATCTAATATGTATATGATTCAATCATGATCTTTTCCATGCCATTAACAATGTAGTTTGGGACCCATCTGACGCTTTCAGGCAAACAATCCCATAACGATTCTCTGCGATGTGCAAATAAACTAGATTTATTCTGCGTTGGGACTGCAAGGGGGCGTTGGCGGGGAAACTCTTCATTGTTGTCTCTGAGGTTCTGGCGACAGCCGAGGGCATTGAAAGCCGAATTGTTGATGGCGAGCAAGTTAGTTTTCGCCCATCCTCCAATAATGCACGTGAGGCTTGTGATATTATATTATTACTCGTATGTGCTACCGGCTGTCTGACGATTGAGTTATTTAAAACAAAAATGAGAGTGGCATACTCAGCATCGATGGTCGTGGATGAGGTTACTGCAAAGTTGATATTTTCTGGAAGGGCAGCAATTTACAGGGACTGAGAACTAGCTCTGGGCCTGCGTGTGAATTATATCTCTGTAGCTTGGCGTGGCGGATGTTAACAACTTAATTTAACATCTTTATACAGTTTTAGAAGGGAGGGGAAACTGACGTCTGGTCAGACAAAATATACTGATCAGACATGTTAGTAAGGCTCAGGTAAATCATGCTGGATAAGATCCTCACCTTGGTTTCCTCGTATCCCTTCCTGGAAACGGGCTGTTTACATTGCAGCCTGGCTAACAAGGTGGGGGATTGATATCATCCCCGTAGTAGTGAGCGACACGTAGATGAAGCCAAGCATAGCATACCCGAAAGAGTACACTGGTCCACCTTTATCAGCACGCTCGGGATGCGAGTAAAGCTACAACAACCCGCCACTTAACGTTCTTTTCAGGGCGAAAAAAATAGTAAACCTACTTATTGTGAGCTTTCGAAACAACAAGAGCAGTTTTAGAAGTCTTTGCAGTCTGCAATACAACCAGTTCATTGGAGGGGTGTTAATCGATGTGCGAGTCCATTTTGATAGACTCAAACACTAGAGCAAAGTAGACACGCAGCCTGTTCGGCGTCATTTACACTGGTCTTAACAAACCACCTAACCATGACCGGTGTTATGCCATGTCACACAGTTAGTTAGCTCTTACTACATTCTCTCTGTAGGGCAGTGATGGTATTACTTTCTTTGTCATGCGAAAAGACCCAGGTGGACCACTCGGAACTAAATTTGAAGTGAGAGCGCAGATATCGTTGGTCACTGCCCGTGCAGAAGGAAGCAGCGACGCGATGTCTGTAGTTATTCTGCGATTGGAAAGTATTTTGACTATTTCGTGCTGGTATTGTCCGCTGCTTCTTATGTGCGTAATCGTTCATGTAGTTTTATTGAAGGGCTAGTGTAGTGGAACAGCCTTTTAGTTTCACAGAAAGTTTCTTGTATATTTCCGGGATCGATCTGTATATCGCCTGAATGAGGGCCACCATATGTTTTGTCTATTTGGAGGAAGGCCATTATTGCGTTGAAGTCACCCATGAAATCTTAGTAGAAGCCGATGCGCTGTTGCAGATGTTGTAATCGTTGTCATTGAAGCCAGCGTGTCCCTGTTCATTCTTGTCCGCTGTCGTGGATGCGTCTTTATAATCATGGCAGGAATGTGTTCTGAGATGAGCATGACACGTTATACCAAAGCCATGGTCTATGAAAAACAAAGATTGATATGGCTGGGACACAATATGTGAGGTGAATGACTTCTACTGATGATACTAGAGTTTCGAGATTCAAGGACACAGATAAAAGACATAATCAAGACACACATTAACAAGACAGGCATGCACAGATACTAAAGTGCCAACCAACGATGAAATAAAAATAGCAGCAGACGATAGGGTCACATGAAGAGGAGACGTGCTTAAACAACCTTACAATCGGTCATAGGACAGATCAACCAAAGGATACTGTCAAATGGAGAGACGTGTTAATACAACCTTACCATCAGTCTTAGGACATATCAACCAGAGGATATTGTCAAATGGAGAGACGTGTTAATACAACCTTACAATCAGTCTTAGGACAGATCAACCAGAGGATATTGACAAATGGAGAGACGTGTTAATACAACCTTACAATCAGTCTTAGGACAGATCAACCAGAGGATATTGTCAAATGGAGAGACGTGTTAATACAACCTTACAATCAGTCTTAGGACAGATCAAACAGAGGATAGTGTCAAATGGAGAGACGTGTTAATAAAACCTAACAATCAGTATTAGGACAGATCAACCAGAGGATATTGTAAAATGGAGAGACGTGTTAATACGTCTTCTTCTTCTTCTTCTTCTTCTTCGTACGCAGTCAGACAGTAACCATTATTTTTTCGAAAAAAGCGGCGGTCATCCTGAGGCTGTCGCCACTGCCATAGAGCTTGTCTTGCAGTTCCACTGGTGATGGCCACATCTGCTCTCTCTGATCCTCGTATGTCGGGCAGTTCTGCAGCAGATGTTCAGCGGTCATTTTACCAGTACCGCACGGGCATTCGTCGGTACCACCTATCTTCAATTTGGTGAATAGGTGGTACCTCAGTCTATTGTGTCCAGTGCAAAGTCTGAAGACAACGACCTGCTCTCTTCGGTTCAACTGGTAATAGGCATCGTTTTTGGTGTAACCAGTATGTTCGGTTTCCCATTTGGTCATGTATCTGGCTTTGATAAGCCATTTTGACTCTTCGTACGTCATACTATTATCTGTTTGTGGTAGTCTTGCACATTCTTTTGCCAGTCTGTCTGCCTCTTCGTTGCCTTGGATGTAGTAGTGTGATGGGACCCACTGTACCACTACCCTTTTTGGTGCGGACTGCTGGCACAGTTTGCAGAGTGCTGCTCTTAAGTCATTAAGCTCAGTGTTTTTCTGGCTTTTTAGCGCTGTGACTACGGCGAGAGCATCTGTAAGCAGGACTATATGGCTTTCATTTTCATTGTGTGTCACCATTTCTTCCACTGCCGCCATCAGTGCCTCTGCCTCCGCTCTGAAGTTGCTTGTGTACTTACCAGTAGCGAATGACAGTGTTATTTGTCTGCCATTTGGTAGGTTCAGAAATGCTCCTGCCCCTCCGTTCTGTGTAGTGTTTGTTACAGAACCGTCGGTGTATGCATGGGTCCAGTCCATGCTTTGGTAGCTTTTCGATATGAAGCTTAGGGTAGTATCTCTCCTTTCTTTTTCAGTCTGGCAGTTTTTGTTTCCAATACCTGGTATATTTTCTACCACCTCTGGAAATATATCCTGCCTCCAGGTAGGTTTTCGTACAGTAGTGATGGGTTTTGGTGTTGTTAGTGCGTTTATGGGATCTTCGTGAATCTTTGCTTTGGCTATTTCTGCAAAGTTTCTCCGCTTTAGTTTCCCATTTCCCAGATTATTTAGTCTCTGGTGCATTGGATGGTCAGTCAGTCTTCGAAGTTTCTCTGACTGCAGCTGGGCTCTGCAGTCTCTTCTATCGGTCATGGATTGCAGTTGTGTAATCTTTTCAAGTTCTACAATTGGCGTTGACTTCATGCCTTTTGTTAAAACTCTCATGGCTTGGTTTTGAAGTTTGCTAACTTTATCGAAGTTCGCCTTTGCTGCTGTTGTCCATGCCGCAATGCCATACTCGAGAACTGGTCTCACTCTTCTAGTTTACAGTTTCTTTAGTATGCCTTCGTCTGCTCCCCAGCTTGTGCCAGCAAGTTTCCTTATGATTGCAATTCTTTCTCTGGCTCTCATTCGGTTTCTCTCAATCTGACTTTTCCATGTCATGCGCCGGTCAAATGTGACTCCCAGGTAGGTTGGGTTGTCGTTTGGCTGCAGGAATTTGCCATTTAGACTTAATTTGGTATTTTGGGGTTTTAATGAAAGCGAGAATATTGTGCATGTGGTTTTCTCCTCGTTTATTTTGACCAGCCATGAGTTCGCCCACTCTTCCAGCGATGTTAGGGCCGTCTGCATCCGATTTCTTGCTATGGTGAGATTCTTTTCAGAGGTCCACATAGCCAGATTGTCTGCAAACATTGAGCTATGGACTCTCCTTGGTATATTCTCTGTAATGTCGTTTATATATATACCAGGAAGAGTGTGGGTGACAGTACTCCCCCTAGGGGTACTCCCTGCTCGAGTGTCACCTTTTTGCTCATCTGCCCTTGTACTTGGACTCTGACCGTTCTTTGTTTGAGGTAGTGGTTGATCCACTTGTACATTTTCCCAAAAACATCACTTCTTCTTAGCTTGACTCTAATTCCGTCTTTCCAGACTTTGTCAAATGCCTTTTCCAGATCCACCCAAACAGCTACTGTGTGTTTCTGTGCCTGGTAGGCATCTTCTATTTCCTGGGCTATGAAGATGACCTGGTCCTCAGTGGATCTGTGCTGTCTAAAGCCGGCTTTCTGTGGAATTAGTATTCGTTTTTCTTCCAGATGCCACATCAGTCTGGTGTTTATCATACGTTCCATCAGCTTGCCGACACATCTCAGTAGGCTGATGGGCCTGTATCCATTTGGATCTGTTTTGTCCTTTCCTGTTTTTTTGTACTGGTACCAGTATTGCGTCTTTCCATGCCTGGGGTACAATTCCCCTTTTCCAGCTTTGGTTCAGGACCGATAGCAGTTTCCTCTTCGCTGATTGGCCCAGCCCCATCAGGATTTAGTTTGTTATCCCGTCTTTTCCGGGAGATTTCCTTTTCTTCAATGTTCTCATAGCCTCTTCCATTTCGCTCATTGTTAATTTGGCCATCATGTGCTCTTCAGGTGCCGTATTCATGTTGTCTAACCCCTTTAGCTCTTCGCTAATGTCTGTATGCTTATCTGCAGGGACCTCGATGTGGTTTGCTCTGGCATAATGATCGACAAAAGCGTTTGCGGCTTTCTTACCTGTGAGCAGGTTTTCGCCCTGCTTGATGGTAATTTGTTTGTTTGACGGGGTTTCGTCGTTCATGGCTCTGACTAGCTTCCATAGCTTGTTCCCGTCTTTGTGCAGGTTTAGGCTTTCCGTTTTATTTTTCCAGCTTTCTCTTGCTGTTTTCTTGAGAGTGTATTTGTATTTCGCCGTGGTGGCTTTGAGGGCGATGTTTGCCTCCATAGATTGTTCTCGCTCTGCCATGTTCCTACCATTTGCTACTGCATCTTCCGCTTTCTGCAACTCATCATTCCAGTAAGGCTTATAGTTTTTCCTTGCTCCTCTGGGGATGGTGTCGGTGGCGGCTTGCATTATTTCCTTGCTTAGGCTTTCCACCATGGGCTTCATTTTGTTGTTTCATGTGTTGATGGTTTCACACAGCCCATCTGTCAGGATTGCAAATCTGTCCCAGTCGGCTCGTTTGTAATTCCAACGTGGGAGCGGTTTTGTTTCCTGTGGGCCTATTTCCATGTCGATGATTAGCCTGATCGGCCTGTGGTCGCTACCTGCCAGTTGGTTTAGCACCTGGCGGTCTATTTTATGGTGTATGTCCTGTGTGGAGAAGGCCAAATCTGGAGTCGAGGTGGCATGCCATGTTCTTGAATAGAAGCTAGGGCTATCCTCCGGCCTATTGATTAGGGAGAGATTTGTATATATCTCCCAATCTTCCACTTCGTCACCTCTGCTGTCTGTGTAGAGTATCCCCATCTCTCCGAGTGGCTGTTGAAATCTCCAACTACTATGCAGTTGGAGTCTCTGACCTCCATACTCGAGAGCGATAGGTCTCTATTTGGTGGTCCGTACAGATTGAAAATGTGGAGCTTCGTCTCTTGAGCCAATATGTCAACTCCTACAATTTCTGCTTGTCCGGTGTGACTGACAGGTACCGTGCTACTCGGTATGCAGTTTCTGGTCAGTAACAGGACCCCTCCTTTATGGCCTTCTCTATCGAGACGGAAGGTCTGGTATCCTCTGATTGAGAATTTATGATTATTGTTGAGGTGCGTTTCCTGAATACATGCCACGTCAATCTTACCTTCATGCAGGTGATGTGTTAGGGAAAGTTTTTTGTTAATGACTCCCTCCGCATTCCCCTGTAGTATTTTGAGGGTCTTGAGGTTTTGGCCAATAGAGGTTGCCCCATAGCCATGTGCCTTGACTCCACGACACATTGGTGGGTGACCATCAGTAGTCAAGGGTGGGCCCCTTCGAGGCGTGAGGCCCGGCACTATCGCTGCCTCGCGGGACTCCGCAGGATGAGCGCCATGCGTTTTTCTAATCGGTTGTACTGGCATCATGCTGCGATTTACGTTGCACTGTTTTGTTAGGCTTGCGGCCCCGTGCATCCGATTTCAATAGGCGTTTCTGTAGGGATGCCCTCCTTAGCCTTTGGCTGTCCCCAGCCTATCTGCAAGGCAGAAGTTGTTTATGATCAGAGTTGTCTCTCTTATGGAAGTTATCTTGCCAGACTATCGAGTCTTCACTACTCGTGTCTATAGGGTGCGATGATGATATGTGAGATGATATACGAGATATATGATATGGACTGGTTTACCCGGAAGAGAGGCAGTCCAGTGTGTCTGTACCCCAGGATCGTCACGTCTTGCCAGAAACGTAGCATTTGCATGTGAGTGGGGTATCTCTTTCTCCCTTTATTTTCTTGGCTTCTATGCAGAGATGGTACGCCTAGCATTCCCCGCCACCTGGGATGTTGACACAGTGGGGCAGGTGTGCAATGTCCGCTGGTCTGCATCTCTTCTTCGTCCAGCATGATAGCTATATGGCTGATAACGTACAGAGGTAGATATCGAAGCAGAAGTGCATTTAACCAGTTGACAAGCCTGGTAATGTCACAGAGATGTTGTTCGCCTAGTGTGCGAACAGATCTCATGGTCATTGGTTGAGTCTCGACAGTTCACAGTGAGGTGGCTGCTCTACTGTTTTCGACACCCCGACCAGGAACTAAGTCTTATGTTGGTGGTTTCGCACCCCATCGCCGTTTAAGGTGAGTATCAAGCAGCTGTCCGCCCGCTTTGATCGGCGGACGGCAGAGACCTCTTTCTGTGGCTCTACCGGATAGGGATGGGGCGCGAGCCCCAGGTCCCGAACATGTAGGAGCCTCCCATTGCAGTGGTGCTGAGATTTTGGGCGGGATTGCGGCTTACAGGGGTTCGGCCGTAATCCCCCACATGGTAGCATCGCGCCATCGGCTTATCAGCCTGGTACGTAAACCAAAGTGTCTGCGGCTCCTCTCGATATGAGCTGGTTTTCCGTAGCAACGCCCTGTCATTAGTAGGGTAAAACTGACCTGTCTTCAGATGGTCTATTTCCAGCACCCGTTCACTATTTGGTCAGACGAATTTATTGAGGGCTTTTGTTTGTCAATGACCAGGTATTTGAAATCTGCAGTTTCTGCGGGGTTAAACGCGATTTCCGTAGCGTTCTTTCATTAGAGTGTTAGAGAGCTGACATGTCTTCCGTGAGTCTAATACCAGCGTACGTTAATTATTAGACCCAACGGTAGTGCTCTCGATTTGTCAGTCGTTCTACAGTATTGGCGTGTTCAGTCAAATTAAGCCGCAGGTTCCACTCCTGGTGGTGCCCTTCCGTCAATTCCTTTAGTGAGACAATCAAGTTGTTAGAGGGTAGCCCCATATTTTCGAGGGTCTAATTCCAGCACCCGTTCCATATTAGACCAAACGAAAGTGCTCTCGGCATGTCAATCATGTCAGTGTTTGGCCGTGTTGAGTCAAATTAAGCCGCAGGCTCCACTCCTGGTGGTGCCCTTCCGTCAATTCCTTTAAGTTTCAGCTTTGCAACCATACTTCCCCCGAAACCCAAACACTTTGGTTTCCCGGAAGCTGCCCGCAGAGTTATCGAAGCAACTCCTGCGGATCGCTAGTCGGCATCGTTTATGGTCAGAATTACGACGGTATCTGATCGTCTTCGCACCTCTGTTCGGCGTCATTTACACTGGTCTTAACAAACCACCTAACCATGACCGGTGTTATGCCATGTCACACAGTTAGTTAGCTCTTACTACATTCTTTCTGTAGGGCAGTGATGGTATGACTTTCTTTGTCATGCGAAAAGACCCAGGTGGACCACTCGGAACTAAATTTGAAGTGAGAGCGCAGATATCGTTGGTCGCTGCCCGTGCAGAAGGAAGCAGCGACGCGATGTCTGTAGTTATTCTGCGATTGGAAAGTATTTTGACTATTTCGTGCTGGTATTGTCCGCTGCTTCTTATGTGCGTAATCGTTCGTGTAGTTTTATTGAAGGGCTAGTGTAGTGGAGCAGCCTTTTAGTTTCACAGGGAGTTTCTTGTATATTTCAGGGATCGATCTGTATCTCTCCTGAGTGAGGGCCACCATATGTTTTGTCTATTTGGAGGAAGGCCATTATTGCGTTGAAGTCACCCATGAAATCTTAGTAGAAGCCGATGCGCTGTTGCAGATGTTGTAATCGTTGTCATTGAAGCCAGCGTGTCCCTGTTCATTCTTGTCCGCTGTCGTGGATGTGTCTTTATAATGATGGCAGGAATGTGTTCTGAGATGGGCATGACAAGTTATACCAAAGCCATGGTCTATGAAAAACAAAGATTGATATGGCTGGGACACAATATGTGAGGTGAATGACTTCTACTGATGATACTAGACTTTCGAGATTCATGAACACAGATATAAGACATAACCAAGACACACATTAACACGACAGGCATGCACAGATAATAAAGTGCCAATCAACGATGAAATAAAGAAAGCAGCAGACGATAGGGTCACATGAAGAGGAGACGTGCTTAAACTACCTTACAATCGGTCTTAGGACAGATCAAACAAAGGATATTGTCAAATGGAGAGACGTGTTAATACAACCTTACCATCAGTCTTAGGACAGATCAACCAGAGGATATTGTCAAATGGAGAGACGTGTTAAAACAACCTTACAATCAGTCTTAGGACAGATCAACCAGAGGATTTTGTCAAATGGAGTGACGTGTTAAATACAACCTTACAATCAGTCTTGGGACAGATCAACCAGAGGATATTGTCAAATGGAGAGACGTGTTAATACAACCTAACAATCAGTCTTAGGGCAGATCAACCAGAGGATATTGTCAAATGGAGAGACGTGTTAATACAACCTTACAATCAGTCTTAGGACAGATCAACCAGAGGATATTGTCAAATGGAGAGACGTGTTAATACAACCTTACTTTCAGTCTTAGTACAGATCAACCAGAGGATATTGTCAAATGGAGAGACGTGTTAATACAACCTTACAATCAGTCTTAGGACAGATCAACCAGAGGATAGTGTCAAATGGAGCGACGTGTTAATACAACCTTATAATCAGTTGTAGGACAGATCAACTAGAGGATAGTGTCAAATGGAGAGACGTGTTAATACAACCTTACAATCAGTCTTAGGACAGATCAACCAGAGGATATTGTCAAATGGAGAGACGTGTTAATACAACCTTACAATCAGTCTTAGGACAGATTAACCAGAGGATATTGTCAAATGGAGAGACGTGTTAATACAACCTTACAATCAGTCTTAGGACAGATCAACCAGAGGAAATGTTCAAATGGAGTACGTGTTAATACAACCTTACAATCAGTCTAAGGACTGACTAACCAGAGTATAGGGCCAAATAGAAAGACATGCTGAGACAACCTTAAAACCAGTTATAGGACTGCCGAATCAGACGATAGGACCAAATGAAATGACATGCTGAGACAACCTTACAACCAAATGATAATGTTGACGACCACTTTTGCTATAAATTTCTTTACCCCTTTTAATTTCACAATTCAGGGGATGTAACATTTTTGGAGAAGTTAGTTCCGTCCACATTCAGTAGTTGTTTCCCCTGCATTGAAAGACAAATCAAAATTGCATTTAAAAAATGTTTTTAAATAGATCTGCAACTCGAGGCCTAGAAGCCAACGTGGCCTGTATCCCTGGCATGCAGCCCGATATTTATTCATATTATAAAGGTGAGTTTTTGAAGAAAATAAAAAAATGTATTAGAAGTCGCAGTTGTCTCTGATGAAGTCATAAATGCGTCATTGTACTAGGTAGCTTTTCTTTACGTTTTGAGGTGGGGAAATCACTGTTTTACCAGAAATTGAAACGAAACTAACAAATAATACAGCAAGAAGTTATCATCCACTAAGTTTTAAAAGAACATCTAAGAGAACGAATGACAGCTACCCAAAAGAATGGAAACAGATCTATACTGATGAGTCTATGGAGTCTTCACAGAGCATCGAAACTGAAAAGCATATGCCTGTAGGGAGATATGTTCAAATTATGAGCCTGACATGACAGCATTCGAAGTAGCTGAAAAGTCCAAACCATCGTAATATTTGCAGACTCATTAGAAGCCACTCAAGTTCTAGAAGATGGTGGTCATTGTAAGCCTGAACTTACCCAAATATCCCTAAATACCAACCAGCGTATCGGTTCCCATGAAGTTAGAATAGTTATGTAACGTTTCACTGGTCACTAAAATACACCTGACAGTGACATGACAGACACACTGGCTAAGAAAGGACCAAGTCAAGAACAACAACCCTACATACAGTCAAGCAATTATTGAAGAGTAAAGTAAAGTAACCCATAGCATTACTGCCGTAGGGGTGTGAGGTGTTAGCGATCTCCCATTTAAAAGGATCGGATATATGAGGGCGGTAGCCATCTCCTCTCCCTCGCCGCTTTTACTTCTCGGAATAAACCGGTACCCATTTAATGCTGAGTCGACCCAGGAGCCATTGCGGTCTGAAAAACATTACCGCCTGGGGAATGAACCCAGGACCATTCAGATGCGAAGCCACAGCGATAACCACTGCGCTTCGCGGTAATTATTGAAGACTGTGTTTAAGAGACTTGGCTGACTAGTTGAGCAATGTGGAAAACTGGGAATAAAATCTACACACAAATGGCCATCCCAAATCTCAAAACAACATCAACCTCCTAAAAAGGAGAGATAAAATAATCATTTTCAGACTTCGCACTCAGCACATACAACAAAACAGTCACTTAAACATAATTCAACTACAACCGACGCAAGAATGCCATCTGTGCATACATCTCTATGAAACAGTTAAACACCATCTTTTTTTAATTTTTGGCGCCTGCCGGTGTTAGGAAAGAGTTTCTTCCGTCGAGGCCAGAAAAATTGAACACTTTGTACAGAACTAAACAATAGGTCACAAACACTTGCACAAACTACTGTATGGCAGTTTCCCAAATGGTAGGAGCCCACAGGCCATTGGATTAATAACCAACCAACCAACCAACCAACCAATCATTACTCAAAAAACGTTTACTGATTTACGATGTTGGAGCCTAAAGAGTGTTGAGATCAGTGATGTAAGCAAACACATTTATCGCGAAAAGCAAACTTTATAAACATTTTGCATCGCAACCTCTCAAACGTTAGTTAATGTACCAGGTATTTTAAGAATTAAACTTCAAAATACGATATTATTTCATCGTGGTCAACAAGACGCTTACTAAATAAAAACATTTTCAGCTTTTATTTATTTTAAGTTTTGTTTCAGAATTTGCAAAAAATCGGCATTAGAAATATATTTTGGTAAAATAAAGAACAAAGAGAACTAACTGCAAGTCACTAAAATATAATGACAAATGAATTCAAAATGCATTAAATGGGGAAGTGAATTATAGAGAGCATTGCATAAATGGTGCGTCAACATATTTGAAAAATAAATAAATAACCACTTAAAGAGGCTGAAATTGAACCAAATAATAGGCAGTTTTAAAACATGGAAGTTAAGTAAGTTAACTAGCGTGCAAACCTAAATATAACTTTATCAAGTGCTCCACAGACAAGAAAACAAACTAAAAACAGTGAACTGACAAATATCAGTTCCAAAGAGAAGTCAAATCCTGACAAAGTTTAATGAATGGACAGCAATCATTTAGCCCTGATTGATCAATAGAAGTTAAGTAATGACTCAGTTTGAACATAGATATTTAAAACAAATAAAAAATATAAATAGTAAATCAGCTATAATGCGGTAAATAAATACAATTTAATAAAGGACATAAATGCTCAGTTCTTAGCGGAAACATAATTTATCTTTTCTTAATTATGTATACACATTGCTAAATGTATGTTTTTGTTTCATGGTGAAACTGATTGTTAATCTTGTTTGTATTTAATCCATGTTTATTACATGTTACTGTAATTACTAGCGTGTGCTATTAAAAGATAGAGAACGTTGAATAAATGTCACAATAGGAAAGTCAGAAATGTGGAAAAAAAAAAGATGTGTCCATTTAGACTGCATACCTCAGCTGAGAAGAAATTAAATAATAGTTGTCCATCACAAGTGATGAAGACCACCCTCTTTGTTCAGCCGTGTGGACAGTCGTATCTCTTGCTATGTCCGCTGAAATGGGTGACTTGCGCGGTGATTTGGATTAAAGTGAAAAAGAAACTGCGCCTTTTGTCAACCTCACTCACAGAGCCTAAGCTACCTTTTGCCAGTGGCAAGACATTCATCGAGACGACTGGAGATAGCATAGGATGCAGATTTTGCCTCAGGGTTACCACCGAAGCCTTTCCGTAAACATGTAACCCGCAGGGTAGAAAGGTGGGATGGCATCTAACACAGTTTGTCGTGCCGTTTCGATAACCACAAGAGGTCGTATGGACAACACTCAGCGTGTGAGTCTGGCATCTCTCCCCAGCTGTATTCAGCTCATCATAGTAGCATCTAAAATTCCCACACGCCAAATTCGTGAAGGTGAACCGGCAGAACTAACCCGTGAAATATGACACAGGGATAAGCGTAGTGTCATTTAGCCGGCGTCCAGACCACGATAAACGGATGGAAGATATCACAAAAAAAGAACGAAATAACAAGTTCAGACGGAAAACAACACCACGTTTCAGTGAACACAAGTGTAAGTCGTCGACTAGTGTGAATTCCAGGCAAATCCATGGTCTGGCGGCATCCATAATGATCCAAAACAGTAGAGAAATGTAAACTCGCAGCCAGTTATGGCGCCATCTTTGCCAAAAAATTAGTGAGAAGAAATTAATGTAAAACAAATGACAAGTGTCCATTTAGACTGCAGACCTCAGCTGTGAAGAAAGTTGTGTATAACAAAATGACAACGTCCATTTACATTGCACACCTCACAAAACTGAACTTGCACATTCTAAATACATTACCTAATTTCGTACAAAATAGATATTTTCAGAAAAAGAAAAAATAACAAATAAAAAACTGAAAAACGATCAAGAATAGCATGGTCATTATACTTTCAACCTGCACTAATCTGGCCTATGGAATGGTTTTTGTTCAGGCTTTTTTCATTTTTGATTGAAGAATTTACTTTATTTTCTTCTATTCGCCATGTTTATGGCCGTTTCTATTTCTCATTCATGTGCTGGATATTTAACGTCGTCAATAAAGAGAGAAGACAAACGCCCAGTCAGACCAACGTACTGATCAGACTACGTATTTCAGGGTCGGTGAAACATACTGATCAGACTACGCTATTCAGGGTTAATTGAAACATACTGATCAGACTATGGTATTCAGAGTCAGTGAAACATACTGATCAGACAACGCTATTCAGGGTCAGGTAAAACATGTTGATTAGACTATGTTATTCAAGACCAGCTGAAACGAACTAAACAAAATGATTATCAGTATCATGTGAAATATACTAATCGAACTGTGTTAGTTAGGATCAGAAGAAACATGCTGATCAAGACCCCCCACCTCACTTCCAAGCAGTTCTCTCCGGAAACAGGTCATTTCATGGCATGCTAACTTGGTGGTGATCAGCACTGTTATCCATATAGTGAAGTGCTTAGTGAGGAGCATCGCATTGCACTACAATGAGGTAAGGCCGGAGTCCATATTCATAAGGGTACCTAAATATGTAAGGAAAGTCACTTCAACATGTCTCCAAAGAAAGTGGACCCAAGTCAAATACGAGTAACCCTAGCAACAACCACAGGAAAACAACACCAGCACAGAAGATACATAAACTCACTAGCTGAACGTCGGCAATACGATTAAACGAGGAAGTAATATTTATAATGTCCATGATACCCTAAGGCGATCTTCTGTTGCAAAGATAGAGTTTGGGATACACATATCGTTTTAGTGCAGATTTCCAGTAGCCTCTGCACGTCATCATTCATGCGTTCCATATTGTATTTAGGATCAAGATGCTGAGCAGCGCATGAGCTGCAGTGGTCAGTGATCTATAGCTGACTGCTAGCCTCATCGCCAGCGAACCAGAGCTGCCAAGACCCTTCTACACCTCCACGCGGTGATGCTGGATAACAGGCTGCAGCAGGGCAGAAGGGATCGAAGAGGGAATGCTAACCCGGTACTCAAAAAATGCTTGCTGAAGTCGGATGTGTTGGACTGAAAGGTGCAAATATCGCAGTCAATCTGTAAACTACGACACAACGCATTCCGTTCTCTGGACTACATTCTGCTACTTAAGCCCTTTCAGGCTTTGATAATGGGAGATTGAGAACGAACAGTGCCAATCCAAGCCAAACTGGTCATGAGTTTTGTCCAATCCCACTCGAGCATTATTATCACAAATACAATCAGATTTTTACATTGCAGTCTATCTCTACTTAACAGGAATCGTTCACACCTTAAGGATCTTCTCTATGGCGAAATACAATTGATGAAAATGTCTCGGAGCCAGCCACTACTTCAGTACAACGATGTATACAAGCTAGATATGAATGATACTAGCATCGATTTGGAATCATTGGAACAGGACGCCATAAATCGTGTTGAATGGAGATGTAGGATTTTAGCATGGAAGAAAGACAACGGACTCCGCATAGGCTAGGGACGCAGAGTTTGAGAAGATACGCCACACCATGCGACGGCGCAAAGTCTTGATTTTCCTTTCGCATACTGTGGAAGACGCTCCTCTACTCGGATTGAACTTACAAGTCACATTCGTTATCCTCACACCTGTATTTGCATCCATTGTTTTCAAAGCACACCATAGTATCGTATGACAAGACAGAAATAGCCAATGCTGAATAGTTATAGTAGATAAACGGATATGTATTGGGCCAAGACATAAATGTCACCCACAATGTTGCTCGCGAAATCTCTAGACGGAGAAGAAGAGACATGATATATCTTCAGTTACATGACGTGGGTCGTACACCAGATGAGAGATACAACGTCAAGAGCACATATCCAAAACGCCGTAGTCAGTCCAGCCATGAATACGACTGTGATCGTGGCATTTGCTTAAAGCGGATACCGAAACGCTCCGGGTTACTCACAGAGTTATGGAACGGAGGGTACGAAATATATCGATTAGAAATCAGGTCCGAAATGCAAAAAAAAAAATGATGCAATGATTTCTATTTCAGGACGTCGTAGTTACAGCCTGATTACCAAAATACTGCTGGGGTCGTCATGTAGTACGCATGTCTAAGAATAGCTGGACAAAAAGAAACGTTTTTTTAAAGCCTTATCACATGTTTGCCGGGGTCCATGGCCTCACGGACGCTCCCTTTCTCTTGTCTGTTGGTTTTAATAGCCGATACGATTTTGAAACCGTAATAAGTAGTAATAATTATTAACCATGTAAGTAATATTTTCAATATCTGCCCAGATATTAGTAACCCAGAGAGGCTTCTGCGGTATCAGTTGGTGTATTATAGACATGACAGAGCACAGATCAAACTCGCCCTCACATTGGATGGGGTGCATTAACAACGATAGCTACGGAACTCTTTCTGAACTCCGATCGTTGTAGCTACACTGGTTTCTGGAACCAGATCCTTACAATGAAGCGTTATCGTTCAAACGTGTATTTATCGCTGTGAAATGTTTGTTCGCGAATTAAAACTAGTTGCGTTCAGCTCTCTGAGCTTACCAGAGAAAATTAAATTAAAAAGCAGTTGTCGATTAATCCCTAAATTAAAAATTGAACAAAAACAATCTTCGTGAAAGAGTCGCACACCATTTACGTGCAAGTTTCTATGACAAGATTCCCTGGTTGTGTGGCGGCAACGAGAAAAACGCTCTGTTCTGTTTTGTAAGTTACCGTTTAGAGGTGGGAGGTAGACTAACGTCTGGTCAGGATAAACTACTGACCAAGACCCCTTCCTCGGCTTCCTAGTAGCCCTTCCTGGAAACGAACTGTTTTCATAAAGTCTGGCTAACGAGGTGAAGGATCAACGTGATCCTCGTAGTAGTGAGTGACATGCAGATGAAGCCAAGCATAGCACAACCACCTGGAGGAACACGGTCCACCTTCATCAGCACGCTCGGGATTTGAGGAAAGCTATTTTAACCCGCCACTTAACGACCTTTTCAGGGCACACAAAAGAGTAACCTACTCATTGTGGACATTCGTAACCATCAACTGTTTGGAGGAGATGATATTTGAACAAAAGGAAGTAGTCTGGGACCTAGAATATCTTCCGGAAAAAATTAACAAATGAACTGAGCATAAACACATTGTCGTCAGTTTTTAACTTCTCGGAAAATGTAACATCGCCGAAAGTAATAACGTAAACATAGTTTGTTTGTGTTCACAATGATTTAATGACCAAAATGTGTATAATCTGTCCAAATTAATTGATGCATTGAAACAGTATAGAGCACGTAACATAGCCTCGAAACCTGAACATTGCTGAAAAATGACATGTCGAGACTGTAGGCCTTCCACATGCGCAACCAATTTGATGTCTGGGTATGACTTCGTCCACAACGTGGATGTCTCTGATTAACAGGCCTCCTCCTAATCTCAGGGACACTTAACCGATGCGAAGTTTCTTTGTTCGCTGATGTTGTACGACTGGACCAGGAAATCCCTGCCCACAGGATACTACACAAATTGTTCCTCGGCGCCAAAAGTCTTCCCCCGACCAACTGGAATCGCAGAAGAGTCCGCCCCATTACATGATAAATCCAGCAAATATCAATTTCTTTCTCTGCCTTAGAAGAGACCTCGAACCATACCGCAGTAGTGGGTCATGGATGTGGACGACCGACGCAACAGGCTCAGACGTCTAAGCAAAAGTTGTTATTACATTCTTAGGTAACTCGGCTCATCGAGGTCATAACCAACCAAGTATCTCTAATAACATAGACAGATTTTTCAAGGTAAAAGAATGCAGCAACAAATCAAGATTCATTGTTAAGTAGCTATTTTGAAAATGCACTTGTTTTCAAAGTCGCTTCTTAAACTATACACGAATATATGTTTTCCTCTTTGAAGTTGATCAAATAATATTTAACTATGACAGAGGGCAGGCTAACACCATTATGAATAGTAACCATTAAAAAAAAAAGTGATTACGAAGTTCGGATATGGCAAAAACGGAAGGATAGAGTTCCATTACAAGGTAAATTACATGCTCTGCTATCTACACATTTCTCAGTGCTCACAGGTTGTTGTTAATTTATATGATTAAGCCCCTTAAAAATATAGTCCGCGAGCCGTCTATGACTTTTGGTTTTACACATCTACCAGGCCGCCCACCCTTACTGTGGTTGTATGGTTTCACAAACGATCGAGATCCGCTCTAGTACATGACAGCAAAGGATCAGGGTGCATCCTTGCCAGATTGGCGATTGTCATAATGTCAATGTGACTGGGAGTCAACAAATAACCGTATTTTGGCACTTTATAAGATACATACGACATTTTTACTACTTGATTATTGTTGAGTGTTCACATTCTTTGGAACGCATTCTGTTCTCTGGACTACATCCTGCTACATGCACAGCCCTGTTCAGGGCTTGGTAGCGGCGGATTGAGAACGATCGCAGAAGTTGAAGAAGGAGGACCCATGTTAACGAAACTAGTAACAGGCTTTTTTTTCTTTTCTTTTCGCTTATCCTGTTATGCCTTTTCGCTTATCCTGTTATGCCTTTTAGCTTATCCTGTTATGCCTTTTAGCTTATCCTGTTATGCCTTTTAGCTTATCCTGTTATGCCTTTTAGCTTGAGGTTTTGAAGAGATCTCTAGAACGAGCCCGTCTATGTGGCTCATGCACAGTAGCATTCACCGCCTCAAATATTTATGTAAGCCACTTTTTTCGTAGTCTGCCTTTGGCTTATAAATCCATTGTATCTAAATAGCAATGCTAGTTGGGGGTTGGGGATTGGGGATTGGTGTGCTGTGTCGTGGTAATCTTGTTATGTGGCCAAACCATTTTAGTTGCTGCCTTTTAATGTAGTTAAATACTGGTGTTGTTCCCACTAGTCTCCTGATATCATCGTTTCTGATCATGTCTCTCCTTATCACACTCAATATTTCTCGCAGGCATTTTATTTCATTTGTTACGATGTATCGTTTTTCATTTGATGTTAGTGTCCAGTTTTGACAGTAATAAGATTGTGTCCAGACGAAAACTGTGTTGTATAAAGCTCTTCTGGTAGTTATTGTAACGTGCTTGCAATTAAGTATTGGAGTTAATTGCCCAATGATCTAATTTACCTTATTGCATCTTTGTTGGATTTCCGCCACAGTTCTTCAGTTTGCTGATAACGTGCTCCCTAAGTATGTGAAATCTTTCACCTGTTCGATTTGCTGTTTTTCATTGTGGATATTGATGTCTCCGGCTATTCTAGATATGTTCATTACCTCCGTCTTTTCTACAATGATTTTGATGATGTGTTCTATACATGCTGTATTTAATTTATCATTATATTGCTGCAGTTGTAGTTCTGAAGTAGCTATGGCTGCTGATCGTCAGCAAAATTAAGTTCATTTAAAAGTTCACCAATGTTGCTACCTTCATTTGGATTAACTGTTTTACAGCTGTGTTCTACATATATAATGACCAATAAAGGTGATAGCACACATCCTTGTCGTACTCCTGATTTGATATGAAATGTTGCTGACAGTCCGGTTATTGTTCGAATAGAGCACGGGCTAATTATGCAAAGAATGTTGCACATATTAATTAGATGATTGTTTACTCTATAGTGTGCCAATATTTTCCATAGATTAAGTCTTGATATACAAACGAAACAGACAGTTCCTCATCGTTTTCAATTGTTTTCTCCATCAATTGTCGGGGTGTACAAATTGCATCCGTGCAGCTTCTGTTCTTTGTAAATCCCATTTGAGTATCATTGAGCTGAGGTTCGATAATGTAGCGTAATCTTTTTTCCAAGAATTTCCAAAATATTGTGCCAGTGTGGCTCAGGAGCGATATTCCTCTTTATTTTGTGCTGGCTGTATTGGCTTCCATTCTTTTTCCATATTGGAATTATAATTGCAATTCTCCATTCTGGCATTTTGTGTGCAGTCCGTACTAGGTTATCGTGCAGTCCATACTAGGTTATCGTGCAGTCCATACTAGGTTATCGTGCAGTCCGTACTAGGTTATCGTGCAGTCCGTACTAGGTTATCGTGCAGTCCGTACTAGGTTATCGTGCAGTCCATACTAGGTTATCGTGCAGTCCGTACTAGGTTATCGTGCAGTCCGTACTAGGTTATCGTGCAGTCCGTACTAGGTTATCGTGCAGTCCATACTAGGTTATCGTGCAGTCCGTACTAGGTTATCGTGCAGTCCGTACTAGGTTATCGTGCAGTCCGTACTAGATTATCGTGCAGTCCATACTAGGTTATCGTGCAGTCCGTACTAGGTTATCCAGTCTATGTAGCCACAACATCCCTACCTCACTGGCTGCTTGAATTAATTCAACATGAATTTGGTCAGGCCGTGGACATTGGTAGGTCGATCATTCGGTAAAGCATATCTAATTTCTGAAAGTGTGATGTTTGGTTCTAGCTCAATGCTTCTGTTAACACTCTGGTATCTTGTTTGTCATTGATCCCAGTTGTTGGTTAATTGAGAAGATCTTTAAAGTATTGCTGCCATCTGTTTATGACTAGTTGAGGTTTGTTTATTGCGATTCCATTTTCGTAGTTTATAATTTATGTTAGATTGTAACAATCATCTCTGCTTCTCATACATTTGATTTTCATTTAGATATTTTTTGTTGCATTTTTGTAATTCGAATTAAGAAGTTCCCATACTCCTTCAAAGATTTAGATTTAGCCTCCTTAATTATCAACTTTGAGCCACAGCTTAGTTTTAATATAACCGGTATGGAGTAAAATACAAGAATGTAGACAGCGTAACAAAAAGGAATATTCAATACGTGTTAGTAGGAAAGTAAACGTATTTTACACACTGAAACAGCCATAACTCATGCCTCCAGCCGCCCCCTCCCCCCATTTTTAGTACTCACAATGATGTAAGAAGAGTAACTGTAACCATCTACTATAAAAACATTGTACAAAATGAAGACTCAACAAAGTATATTTCTCAGATTCAGCACAGTGGAAGGGATAATTAATTATTTAGCCTAAATCTTCTATTTTGTTTTCACAGTTATCTCCTTCGAATATTGTCAACAGTACACGTGACCCAGCGGGTACAACAACTACATGCAACTGTATCCTCGTAATTAAATGTCGTAATTAAAGTCAAATTATGTATATTTCGACGTTGGCGTGTTTTATATAACGTTACCTGGGACAAGTAATCTTGTGCGTGTCATCATAGGTTAGGAACTCTTTCAGGTTGTAGCGAAATTGACGGTTTGTGCAGCACATTTTTCATCATTCTGATATATTCATATAGTGTTACAATGAACGTGTCACTGTGTTTATTATCATATTATGTGGTCATGTTGTATATGAAATGAAAGGAAATTGCATAAGCAATCTGAAAATATAAATTATATACATTTAGCTCCATTTCTAAAATAGTAAAGGGGCAAGAAACATGCAGCAACAACAACACAAAAACTGCACTGAAAAACAGTTAACATGTCAGTTACCCAATATAGATTCCTAATTTATTGGTTATGTCATTTGGGAAACACTTGTTTCGAAACTACACCAAATGACGAAATTATCTAACGTAGACCTCACATGACATTGGTCTAGCGCGTAACAATTTTTTGAGAATTATTGTTACCCGACTCGAAAACAACCACTTTATCACCTTAAATGAGTAATATTAAATATTTTACAAATTGTCGGCTTCACTGTAAAAAACATTGGAGGAATAGATCTACATTTTTCTAAGCTACTAGTCATCCAAAACGTCTATCATGCGGAAAACGAAACAAAAGGTATGTCTATTGTCTCCGACAATAAGCCTTCAATGTTTATTGAATCCCGTGACCGATGGTCGTAACTAAGCTGACAATCTTTGCACGGTCCAAAACTTCGTTGTTAGTCATTCTGTCACGCCATTAAATTCCAAGTATGCGTCTAAGGCAGCGCATATGAAAAGCATTTGCCATTTTTCCTGAGAGGCATACATAGTCCATGTTTCGCTGCCATAGAGCAGGGTACGAATCACACATGACCTGTACACAGCAACCTTTACGGATATGGTAAGCATGACGTTATTCCATACTCTCTGTGAGAGCCTTGCAAATGCTGATGAGGCCATTCATAATCGTTTCTGCAGCTCTGCGTCCAGTGAAAGGTTCCCGGTGATAATAGATCCGAGATAGTTAAAGTCATTTATTACCTCCATATTTTATTTGGAGGATCTGCACCATGAGCCATCACTTTCGTCTTTTGAATGCCGATGGCGAGTCCAAACAGATCACAGGATTTTCCAAATCTATTAATGACGATCTGTAATTTGGCTTCCGTGTTGGCGACCAGGACAGCATCGTCTGCTAAGTCCATATCCCGAATGGCTGTCTCCCTTCTCTGACTTTTTGCTCGCAGTCTTGTTAGATTGAATAGTCTCCCATCTGATCTACTATGGCAGTTCTAAAGGCGTGTTTAAGCACGTTGGTAAAAAAATGCCGGATAGAGTTGGTGTCAGGACACAATCTTGTTTAACTCCGCTGTTAATCTCTTAGGCTCAGGTTCCTGACCGTAATACAGCACTGTACCTTTCATGCCCACTTGAAAAGAACTAATCATGCTCAGTAGTTTAAGTGGGCAGACAACTTTAGAAAATACTTTAAAAAGACCCTCTGTGTTTACCAGGTCGAATGCCTTAGTGAGGTCAATAAAGGCAAGAAATATTGGTCTGTGTTGTTCTCTGCATGTCTCTTGCAGTTGTCTCAGTGAAAAGACCATATCAACGGTAGACATTTCTGTGAGACAACCAAACTGTGTCTCCGGATACACCCTGTCAGCCAGCTTTCACTACCTGCTCTAGATGATGCTAGCATACACTTTCCCTACGGTGTTAAGGAGCGAAATTTCCCTGTAATGGTTGCAGTCTTCTCTGTCTCTATTTTTCTTCTAAAGGGTGATTATGTTGGTGTCTCTCATGTCCTGTGATAACGCTTCTCATCCCGACACTAGCAGATATGATCGTACATATATTGAAGAAGTACGTTCTCCCAGCATTTAATGATTTCTGCAGGAATGCCATCTCTACCTTTTGCCTTTCTCACTGACATCCCCTGGATAGTTATTTTCCAAATCGTGTATGCTCGGTGTATCGTCTAGTTCCTGCAATAACTGCAGAATCTCAAATTCGTTGGGAGCAGAGTCCACAATTACGCCATTACAGGTGTACACGACTGAATAGTGACCATCTCTTCATTTGCATATCTCTGACAATAATAATCTTACCTGTCGCAGATTTCAGAGGCGATATATATGTGTTGGTTGGTCCAAATGCTTTCTTTATGTCCTCGTACATTTCCCTGATGTTACCAGCAGCCACCTCCGACTGTATGGACTTACATATTTGAAGCCAGTAGTCATTTACACATTTCGGTTGCATAATTGGCTATTAACAAGCAACGATGAAAAACAAAATCTTAACACCACGGACGAATTGTCCGCCATTCTACTTGGAGTAATGCGAATGGGTAGAACCAGAAATGAAGATATTATGAGACAAGTAGGTACAACATATTTCTCGACCAGATCAAGAGACAGCAAACCAAATGGTTCGACCAATGACACGTCAAACACCTGGTTATATCCTTCAGAAAGCAATGCTACAGAGATACAATGGATACAAAGCCAAGAGGCTACAAAAAGAGGGATAGAAAGAATAACAGAAGCAGTAAAGCTCCCCATTTACCAAGCAGATACTAAGGCCCGGTCAAGAAACCTTTTTATAATATGACGCTTAAAAGAACAAGCATGACACAAGGCGAAAAAAAGGACGAGCTAGCTGAACCATAACAATTTGTTTTAGTTCACGATAACATAAAATAATACGACCATTTATGGATATGATCCCCAGTGAAATGTAAGGGGCCATTTCCAAATGGTGAACAGGGAGAGCTCATTGTTTGCAAATCCAGTCAGTCAGACATCTCATCGTATCTTTCATCATATATGTTTAGGTGGCGTTGGAATTACAAGACATCACCTTTGCCTGTTCAAATACAAGGCTTTCTTGCTCCGCTGATTATTCTGCAATAGTCAATGTAGAGGAGCCGTACATGTCATTGGGGGCGCCACATATTAAGTAATTCAGCAGCTTGGTCTCAATGGAAAGCCTCTCCCGGGTACAGATTCGAAACCAGGCGTTCATAGAGGCGACAGATAGACTGACTATTCAAATGGTGTCCAATTGGCTAAGTATTGGCTGTCCAGGGAATGGAATCCATCGTGGAGTTGGCATGGATCTAATCGACGCCCATTCCTGTCGCTGTACAATTTCTTCCACTGTTTTGGACCTTGTTTTTTGGAGGTCTCGAGGCTAAAACAAGATATGTTTGTATATGGAATAAAATTAAACATCTGCTTGATGTCTCAAAAAAAACATACATAGTCGTAGAGTGGATTTCCTTGGGAACGAGAAGTCAGCTGCGCTCCCAAAAGTGGAAGTGGGGGCACGGAGACCCGCAATCCACATATCCATAGAAAAGCAATGACATTCATACAACTATTCATGAGGATGGAATTGATAGACCAGCACAAAGAATACAAGCCAGGAAATAACAGCATAGACAAACTTGGCAGGGATGGGCAGACAACGATCTTCAGACTTAAGACAGGACATTTCCGACACAAAGCCCACCAATTTAGAACGGATCTTAGAGTCACAGCAACATGTATTTGTGGATCATCAAAACAGAGACTACACCTCCTGTAGGACTGTCCCACTTATGAAGACAAAGAAGAGACAATCTGGTCCGGTGGAGCGACCGTACTCAAAAAGCTCTGGGAGACCGTCGAAGACCTGGAGTATCTCTGCTTGAAGCTTTCCATTTCATCACCTGATTGAAGAAGGAGAAGGCTTTATCGAGATACATATTATTCTATGTGCTCAAAGATAATTCGAGGACAACACTCTTGCACACAAAGGGGGGACTACGAGTATCTTGGAAACTATAGCCCAATTAAACTCTTCCCGGTCACTTACAAGCTGTTTGCAAAATGCATCATTGCCAGAGTCCGCATTTTTCTCGAATAATCACAACCAATTGAAAAGGCAGTCTCTCGGTGTTCGTACAGCACGATAGACCATATTTCAATCTACTGTTGCCTTAACGAGGCAACCCGAGAGTTCCTGACGCCATTGAAATTAACTTTCATCGACTATAAATAGGCTTTTGATTCGGTAGAACCACAATTTGTTTGGCGTTCAATATTTGAACAAGGTGTAACTCTTAGATACATCATAGTTCTCACCAACAGTTATACGAACCTCACTACCACATTTCTTTCCTTCTAACGTCTAATTGTGGTACAAATTTAAAAAATTGGTCCGCCCGAGAGATCCTATCTCATCGAACCTATTCTCCGCATGTTTGGAATCAGTCATTAGCCGGTGCAACTGGGACAACGTTGGCGTCCTTATTGACAATCATCTTTGATTTACCGATGAAATAGTGCTCATCACAGAGTGAGCAGCAGAAGCCAACCAAATGATGCAGTTACTCGATGGAGAAGGCAAGAAAGCGAGCGGGACAGGAGGTGAATGTCTCAAAGATCAAAGTGTTGCACAATCGCTTCCTTAGTTGTGACCCAGTCTTCCTTGGCGAGGTACGTTTAGAGGATTTCAATGAGTACATACATCTTAGGCGCCTTCTCAATATTGAGATTAATCTGGAACTTGAACTGACAAGACGTCGTCGCGCTGGTTGGACAGCCTTATTGTCTTTTAACACGGTGCTGGACGGTTGCCATGACCAGGACCTACGAGTATCCGTTTTCAATTTCACCATACTCCCCGCAATGTGCTACGGTTCTGAGACGTGGAAACTAACAAAATCACTGGAGGACAAAGTGCGAGTGACACAACCCTTCCTTGAGAGACTCTTGTTTGGAATAATTCTCCGGAACCAACGTATACTCGGTCTCCACGAATCTTACATAAGACGATTGCCCCTGGTAAAGGATGCAGTACCCCGTTTCAGACAAGGTAAACCATAAAGGGAGCAGGTCACATGCTACGACAAAACGATGCTCGATGAAGCACAGTGACAGCAGTCTTGTACCACCGAGGTAAGAAAAGACCAATGGGAAGATCTCCAATGCGTAGGTCAGACTCCCTTGCGGTGCTCTGCAACATCCGATATGCCTCTAGGAAGCACTTGCAACGCACTGAACTTCCTTGGTCTAAGACATGGTCCGCTGGAGACGAAGTTGGGACCCGCAGCTACGCTGAAGAACAGGTCATCAAGATCAAGATAAGTGAGCTCCAGTGGTTCTATTAACATCAGAAAGCAGACGTAATCTACGCAGTCAAGGTCTGTCACAAGTAGCAGTTAAAATAGTGGCTCCTGATTTATGCTTCCTTATCTGTCCTAGAATCCAGTATATTGTGGGGAAAAAATTGCAGGGTCATCGACACATCTCTGTCAAACACCAGATGATGCAGAGAACCTGTTGAAGAGATTCTAACTCAGGTGTAAAACATAATACAAACTTTTACAGTATATACATACCAGGTAAGGGGCTAGTTTTTACCCGGTTTTAGAAACATGTATTATACATCCTTAAGTGTAACAGTCCACATGTATTTTAGTTTAGTGTATTTGTTCAATTTTTGAAAAGTAAATAAGAACAATGTGTAGTTGTTTGTGTTTGTGTTTGTGTTTGTGTTTGTTTATTGCAGCGGACTGTGTTTGCTCTATTTTTTACGGCAATAATACAATAGCACGATGAAGATGTATTATCAAATACAGCAGACGATCTTCTCTCTGTATCATTCTCTACATCAGGATCAAGATGATGGTCAGCCCATGACCTGCAGCGGACAATGCCCCATAGCTGACTGCTAGCGTCAAGATCAATGAACCACAGCTGGCAAGACCCTCCTACACCTAAACGCGGTGATCCGGGAAAGCAAGCTGCAACAGAGTCAACTGGGTAAAGAGAAAGGATCGAAGAGGGTAGTCTTACCTGGTATTCAAAAATGCCAGCTGAAGTCAGATATATTAGACCGAAAGGTGCAAATATCGCAGTCACACTGCTAACCACGACACAACGCATCTCGTTCTCCGGACATCATTCTACATGCAAATCCCTTTTCAAACATTGGTTGTGAGAGATTGAGAACGAACGAAGAAAAAGAGGATGTTCTCTCTATGAATATCTCTCTTTCTCCGTTTCTCTTTCTTTCTCTAAAGAGGATGTTCACTCTCTATGAATCTCTCTTTCTCTCTCTCTCCGTTTCTCTCTCTTTCTCTCTCTCTCTCTATCTCTCTCTCTCTCTCTCTCTTTCTGTGATTGTTCAATTCTGAAACAAAAATATGAAATATGCAAAGCAGATATATTTTCAAATGCAACATGGGGTGTTCTCATTGTCTCATTCTCTCTCACGCTCTCTCTCTCGTTTTCTTTATCTCGCTGTCTCTCTCTTTCTCTCTCGTTTTCTTTCTTTCTCATCTCTCTCTCTCTTTCTCTCTCTCTGCCATTGCTCAGTTTGTGAAACCAAAAAAATGAACAATGCAAAGTAGATTTATTCTAAAATCTAACTGGATATATTCTCTCTATGTAATTGTCCAATTTACATCCATTTATATATATTCTAGCTCGACCTTTCTCCTGATTGTATTTATTCGTCCACTGACGCTCTCTATCCATCCAGCACGTAATATAGATTTAACATCTCCAGAAAAAGTACAGAAAAGCGGTAGACGAAATTCGATTACCTATAATTCCTACCCACTTTCGCAAGCAAATTGATCAATGCGAATTTAAAATCTGTCACCAGCCTACAAGCTACCCCATCACCGAATTCCCGAGGTTAACATTGCACCCGAGCACAGAGACTGCTCACAGAATCCTAGAAATGCCACCATGACACTGGGAACCCTTCTCCATTTTAGCCCTAACGAAATAAGCGGTGCCAATTTGCACAATTGTAAACAAGAAACTCGTAATCTAAATCTTATTCAGCTCATTCTGGGCGATTTTCCGGAGATCAAAATGAAATTTCATTTTCTCCGAAGCTGGATAAATGCGATGCCGGGATTGCTGGAGGTGGTCACGTGATGCCTCAAGCCCGCACACTAACACAGTTTGTTCCACTTGGAGGCCCGGAGTTTTGTTGACCTAATCAGAACCGTGTGCTTTCTTTTGGGTTCACTGATCGATACTGATCTGATTGTTCGTGGCAATGAGTGGACAGGCAAGCCGAGAAGATTTTCACGAGTCTTAACGCTAGCTGCTCGCCGAAGGACGTCTTGCTAAGGACAGAGTCAAGATCTGTGTGAGAGCTGTGATCTGGAAGAAGTAGTTACGAGTGAAAAAAAGGAATGGAGAAAACGATATTGCCATTGGTTTCTATTAAAAATGTCGTATCTTTAATTAACCATGCATGTGAATTATCTATTGTCGTTCTGAGAGGTTTCTAGAAAAAAGTGTTCTGGGTACAGTGTCGAATTTAGACTTAGCGATGCCCTAAGCTTTTTAGTGTAGAGTACTTTTCATAAACACATTATATTTTTTTTTTTTTTTTTTTTTTTGCGTTCGCCTTATTTCTCTATTCCCCAAGGCGGGTGTGCGTTGCACTGTGGTTTTTATTTTGCGCCTGTCGGCCCAGTGCATCCGACTTCAGAATGCATTTTATGTAAGGGTCTGCTTCCTCCTGCATTTTCTAAGGGTTTGCTTCCCCGGGGTAACGGCCGGTGCTGTGAGGGGGAACGAACCCAGCACCTTCTGGTTGTGAGCCGTGCCACTTAACCACTAGGCCACGCCGTCCCCTTACACATTATATCAGATGTTTCATGTTGTTGTTGTTGTTGTTGTTGTTGTTGTTGTTGTTGAATGCCCACAAGTAGTAGGAGTAGTCTTTTGTGTGCCTTAAAAAGGACATTAAGTGGCGTGTTGTTGCAGCTTTCCTCACACCCCGAACGTGCTGATGAGGGTGGATCGGGCTCCTCCAGGCGGATGTGGTATGCTTGGCCTCATTGGCATGTCGTTCACTACTACGGGAGTTACGTCGATCCATCATCTTGTTAGTAAGGAAAACAGTCCGTTTCCAGAGACGACTGCAGTTAAGTCAAGGTGAGGGTCTTGGCCAGTGTATTATGTCTGACTCTGACTAACATATCTGATCAGTATATTTTACCTGACCAGACGTTAGTCATCCTCCCCAGAACGTTTTATAGAACTTGAGAACTTGCACGCCTTTTAATATTTAATAGCAAGACTTTTGATGTAAATACATTAACATTGTTTTCAAGGAAATGTATTTACATACTACATAACAATAGCAGCATGACACTAGTAATACATGTCCACATTTAGGAGATCTAAATGAATCTTGAAAGGCAAATTGCCAGAAATTTGTTGCACGTGTGCTGTTTTATGTGCCCACAATTTGCAACATAAAACATTTAAAATAGTATAAGTGTATGTGAATAACTTAACTGCAATTTGATAATGTCCCTGAGAATAATTTTATGAACTCGGTTTCGCCTATTGTAGACTGTAGGACCTTAGCCGCAGCTTGGTTACCTTGATTTATAAATAGAGCCTTATATGTGTGACAAAAGTGAGAATACTAACACTACCACATCAATGGGATATTGTGAACGACATGTTGTTAGAGGCGTTTTGTTAGAGGGATATCGCTAGAGCCATATTATTAGAGGCATATCGTTAGAGAAATATTGTTAGAGGCATATCGCATGAGTCATATCGCTAGAGCCATATCGTTGAAGTCATATCGTTAGATCCATATCGCTAGACCCATATCGTTGGAGTCATATCGTCAGATCCATATCGCTAGAGCCATATCGTTAGAGCAATTCCGCTAGAGTCATATCGTTAGATCCATATCGCTAGATCCATATCGTTGGAGTCATATCGTTAGATCCATATCGCTAGAGCCATATCGTTAGATCCATATCACTAGAGCCATACTGCTAGAGCTCGGAGATGGCGTGAATTAGTGATTGTAGCACGGCTCACAATCCCAAGGTGCTGGGTTCGATCCCCATCACAGCACCGGCCGTTACTCCGGGGAAGCAAACCTTAGAAAATGCAGGAGGAAGCAGACTCTTACATAAAATGCCTGCTGAAGTCGGATGCACTGGGCCGACAAGCGCAAAATAAAAACCACAGTGCAACGCACAACCACCTTGGGGAATAGAGAAATAAGACAAACGCCAAAAAAAAAAAAAAAATATCGTTAGATCAATATCGCTAAAGCCATATTATTATAGCCATATCGTTCGACCCATATCGTTAGATCGATATCGTTAGAGACATATTGTTAGAGCTATATCGTTAGAGCCACATCGTTGGAGCCATATCGTTAAAGTCATATCGATAGAGCCATATCGATATTACCATATCCTTAGAGCCATATAGTTGGGGCCATATCGTTAGAGCCATATCGATAGAGCCATATCGATATAACCATATCCTTAGAGACACATCGTTAGAGCCATAGCGTTAAAGCCATATCGTTAGAGCCATATCGATAGAGCAATATCGCTAGAGCCATAACGCTAGATCCATATCGTTTGTGTGTGTAACTCTTGCAAGTGAGAAACACTTTCCTTAGCTCTGAGGGTAAATATATCCAACAATCCACATAGACAATAGTGTGAGTGAGTGTGCCGAACGTTATTTCTTTGAAAGAAAGTTCTGGAAACCAGACATTGATTGGGTAGGCCTTATATACGACAGCCAGAGAAGTATCCCGGTTTAGAATAACGGTAACACTGCAACCTGTTAGTCACGTTAGCTATATCAATCGATCATTACAGGGATTATTCCGATAGAGGTTAACGGGGATGATGTGTACGGTTGAGGAATAACAACTTCTTGCCTGTTTAGTCGCCATTTTAATGAAAATGCTAGGCTTTTGTTTTAATTTTTTTTAAAACAACAACAAAAAAAAACGATTTTTTCCCGAGGTTTTGAACCCATGTTATCATGGTCAAATGATCGCACTCAAACCGCTGGGTCAGAATATACTTAAAAAAAGGATTGTAGAGGGCTGTGCATGCGGCTAGTTCTTTCTTTATGTAAAAGGTTTGCAATGAAACATCCACTGTCAATGTTTGAACACCGATTTCGCGCACAGTGGTCGTCTGAAGTATTAGATCACCATGACAACGGGTCTGCAAGACTTCCGCCAATAGATACTGTGATAGAAAACGTACTTTGTTTTTTTTCAGTATTAAAATATAGCATACAGAAAAGGACAACAATTTCGCTTTCATATTCAAAATGCACAAAAGAAATAGTATACTACATCTTTATGAATTCAAATGGGAGTTTACTTTTGCTGATAATCAAGAGGTCCCTAGCAGGATTTATCAATGTAACGTTATTTTGTTAGGATGAACGGATCAAAAGTCAAGAAACGGACACCATAATGTATATGTGATAGACAATGGCAAATTAATTTATCCTTTCTTTTGATGGACAAACAAAACAAGAAAAGGGAAATATCCTTTCTTTTCATGGACAAAATACTCAGGAAAAGGAAAATATCTTTTGTAGGGACAATCAAATCGGGAAAAGGAAGATATTTCATATATATGGGAGCCGCGAAGCGCAGTGGTTAGCGCCATAGCTTTGCATTTGAGTGGACCTGGGTTGAGACGGAATAGATTTTTCAGACCGTAATGGCCTTCGGGTCGACCAAACCTTAAATGGATGCCGGTTTAGTCCGGGAAATAAAGAAGCCGGCTTCATGCTGACCACATCATCCACTAAGGGCCGTTCGTTTCCAAATAATATGGGCCTAACACCATATTTCATATGCGCCGAATGGCGTGACAGGTGAACATACGTACGTAGCGCATGATGACGTCGATCGTTTGGTGTAAACAGCACATATCAACCATTAACTTTGCAAAATGTAATTATACTCTGACTCATAGTTTTCTCAGCAGAACGTTGAAAACATGGCGGGTGTAATACGGAATCCGTCCAAAATAGAACAGTGAGCGGCGATTCGGTTTCTAGCTAAAGGATGTCGACCAGTTGACATTCATTGCAGAATACAGGCTGTGCATGGTGACACAAGTGGGTCGAAGACAACAGTGAAGAACTGGACAACGATGTTTAAAGAAGGACGTGAGTAAACGCAACAATATCTGCTTGACCTTGTCTCGGAAGATCTTTCGTTAACTCACGTCTTTCTTTAAACATCGTTAACCAGTTCTTCACTGTTATCTTCGACACACATTTGTCACCATACACTGCCTGCATTCTGCGATGAATGTCAACTGGTCGACATCCTTCAGCTGTTAGAAAATAAATCACCTCTCGCCAA
Source organism: Ariolimax columbianus (assembly GCA_036924085.1). Taxonomy (NCBI): domain Eukaryota; kingdom Metazoa; phylum Mollusca; class Gastropoda; order Stylommatophora; family Arionidae; genus Ariolimax; species Ariolimax columbianus. The sequence continues at coordinate 29,557,008 of JAVGWX010000007.1, forward strand.
GTTTTGAACGGTCGACTGAGGAAGCTTTGCGTCGGAGAATAGTGAAATTTTGCAAACTTCATGGTCGGTATGTGCTATGTACACCAGAAGTGACGTCATCATGCGCATCGTACGTATGTTGACTTGTTGCAGTATGACTGGTTTTATTTGAACTAGCTCATATACATATATATATTTTTTTCTGGACTACTGGATAACTCGTTCTTCAGGGACGGTTACATCGTGGCGGGTCCCAACTTCTTATCCAACGTGGACCAGTGGATAATCAGGGGCCCGTCTGTGGCATCGATAATGTGCGACGCAAGTCGAACCATCGCGTTGGTGTTCGTTCCCGTGATCGTTTCTAGTCTCTGTGATACCATATTGATGTCGTTATATTCACATCCATTGTCCATATATATATATATATATATATTTATATGTCTTCTTCCAAAATTAGAATGCATTTAAGAAGTATTTTACCGAAGGAACACGACTTGGGAACCGTACTACAATTGGTATATGTGAAATAAGATACACCTATTTTATATCGTCCCCTATTCTAGATAACGTGTGACCGCAAAATCGGTGGGCAGTGCGGCGAAAATGCACACGTACTCTCCAGGCACCTTGCTAACACTTAGACCAGATGTGTGTAGGGGTCACTCGTTACTACTGGAGGTGACAATACGTCTTGTCTACCTCGGAGTGCTTGTCAGTGAGAGACCCAAAGAAACGTACGGAAAGAAAAGGGGCAGGAGAGGTGGTGAAATAAAAAGTAGGAACCCAAGAACAGTTACATATTTGTTTTTAGATTTGCCCCGCCCTGCTCAAGCCTAGTCAGCTAAGCAGGAACGTCGACATCAGGCTACCACAATATCAAATGTGCTGAGCGGTGTGGACAACACAGAACACGGCGAGGCACTTGAGCAGTCGTGGTCATCCACTGCACCCGATTCTATATCCAGTCGTCCTGCCTTGTCTTGCCACTGGTTAAAGTTGGACTCGGGCGAGAGAGTGAGGTCGACGAACTGCGCAACCCTTACTCACTAAAACTAAATTCACCGCGCAAGTCATTCTCTTTTCATGTATCCAGTACTAGCACCGTCATGTTACGACGGGCGAGAGGCGAAGCGGAGAGCGTAAGTCCGCTGACCAGCTAAACTACAGTCAAAAAGCTGCGACAGTTGGGGAACTCCTGGCTGAGCAATAAAGCGGGTGAGATTCACGGATTTACTGACAATCATGATCACCATCTGGTGAGGCGAAAGTTTCATGTTTTCACTGCCTGCGAATATGCAGATCCCATATCGAAAACATTTACCATCTCCGCACCCATCCACAACCCGGAATTACAGAATACTCGACTGGAAGGACTGGCTACGTGAAAAAAGAAAAGGTCCTCATCACTAGTGATGGACGGACAACAATATATATATACGTGTGAGTGTCTGAGGGGTGTGGTTGGGAGATTTTTACATTATTTAAACTACACTCAGTAACATTTTAACGCTGTATGAATGGTGGGATGTAACATTTCATGGGTTATCTACCCCATTATGTTTGATTTCAGCTTTTTATTGCATTCTTGTTTTAGCCTGTATATACTGCTCTTGTCTCTGACGTTACAGAAGAGAGACTGTCTTGTCATTTTTTTCAGCAAGTTTCTTAATATGTGACTTCCATGTCCAGAGAGTTCTCCTAGCGTGTTGTTTCACTCATATACTTGTTCGTCTGATTTTTTGTCATTTATTCCAAACTGGCGATCCTATCATACCTTTTCATATCTTCAATTATTCGATGGTACCCATTTATGAAGTCTGTGCCTTGGTGGCTGTTGATTATGTTGCCTCAGTGTTGCAGTGCCATATACTATAACGGACTTCATTTAGAGTTGAGCTTTCTTATTGTTGTGCTTAGATAAGATCATGGAAAACGTAGATGCTAGTCCGGTCAGGCAGAACGCACGGCCCAGGACGTCGTGTCAGGGGCAGACACGATACGCTGACTATCTCTCTTCCATTTTGAGTTCCATGGAAACAGGCTGTGTTCAAGCCAGTCTGGCTAACGAGATAGGGATCGACGAGGTCCCTGTAGTAGTGATCATCGCGCAAATGGATTCAAGCATACATCAATCGCACAGAGGACCGCGGCCCACCTTCATCAGTGTGCTCGTGATGTGAGGAAAGCTAATACAACCCACCACTTAAGACATTTTCAGGGCGCACCAAAGAGTAAACTTACTCATTGTAGGCAATAAATAACAACTATGAGGTAATAATTGCAATGAAAGCTCCTTTCATCTTCTGTATTCTTGTTATGTGGATATTAATATCTATGTCTCTAACATTACCGGCTAATTTGTTTAGATCTTCACAAACTCCATAAAGCCAGTAAGACTTGTCTCGCCTTGTATATTGTCAATTTGATATTTTTATCAGTACCCCCGACTTTGTCTATATTTCTACCAAGATATATGCATGCATCTATTTCTTGCAGTACCGTCTGTCGCTAGTAAAATCGCATCGTCGGTGTGTGCTTTTGTTGTCATATTTTGTGTTTTATTCTATGTATGTCGTGCGACTAAATTTCATTGACGCAAGTTTTACTTAGGAAATAAAAATAATAATAAAAATAAAAATAACAATTATAATATTAGTTGCCCGTCACAAAGAAAGATGACTAAAGCATCGGACGTGCTGGGAAGTGTGGTTTCTTATGGCTGTATAGACGAATCATTATACTGCTTACTATGTTACAATTGTGGGGGCTGTGGAGTTGTCTTTATATTTTTTTTAACGAACCGTGCACTTTTGCTGAATCTCCGCCATGGCTTTACTCTCTGCGATCAGAGCACTTTCGGTGAAACTAACGAGCAAAGTGGTACGGTTTTGTGCAAGTAGCTGCCAGGAAGTGACATCACTATGGAAGTTGTTCAGATCAAGGTGTCTATGTAGCGCCCCGCCCCCTTCCTGGTAACAGTATGTCTGTTGTTAGGTCACGGAATAACATCTGCTTGGGGACGTGCTCGTCTGCACTGCGAACAATATGCCCTGTCCGTATTATCTAAGCCATTCACATAAGTGTATCGACGCTCAACATGCAAATCTTGCTACGCATTTCAGAATCATGCACCTCGTCCTGCTACCTGATCCTGAGTAGACACCGCGTACAGTTCAAGTGAAAACCGTTGAGCTATTTGCCCCGTCTGCTTTACATTGTCCATAGGGGCTACAGGGATGGTCAACAAAACAATATTGCCAATTTTGTAATGGTCAGGCCGTCGTGGTCCAACATATGACGATGATTTTGCTAAGTCCTGTCTTCTTCTTGATCTTCTACTTCGTTCTCAATCTCCCGCTACCAAGCAATGACAAGAGTGTGACAAGTAGTTGAATGTAGTCTGGAGAATGGAATGTGTTGTATTGTGGTTTACAGCGTGAACGCGAAAGTTGCACCTTTCGGTCCGACACATCAGACTTCAGCGGGCATTTGTGTCCAGCGCGTCCCCTTTCCTTTTTGAACCCTTCTACTAAGACAGTCGGCTCTATTGTAGCCTGTTATCTAGGATCACCGCGTTGAGGTATAGAAAGGTAGCTCTGGTTCGCTGGTCCTGGCGATAGCAGTCAGCTGTGAGTCGTTCACCGCTACTGCTCATGCGTATTACTCATCGACTTGATCCCTAAGTGCCATCTAAACGAAGACATTTAATGCAATGGACCTCACACATCTTCTGTTTATTTTCTTAATGGTACACTTCGACAAACTGTTATTAGTCCATCTCCTGATGCTCATCTGCCATTTATATCGATATCGTTCTCCTGCGTGTCTAGGGTCAGATGTTACATCCAGTATTGTCTTCATATGCTTACAAAAATGTTGATATGCCTAATATGTATGTCTTTCAATATTTCCCTTTTCATTCTGATTCTCTTCTCGACTTAATTTTTTTTTTAAAGTGCTATACTTTCCACTAAATGCGACTCAATCTTCTTCATATCCCCATTTTTAGATCCTCAATGTCGTCCTTCAATCTGTTTTGCTCATCTGCATTGCTTCTGCATCGCATAGCAGTTCATAGTACACATATACACTAACACACACACACACACACACATACACAAACACACACACACACACATATACACTCACGCACATAAACACTCACACATAAGCACACACACACAAAGATATATATATATATATATATATATATATAAACTCGTATATGGACGGAACATGTTGTTCGCATGAACGATGAGCGCATACACAAGCAGCTGAAAAGCTTGGACATTGATGTCAGCTCCACCTGTCTCACCGTGATCATCACCAAAGATAAATAGATCGCATAGGGAAACCCCATTGCGGTGGCTCCTAGTAGGCGTGTCGCCCAATAGAGCAGGACGCACGACGAAACCACAATTGACAGCTCATATGCGTACTCTAGGTAAGGCAAAGTCTGTTGTCCCATGATTGGTTTCTATGACCATTTGACAACACATATTGCAGCAAATTTACACATATATAGGACAAAATGAGATGGCTCCGCCTTAGTGGCTGCACTCTCGACTTTCTCCGCTGTTTGTGTCGAGTTTTCCGATGTTTGGTGGTTACTGTTATGATTATATTTCACACCTCTATCACCAGTTTGTATCAATGACTTTATTATGTGGATTTGATGTGCTTTCCGTCGGTTATCCTGTTTGTTATGCTGCATTTCGCTGCATTTCATGCCTGCCTCAAGCCGTGGAAAACCAGTCCATGATGGAGTTCAACGTTCCGCTTAACTGGACACCAAATTGCAGTTCAGATTATCACTGTTCAAGGATATTTCTTCTCGGACTGAAACGACTTTCTCATGCCCATCCCTCTCTCCACCGGAGGTTACACGATAACTCACAAATCTCGTACTTTCAACACAGCAAGGGTCACGCTGACCAACATGTGGACACATTCAGAAGCTTCGGCAGTGGGATATGTAGAAACAGGGAGTTTGGCACGGGCAGACACGGATAGCTTGACACAAATTGGTCTAACACACTCTTCTCGGCCCTCATTCCAAGGCTGCAGAGTACACGGCTTAACCTGATGAGTCTAGTGATTTCCGTCGACACGCTTCGCATGAACATAGTCTCAGCAGTTGGACATGGTAGTGGTCAATCGATGCAACGGACATTTGAAGCCTGCGCAAACATTATATATACTGTTATATAAATATTATATAAAAGGGAACTGCGTAGTACAGTGGTTAGCGCGCTGACTTCACATCTGAGTGGTCTTATGTTCATTCTCCAGTTGAGACGGTAATGTATTATCAGACCACAATGACTCCCGAGTCGACCCAGCAATAAATGGGTACTGGTTCAGACCGGGAAGTAAAAGCGGCGAGGGAGAAGAATGGCTACCGCCTTCCTATAGCCGTGCCTTTGAAATGTGAGATCGCTAACACCTCACACCCCTACGGCAGTAATGCTATGTGTATCTTTACTTTACTTATATATATATATATATATATACATATATATATAAGAGTTGTGTTTAAAATTCAAAACGATCCACCCTTTATAATTGCTCACCTGGAGGTTCGAAACCCAAATCCCGTTTAAAGTATTTTATGGGACTGCAAACACTTTTCCAATAGGTCCTTTCATTCTTAAATGCGTATCGGTAAGGCCTCTTTTGGGAATAGTGTGCAGCTGGGTCGCGGCATTCCAACAATCTCTTCTCATGACTCAACTCTCGTCATTTTCATCCGAATTCTCAGCGTGTAGAACAAACACACATTGGCAGGAAACTATGTCGGGAGAATAGGGAGCCTGACGAACCAGGGTAATGTTGTGGTTAGCCAAGAAATTATGAATACGATGCGAAGATTGTATTGTTACGTTACCATGTTGGAGCTGCCTAGTTCCCGTTGTACACCGGCCTGGTAGTTTAAGTGGAATAGCACCACAAAGGAGACAGATGACCTCTAGGCAGTTCTATTTGGTAATTTGTTTACCTTGTGGTGCATACTTGTGATTCACAACCCTGCGGGAGTCAAAGAAAACGTTCAACGCGATTTGGACATTGCTGCTCAACTGGCGAGTGAAATCCGACGGGTGCTCACTACATTCGACACTGAAAGGGTGACTGCCAGCAAGTGACGCAAACTGCAGGCTAGGAAAAAAAATAAACGCATGTACATGACTTCCGGCTATACCGCCCATCCGAAAGACAACAAATGTACGTTATTTGTTTCCGCAGTCACAATTAAGGTTCGGTACTTGGCCACACACATCGTATACATATGAAACGCCTGATAATTCTCATTTTGAGCTGAATTAATATTCACCTGGATATCAATATAGTTATATGTCACTAAATGTGTTTTTGACAATCCCTATTTCTTTTTTGACTTTCCTTTCACACCTAGCATCACTTGTTATCATTTGTACTATTTGCAAATAACCGTCTTCCTGCTCTGGAATTACGCCGCTTGCAATGTTTACATATACAAAAAAGCAACCAATTTTAAAATACATAAACAATGCAAACGAATTTAATTATTATACAAACACCGACAACATGCTACTCATTGATCAATGGCAATGTCTGCCCACGACCCTATGGCTATCAACATGTTTTCCACTTGGCCGGTTGACAATTAACATGACACTACTCGGCCCTTAAGGTGGGTTTGGTTTGAGACCTCTGGCACACACAATTCGGTCCCGAGTATCAACAAAAAAAAACACGTTCCGTTCTACAACATTCGTTTTCAGAATCTGTTTAATGAACCTGATCACTACTTAACAAGGAAAGTTGACGTCACGAGCAACCTTAGGTGGTGTTTGTCCTGATCTGAACTTGTCCGGCGTCGTGCCAGAGCCAGCCTGGTCGCATTTCTATTAACTGGGTCAGTAATCTTCTCCTCTGCTTAAATGAACTTAATTATGCACGGCACATGAGATTGTTCAGTTTCCAGTGATAACTACTAAACGATTAGAGAAGTAGTTAGAGCGTTTGCCTCTTACAGTAAATGCGCCAGGTTCTCGTCGTAGGGTCACGCAGTTTACCCAGTTGTAAATTGATATTTGACTATGCTTTGAACGTTCTGTTCTACCCTATAAAAGAATCTACATTTCTGCACTCTAGATGAACTCATAAGTGATTCGTTTTCCTTAGCAATTAGAAGCAATTGTGGATGCTAATTCTTTCAGTAGCCCGCTGATTGTACATACTTCTGCTCTTTCATTTAGTTCCCACCCATTTTTTATAAAGGTTATTAATTTTGCAAAAGTATGCAGTCTCCAGATTATAATTGATTAAATGAACTGCCAACATTCAAATGACTCCTAAGGGTTACACTCTGGATGTAATGTCTATCTCAGTACGCATACACAAATTCACTATGGATGCCTTTGGAACGAGGACGGGGGATTGATCTCCACCCTGAACCCCATAACGTTGTGTGTGTTGTTTTTGTTATTGTTGTTCTTGTCACATAGCTGATGAGTAAGTCTGCTTGCGTCAGCGTAATGACATTCTTATTTAGATACATGCCTTTTTCACTTGGTTCATTATTCTGTACAGTGTGTTGTCAATTGTTGACAGTGCCTGTACGAATGTTATCCTCATGAGTTAGTGTCTGTTTTATCATGGTGAGAGCAATGTCTGCACAATGGAAAGGATAGGGATCGATTCGATTGACGTGACTATTCAATCATGTTCGGACCTTACAGATGAGGCTTTAATCTAGTATATGTCGTTTATTTATGCCATGATTACTTGTTGACTGTGATATTTCACCAAATACACCGCGATCAGTTGTTCCCCGGGACATAAGAACAACAGAATACACCGCGATCAGTTGTTCCCCGGGACATAACAACACAATACACCGCGATCAGTTGTTCCCCGGGACATAAGAACAACACAATACACCGCAATCAGTTGTTCCCCGGAACATAAGAACAACACAATACACCGCGATCAGTTGTTCCCCGGGACATAAGAACAACACAATACACCGAAGGCTTGAGATCTCTCTGTCGGCTACATAAGCATATCGAAGACAACGCCACTGTACATACCGAAGCAAGAGCTGAGAGTTAAATCCGATGACTGGCAATTTGAAAGAGGTATCATTTGTGTTTTTGAGGTTGTGTAGATTCAAGAGAAATTAGAGCAGGAAATCTCTCAATGTGAAGTCGTATATACAGAAGAATCGGCATCAAATGCATTAGCTGGAAGGATCGTTCTAAGACTAAAGACAGTGCACAATGTGATTAGTGGCGTCTTGAACATTTGCATGTAACTTCAAAGCAATATCCCACACTCAAACAAGTTGTAAAAAAAAAAAATAAAGTTTTCAGTTGTCACGCCAGACATCTTGTAGGCATGTATTATGCAAAGCAAATGAGGTGGACCTTAAAACAAAAACAAAACCAAATACTGCAACTTTAATTGTTTGAGAGCTACATGCAGGGGCCATATCTGGCACTAGTCGACAACCTGCACCGATTTGGCAACAGTAACATATATCCGTCACTTAATACGTAACTAAACTCCTAATTTCATGTGGCGTGAGGTACTACCAAATAACGCAAGTGTGTATTGCAAATCAGCGAACTCGTGGTACTAGGTTTAAGTAGAGCAAAGGACATGTACGCTGTTAAAGGCCACGATTGTCGTAAAAGGCATATATATATATATATATATATATATATATATATCATCATCATGTAGAATGTCCTTTCTAGAACGTCGCTTCCATCACCGTCTGTCTCAAAGAAACTCGTTCTCTTGCCAAAACTTCAGTCTCTGCCACAATCATACTCAGGCATTCCTGGATATCTTGGTGCCATCGTCTTTTTGGTCTACCTCTTCCTCTTTTGCCTTGCACCATACCTTCCATCACCGTTCTCTCGAGACCGTTGTGTCTCTTTATATGACCATGTGACCAAAGTATTTGCATTTTCTAGCCAAAATGAAATTGATAAACCAGTTCTCCTCTATGCTCAACTCTTGCCGAATATCTACATTTGTTTTTTTCTATTTCCATGGTATTCTGAGGATCTTTCTGTAACATTTTGACTCGGAAGATTCGATTCTTTGTCTAAAAAATATACCAGGTATTGGAAACAAAAACTGCCAGACTGAAAAAGAAAGGAGAGATACTACCCTAAGCTTTATATCGAAAAGCTACCCAAGCATGGACTGGACCCATGCATACACCGACGGTTCTGTAACAAACACTACACAGAACGGAGAGGCAGGAGCAGTCCTGAACCTACCAAAGGCAGATAAATAACACTGTCATTCGCTACTGGTAGGTACACAAGAAATTTCAGAGCGGAGGCAGAGGCACTGAGGGTGGCAGTGGAAGAAATGGTGACACACAAAGAAAATGAAAGCCATATAGTCCTGCTTACAGATGCTCTCGCCGTAGTCACAGCGCTAAAAAGCCAGAAAAACACTGAGCTTAATGACTTAAGAGCAGCACTCTGCCAACTGTGCCAGCAGTCCGTACCAAAAAGGGTAGTGATACAGTGGGTCCCATCACACTGCAACATCTAAGGCAACGAGGAGGCAGACAGACTGGCAAAAGAAGGTGCAAGACTACCACAAACAGATACTAGTATGACGTACGAAGAGTCAAAACGGCTTATCAAAGCCAGATACATGACCAAATGGGAAACCGAACATACTGGTTACACCAAAAAACGATGCCTATTACCAGTTGACCAGAAGAGAGCAGGTCGTGGTCTTCAGACTTCGCACTGGCCACAATAGACTGAGGTACCACCTATTCAACAAATTGAAGATAGGTGGTACCGACGAATGCCCGTGCGGTACCGGTAAAATGACCGCTGAACATCTGCTGCAGAACTGCTCGACATACGAGGATCAGAGAGAGCAGATGTGGCCATCACCAGTGGAACTGCAAGACAAGCTCTATGGCAGTGGCGACAGCCTCAGGATGACCGCCGCTTTTTTCGAAAAAATAATGGTTACTGTCTGACTGCGTACGAAGAAGAAGAAGAAGAAGAAGAAGAAGATGAAGAAGAAGAAGAAGAACATTCTTTGTCTATAAATTTTAGTAATCGTCCATGATTCACAGCCATAAGCTGCCACAGGAAAAGCACAGGCTCTCAAGACTTTTACATTCATCATTTTGTTGGTGCTCTTCCATAATCTTTTTAGGCTGTTCAGTCTCTGCATTGCCATAGCTAGTCTTCTTCTGATTTGTTTCGAGCAATCGCCAATGTTGTCAATTCTGGAGCCCAGATATTCAAAATGTGTGACCTGATCTATTTCCTCACCACCCACTGTAAATTTATGCTGACATTGTGTTTTGTTGGTGGTCATTATTATTGTTTTATTTATGTTTATAAACAGGTTTTGATCTTTACTATGTCCATTTACGGCTGAAAATAGCTGCTCTAGCTCTTTTGCACTTCTTGATAGTATAAAGTATATATATATATATATATATATTTCGACAATAGACAGGCCACTCTCAAAACCAAAATCGTCTTGAAACAATTTTAGAATCTCTTTCTCGAAGCAGCTGTCAATGGGTACATAAGGTAGGCCCGGCGAGCTTATTGTTTTTAATCATCTTATTGAGTGATCAGCACTTGGGAATTCTAGTTCATATTAACTGGGAGTGTCCCGTGACCTTCTTTCCTACCGCGCACCCGGGCAAAGAACAGAAATGTGTCTAGCTAATGTCCCACCACAGATCGGATCCTACATGGTATTAAAGCGATATAATGATTTTAGATTATGTCGATGTGTTAGTTTATAATAAAATCCAAGGAATGATGATGCAACATTTATTCAGTATATGCTCCCTGCAATGCAGCTAATAATGAAGATACGTGCAATGAGTTTTTGGACATCATTAAGGGCAAGATCAATAATATCCAATGTGCTGAAAACGATATTGCAATGGGTGATTTCAATGAATGACCAGGATTATACAGAAATGGAGATGAAGACTACATAGGGAACTTCGAAGAAACATTAAGACAGAAAAACAGTAATGTTTGCAGACTACTTGAATTATGTAGTCTGGACGATTTGTCCATAACCAGTACGTTTTATCAGCACATGCAGTCAGAAGCATTTACGTGGTACCCATGACATGACCAGAGTTATAGAAGTCAGATAAAATTGATTATATACATGGAGAGACAATTCTTGTTTCGTAATTGTGGATGTATCATCATACATTGTGGTTTATTAATATTTCTGGTGAAAGAAAAGATTTACCTAAATTAAGTAAACATAAATGAATGTTGTTCGTACATTGTAAAAGCTGAGGTCCTCTTTGTCAGCATTCACTGTTCGCATGAGTTCGAAGATTGCTAAATAAGTCAAGTCAAGACCTGATTTGTATAATGTACGTAGGAGACGATAATAGGACTCACCTTTCCACCAATGTGGACAGTTTTTTGCACACGTTCCATGAGAGTGCAAATGTCCCATGCACCAAATATCAAAGGCACTTCCTATGTGCACTTCCTGGTACACAGTGGTGTTACGAACATAAAATTAAAACAAAGTGACTTGCGCGTGAATTTGATTATAGTGAAGAAGAGTTGCGCACGCCAGCCTCACGCTCTCGTCCTCAAATACACTGAATCAGTGGCAAGACATAGTCTAGACGAATAACGGCAGAAGAATCCGCATATTTTTCTTAGTTTATTTCCCGAATCCGTTCACACGATGAAGTATCCGACAAGGCAGTTGGTGCATTAAAGGAATCGCTAAAGGTAGTAAGCTCAATGGTATTATTTATACATAATTTAGGATACATGGAATCCACAGGAGACGACGGAAATTGTCCAACCAAATTGTGATGATGTGTTTGAACCAAAGGTAAAGCTAGAAGCACTTATGTTTGGTGAAACGTATCGGACATCAACAATACATGATCGAAATTAATATGTGGAATACGTCATGAGAATGCCCGTAGATCCCTATGGTAAGCGATAGGCATTTTATAGATAGTTCCTTTTAGTGAAAATTTGTCGGGAATATGTATCAGAAACTAACAATTCAAGTCCGAAAACATCCAATAACACTATAAGAACACTGTAGAGCACAATATCCAGACTCACATTGTGCAATCAGTTCCAGAATTTGACATTAACAAACAAAGTTAAAAGACAGAAAAACAACAGAAAGGAAATGCTTGAGCAAAATTATTGGTGTAACAAGAATGAATAGAATGAGATGTACAATACCAGTGCTAGACCTCACCAAGCGACAACAAACCAAACGGTTCGGCCACATGCCAGGCTAAACAGCAGACGATAGTTTGTCCATCACAAGTGATGAAGTCCACTCTCTTTGTTCAGCCGTGTGGACAGTCGTATCTCTTGCTGTGTCCGCTGAAATGGGTGACTTGCGCGGAGATTTCGATTAAAGTGGGGAAGAAACTGCGCCTTTTGTCAACCTCACTCACAGAGCCTAAGCTACCTTTTGCCAGTGGCAAGACATTCATCGAGACGACTGGAGATAGCATACGATGCAGATTTTGCCTCAGGGTTACTACCGAAGCCTTTCCGTAAACATGTAACCCGCAGGGTAGAAAGGTGGCAAGGCATCTAACGCAGTTTATCGTGCCTTTTCGATAACCACAAGAGGTCGTATGGACAACACTCAGCGTGTGAGTGAGTCTGGCATCTCTCCCCAGCTGTATTCAGTTCATCATAGTAGCATCTAAAATTCCCACACGCCAAATTCGTGAAGGTGAACCGGCAGAACTAACCCGTGAGATACGACACAGGTATAACTAGTTTAAGCGTAGCGCCATTCAGCCGGCGTCCAGACCAGGATAAACGGATGGAAGAAATCACAAAAAAGAACGAAATAACAAGTCCAGACGGAAAACAACTCCACGTATCCGTGAACACAAGTGTAAGTATCGCTCAAAACGCAATGCTATACATATACATTGGGCACTGATATGACGGTCAACCACGCAACACTATGAATAGCAGAAATAATAGAAGCAGTAATGCGCCGCGTGTGAGAAGCGAATTCTAGGTCCAGGTCAAGAAAACTATATTCACAAACAGGACAGAAACGTTAAAAGTTAGCCAAAAAGAACACATGAATAATCATAGATAACAGTCAACAATTGGTCCACCCAAAATGCAAAAAACAGCAGCTATGCGGCATTACTCTGACATCATCATATATATGTCTTTGAAGAGGGAAATGGATAACGGGGCTAAGAAGAATGTCACCTAATGATGATGATTATCTTCTTCTTCGTTCCAAAATTTAAAGAAAAAAAATAAAAGTACTACCCCACATTGAGCATGTCGTAAGAGGCGACTAACTGTGTGACAAGGCATAATAACGGTCATAGCCAGGTGCTTTGTTAATAACAGCATAGATAGCGTCTAAACAGCTAAGGGTCTACTTTGTTGTAGTGTTTTAGTTTATTAAGATGGACTAGCAAGTCGGTTAACCCCCCCCCCCCCCCCCACCCCCTCCGAGGAACTTGTCTCAACGCAGCGGAGTAATTACCTGCCTGAGCCTAGTCCACTACGCATGAAATCATCCTTTCGGCTACGTCCAGCACATACCAGATCTGATTCCTGCACTGGGGCATACACCCCTGATGAAGTACAGGTTGGCTAAGAACTAAGAAAATGTCACTGATTATGAATACTAGTGCCTCCATTGCATTTGGATCATTTACAGGAGACATATTCGATTCACTGATCCTACCAGCTCTATACTAAAAAAATGAAACATGGCTCCACAATGGCCTATACAGCAGTGACATCCGAGTAATGTCATTCGTCAATGATGTCCTGAACCATGCAAAGACCATAAAGAACCGCCATGTAGTGAGAAGGAAACACGAACTCTGGTGCACAGCAACCACTTTGTGATACGAGACCTATATACTTAGTTGAGACACAATACAATGATGTATTACGCTCTGCTAGATACACAGCCACGCAGAGACAGTTGGTATAACAAAAGAGGGATGTAGAGAGTAATACCAAATGTGAACGAATAGAAGTACGTAATTTGTTTCCTCTGAAAAAAAGTCTCGAACATTTATAGTGTGTCCAAAAGACTGATAGTTATGTTTTTCGTAGACCTATGTTTACCCAGGAGGAAGGTGGTCCATGCTTGATAGTAAGCTGAACTTTAATATATGACCTCTAAATGAAATGTATACATTATACTTGGTTTAAAAGACAAAATAAACAAAGTATCACACACAATAATGCAAAATGTACACTTAATCACAACAAATCCATTCACAGATCGATAGACGAGCCACCGAACTAGTTGTAATTTGTATGTTCGTTATCAATATTATTAGTATTTTCACTCTCCTCATAGCACCCTGACGTTAAATAAAACATTATTAAGGGACAACTGATGTATACATCCAATGCAGGAATAAAAGGGGAAAAAAACGTTCATATCTTTTCACCAGATGTAGCCCCATCTGGCAGGCCATCGATAATCTTTGTGAGTCAACTAACTGTGCATCTGTATTGTCAAAGAACAAATTCAGACCATAAGTGGACAAGATGATCTACATGTCGCTCAGCCACTCACAGAATAGCTTGGTACGTTAGACGAAAGTGCTGAGACTTTATTTGCATGTTTATTTCTTCCCAAAATTGTACATTTTAAAAATGTGATGCGTCCTTGACTCGGAGCGTCCTTGACATGCGCCATAAAAAAACAGTAAGAAAAACGACATACACAAAACATCATCAGGAGTAAATGACATGAGATGACATACAGACAATGGAAGCAGAGTTGTCTACCAAACCATATCTCGATTATATCAAGAGATAATATTCAAATTATGAACCCAGAGCTCCGAGTGTTATCAAAAAATAGCATGCATGGGTTCAACTTAAGAGACCAGACACGCAGTAGAACATTCGGTGGACTCCACGAAAGAAACATACTGACAGCATAATCCTCTCCAACCTAGAAATGATCAAATGTATTCTGACGAGAAACGCCTAAGACAGCCCATCTAGTTTATGGAAGAACGAGGAAGAAGAAGGATGTAATATGTGTTCCATTTACATTCACTTATCTCGCCCGTTTTCACCAGGGTTAATATCAAATAAGCTTAATTCTACCATTAATATATGATTAGATGACGCGATTGCGCTCGCGTTCGTCAACTCTAAGCCGAAGAGACAAACAGCGTGATGTACATGAGCGCACCCAGCAGCCAGACAGAGGATGGAATTCCAAAGTGGGCTGGCATTGGTAAATTCAGTGATCGATATCTATTGATCGCCACGGGTCGGAACACAAACGCACCAAAGGGAGCGCAGAATGGATGGCATCAGGGCGGTTGACAACTAAAGGGGGAGGTGGAGAAAAGAAATAAAAATGGTAGGATGGCACGGAGCAGAGCAGTGACGTGAGTGCTACTGTGAATAAGAGTGAGAGAGGAATCGAGGTAGGGATGGCGTTAGGTTATTGTTTGGGCTCATGACAGCGTTCACGGCGTTGTTGAGCAGTGTAACGGGCTGGGCAAGCGCCGCCTGCTAGCTAATTATTATCATAGTAATGAGCCGGGTTTGATTGTGACCAGAACTCAGACAAGCTGAGTACATGTGCTGGTCCAGGCATTCTTCATTCAGCTTTGAATTCTACATACAATGCCTGTGGTTGTTCGGGTATTTGTTACTTAGCGCAATTGAAAATCTCATAGTATGTGAATACGGCGATGTGAATTTAGAAACACATAACTGCTTCTTCAAAACGCATAAATAGAATGAAAGTTTGAAGGAAACATATGAACAAAAAAAAAACAACTTAAAATGAATTGATTCATAGACTAGAATACGGAATTGTGAAATTTATTGAATGTTTTGTTACGAGTTATGTATACGTTAGTTCAATCAACAACTACGTACGTTTATAAAGTTTTGATTCATGAAGTGTTAGCAAATGTATCACCTAAAGTAATGATAGTATATGTAAGTTTATTGTTTCGTTTATAAAGTGAAATTGGTTTTACAAAAATATGATGCAACGTGGACATACCGTCTTTAGTCGAAAAATATAGAAGTGACTTCGACGACAAAACAAAGTCCAAAATAATGGAGCAGAAGAAACCAACCGCGTTTTCAATAAGGGACCTTCTAGGTCTTCAACAGCAGCAGCAGAATAAACAACAACATCTGGGACAAGAACTAATTAATGACCAAACTGTCTTTGACCTTAGAGATCAAAATGGTTTAGAAAATGGTCATAACACGCTAATTAACGGAAATCCTGTAGACCATAGGCTGTCAGCTAAGTTACACGTGGATAAAAATTCAAACAATGTATCTGAAAGTGATATCAAATTCGTTGGCAGTGTGTGCGAGATAAATGACAGACAGGAAAACTGCGAAATCCTTCACAAGTTTCATTCGTCGGGCATTGATTCAGGTCCTGTATTAAAGAAAACTACTCTGTACAATCAAAACACAGAGCAACATGAGGAAAAAGGACACAACCAATACCAACGACAGCATCTTGGACAATCAAAGAGGTTTCGTGAAGCTACTAAGAGCCATGTATCTCACAGGAAGTCATCATCACCTGTAAACGCACCTCCACGCAATGGTGTCCATCAGGAGACAAGAGATCAACGACTTTCTCTGCTCTCAATGGGCGCTGGAGACGTCTCTGGGATGGACAATAGGTTGGACAGTACTGGTTTACGATGGCGAGGATCCCAGATGGATAGCCTGTCGTCCAGTGGTCAGTCAATGCTGAACTTCAACCTGTTTGCTTCATCTCCACACAGTGCTCGGGACATGTTTGGCTACAACGGTAAGTGACTTTTCATTTTACTAAACGTTTATGTAGTTTCTGAGTAGCGGAGTTTGGGAATAATAGGATCACACGGTTAAGGTCTGGCGTATTCTTTTGTGTCGGCACGCGCCAGTATACAAAGCTGTAAATGAATTAATAGTTGATTGTATTATTTGTGTGTATTAGTCGATCTGTACTTCTACAGGGGCATACGCCTCTGTGCAAGTTCCATCTCTGATGTGAGCTGGATGTAACCAGGAGGAGGATATCCTGATCAGTGAGCTAGGCTCGAGCAGGTTATTACTCGACTACGGAGGGTGTTTAACTGATGTGCAAGTCCATTTTAATAGACTCAAACACTAGAGCAAAGTAGACCCGCTGCCTGTTAGGCGCCATCTATGCTGCTCTTAACAAACCACCTAACCGTGGCCTGTGTCACACAGTTAGTCGCCTCTTGCAACATGTTGTCTGTGGGGCAGTGGCGCTATTCTTGTCCTTGTCATACACACATATCCCGGCTGAACCTCTCGGGACCGAATTGACTGTCAGTCTAGAACATGTAGAAAACAAGCGATTCGGTCACCCTAATTTTAAAAATCAAAGCCGAGAAGAAGTGCAGTTATATTTCTGACACTTCACCCTCGAGAACATTGTCTGCTTTGGTAACAACTTTGATCTCTTGTTAAAATGTCTTAATATTCGTTCAAACCCTCTTCCGCTTTTTTCTAAAAATGCGATATGCGATCATATCACAAATGGCGAGGAACTGATATGGTAGTCAGGCTATGAACACTATTTTGACTATATGGGGAGAGTGTACAACCAGTGAGCTACAGGGACCATCAGCATCCATGCATAACGCCATTTGATGAAAGTAACTGAGCACCTCAGGGTATGCCCGGAGTGCAGTAACGTCGATTCTTAGAAACAGAACAGAACTATATGAGGGCGCCAAGGTACAATAGTCGGTTCTATGAGCTATTTTAAAAATATGTTTTCTGTTGTTACAAATCTGAATTTGTTTTTGTGAGTGCCCACAATAAGTAAGTCTATACTTTTGTTAGCCCTGAAAAGGGCGTTAAGTTGTGGGTTACGGTAGCTTTCCACACATCCTTAGCATGCTTTAGGTGGTTGCGATATGACTGGTTTACCTGCGTGTAGCTCACTACTACTATGGTGATTACGTCGATCTCCCACTCTGTTAGCCATACCGTAAAAAAGAATAGCCCGTTCAAGCAACACCTGAGAGAAAGACAGGGTGAGGGTCTTGGCCATTATGTTTTGCCTGACCCCGACAAACATGCCAGATCAATATATTCCGCCTGACCCTGACTAATATAATCTGATCAGTAGGTTTCGCCTGTCTCTGACTAACATGTCCGATCAGTATAATTTGGCTAACCAAACGTTAGACTCCTCTCCCCAGATCTAGACTTATAACTAACTTAGTTACCGGTAGTAGGGCGAGTCTCTCATACTCGAACCACCTTTCAGCCGTGTGAAGACAAGGCTAATGTCTCAACGGATGACAAATAGCGGGCTAATCTTATCATCAAAACGATGAGTCGTGTTACTTTACCTACGAAAAAAAATATGTTCTACAAATTACGTATCTCATATGTGAAATATTTACTGATTTTAATATTTCTGTCTGCCTTAATATGACATTTAATTTGTGAAGACTATTTTGCTATAGCTATTGTTTGGTTAAAAAATTACAGAATTCGCTTTTTAATAATTTTATAATCTCTTCCACGCCTCCCTCGCCAGCTCAATGGTAGGGAAGAAGAAAATATGAATGCCCAATAACATATTTAAAAAAAACGAAAAAATGGATTGAGATCCAAATAATTAACAAACGCACTGGAAATGAGAATCGTCAGATGTTTATGAATTTGTCTTTGCTTTGTGGTGCAGAAACATGGACTATCAACAGTCAGCCTGCGAATATAGTAGAGGACTTTGGAATGTGAGTTTACCGTAGGATGGGCCACAGCTCCTGGAAGAGAAAGCTAAAAAATAATGAGGTCTTGAAGAGATTATGGATGGGGACAATAATTATTGAGGAAAAAAAAGAAAATTAGGGAAATAAAATATTTTGGAAAAATAAAGAAACATAACACAAATGGGAAAACAACACCGGACATAAATATGGACGGTATGCGGATAAGAGAATGACAACACTATGGGGGAAAACAACATTGGACTGTCTGTCAAAGTGTATCGTCAATACAAGAGAAGGGATCAATCGCAGTCAACCTACGATGCCAATACGGTACTTGACATTATCATAAACAGTATTATGTATTTCCTTAACATAGTGATAGCATGGTTATTTAGAATAGTAACACTGGAAGCCTAACAATGACATCAATGCGATTAATGAGAGTTATGCATGGGGCTAGCAACATCGCGATATAACACCATTTATGCAAAGCCGCCGCAGGTAATGATCAGAATCTGAGTTCTTGTAAATGAACCAATTGTAGGTGTGCCCCCATTATTCACCGGGAGCGACATAACGAACAAGATAATTACCTTACTGTTAAACTCGAGCAAGGAAGAATGCATGAATTTTGGAAATGTGGTACAACCGTAGACTGGAATTACTTAGTTGGACAGAAATAACATACAATAACAATGTCCTCCTTGAGGTAGTCGCACAAAGATCATCATCATCATCATCATCAGTCCAGAAACATGACAGGTCATTGGGGCACCAATACTGCAGATTGATGGACCAGTTCCCGCCGCCCCACTGAGTTTTGTGCCATGATATTTTTCTAGCTATGGACATTCCCGTCCACTCTCTGATGTTGTCTTCCCGTCTATTTTTCTGCTGCCCTCTCTTACGCTTCCCACGTCAAGTATCTTGCAGAATAGTCTTGGTCAACCCAGACGATCTTGAAACATGTCCCTACCACGTGAGCTTGCATGCTTTTACCATAGTCAATAGGTCTTTATATTGGCCGACCTCTATCTTAACGATGTCCCGACCTGCCTTATACGTGACGTGGTCTAGATTCGAAATGCCGAGAACTCGACGCAGACATCTCATCTCCATTGCACAAATTCTGTGCTCAAAAACTGTTGTCAAAGTCCACGTTTTACACACGTAAAGGCACACGGAGGTGACAAGTGCATACATTCAACTCAACTTGGGTTTCAGATTCATGTTTGTATCCCGCCATAGCGGCCTCAGTTTCGTTAGGGCAGCCATGGTCGTCACTGTTCTTGCCTGAATCTCAGTTCTGAAACCTTCCACATTCATCATGGATCCCAGATATTTAAGCTGTTTAACAGTTTGCAATGGTTCGTCTTTGATCGCAGTCGGACTTGTTATGCCATCTAGCACAAACATAAATATTGAAAATAAACGAAAACGAAGATTGAGCTGGCTGGATCATAGTATTATATATTAAAGTATTCTACATAAGGTACTAGTGACATAATCTATATGAAAAAAGGAAGTGGGCGACCAAGACTTCTCAGGCATGCAAAGACATTAAAGTTGGCACCAATGTTTAAACCAATAAAACTACAGAGGATAGAGTCAATTGAAAAGACAAGATGAGACAGCTCGACAACCAGTATTAGGACTGACCAATCAGTTTTTTGCTGCTGTTAAAACGTGTATTAACTATCATCCACATTGTGATCATACTCACATCGCCAACTGCAGGACTAGGTTTTGTGGTTGCATGTATTAAAATTCGAGTGGATGAGACTTTTGTAATTGATATTACGTCACTTCGGTACGTAAAGGATGACCCGAGAAAATCATATCCAAAGTAACCAAGAAAATAAAAATAGACTACGCTTTTCGGTACTTCTTCTACTTCTTCTTTTTCTTCTTCGTTCTTCCTCAGATCAAGGTTCCGGTTTCTCTTACAAAGGACACCGTTGTTTGTAAGGCTATTTCATCTCCATACAGCTTTTCTCTCATATCTGTCTCACGAAGCCAGTATTGTTCTCTCTTTTCCTGAGTGAGCGTACAGCTTTGCAGGATGTATTACACGGTCATGATATGCTCCCTACATGGGCATCTGTCATCTGTCACAATCCTCATTTTGTTGTAAAGATGACGCTTGAGTCTGTTATGCCCAGTTCTCAGTCTGAAGATTTTGACTTGCTCTTCTCTAGTTTAGTTATAGTAGCTGTCTTCTTTTCGGAAGTCGGGGTGTTGATCAGCCCATTATATACTGACGTTGGCTTTAATTATGGTCTTGACCTCATTAAATGTGATTTTCAGGTCTGTTTGTGAGGATGTTTCTCCACTCTTTGCTAGTTTGTCTGCAGCTTCATTGCCTTCAATATTGCACTGGAATGGGATCCACTGCATGACCAACCTCGGAGAACATACCTTTCACGAGATCTTCATCTGTGGGTTGTTTTAGCGCTGCTAATACTGACGGGGCATCAGTCAGGAATACTACGTTTTCTTGGTGGATATCTTTATCTTGCTTGTCGGTACAAACTGTTATCTATGCTTAGACCGCTTTTTTTCTTTTGTCGAGTGCAATTATTTTTTTAAATGTTGTTTTTTTCTGTGTGTGTGAATTGGTGTGTTGGTGATTTCTTTTTTGTTGTTGATTTATTAGTGTTTTGGAAAACATTACGCGTCTGTTATTTTATTTACCTGCTTAATTTTAATTCAATAACAATTTTGAATTTTTGAATTTTTGAGTACAGTAGTGACAATGCAAGAAAATGTGTTTTATTCACTCATTTACTGATTCACTAATCAATCACTGATTTATACTTTTACTTATTCACTAATTTAAACTATCACAATGCATTTACTTTGGATTATTTGCACTCTTAGACACATTCATTACGAAAAAATGTAAAACATATAGTAAGAAGTTTAAGGACATTTATAAATACTGGAACAGCTGTGATTCAGCAATTGTATAATATATCAATATGATAATAGTTCAAGCCGGTATATCGGCTGCGTAGCATTGCAAGCAATATTTCAAGCCGATACATCCACTAAACGGAGTGAATAACTTCACTGAAACCAATCACGAACTTCACAGAAGATGAGATCCTTCTGTCGGGATTACATTAACTGATCGACTGATTATTTTGTGAACAAATCATATTTCTAAATGACACATGAATGTCACCATTCTGTGCAACTCATACCTCATCAATGTAGTGTATTTACTATGTGCTAACTTTCAATTTGTGAGCAGTCTCAATAAGATCAAATATGTGATTAAGTTTGCATATTTCTATCATCAATTATTCCCACATGATGGCCTAACCCTACATTTTGAATTGTAAATGAACGTTAATCACTTAATCACTTATATTTTTTTATAATAAAATTGATGATATTATATTTGTTGCCGCTTTTAACCTTTGACAGACAACATTGTTTATGTCAATTTCTTCATTTGGCTCATCTTAATTTGTTTTCTTCTGGGGATCGGGATTTCCCTTCTCAATGAACTAAATATCAGTAAATATAGAAAAAAAAGCTACGTATTTTTCGGGAAAACCTTTTGAATAACATGTCAAAATTGCTGACATATACATGTCGCATTAGTAAATGTTGTATACACAATTTAAGGTATCTAGATTACGGGTAAGATAGTTAAAATAGGAGAAACAGAAGTCCATTAAAGCGAAGAGCGATCATGCAAACGGACAACTTTCATGCCAAGTTGAATAAGAGCTTGTAAAATATATATGTGGCTATTGTGTTACCTTGGTCGAATGTTAAGCGGCATGTTTCTAAAGATACTTATGTATAACGAACTGGGTTGAAGAGAAGACGATATTTTCAAAAAACGTTTCAAGGGAAGTCTGACGTTGTTTGTGAAGTTTTGAACGATATACATTGTCTGCGAATTTCTAGATCAAAATCGTCCAACCTGTAAAGGTACTATTGAAAAGGGTGCTGTATCCAGCGATGGCCTTCGTTCGCGGACAGCCAAAGATAGACTAGCAATCAGAAAGTCAAGAGCTGGAGGAATACCAATAACAGAAGCAGCTGCAGATCGTGTGTGCAAGTCATGCCATAGAACTTTCAACGCTAGCATTAGCTTGATCAGTCACAAGCGCACCCACTGACTCAATGATGTAGTATAACAATACAATTTTAATAACAGCCATAATCAATAACAATGGACGAAATATTGTTATTATTATTATTATCACTATTATTATTTGTTATTATTATTATTATTATTATTACTTTTATTATCAGGTCATACATATCCTTGATACAGAGATTCCGGGGTCTAGGAGTTGCGACCTTGGTACACACACAAAAATGTACCAGGTATGAATTGTGCCAAGGTCAATTTGACAGATCTAGCATGTCGGGTTTTTTCTATGGTATGACCCTGAAGGGAATCTTATGCAACAAAGCTTTGCCGTTGGAACTGAGAATGAGAGTCCTTGGACATTACGTGGAACTAGGACTTATATATGGCAGCGAATCATGAACAATCAGCACCTAACCGTAAATATAATTGGAGGCAACGGAGATGTGGTTGTACAGAAGAATTATGCGAATCCCATGGACTGCAAGGACGGCTACGGTTATACAATACTCGAAAAGACACAAAGAACAAAGCACGCATTCCTTTTCGGGAGTGTAATGAGGAGAAGCGGTTTGGATCACGTTGTGAATCCGGGAAAGGTATCAGGAGAGAGAGGTACAGGAAGACCGAGAGAGAAGATGTTGGACAGCCTGAGGAAGTGGCATGGGCGACAATCAACATCATGGACCACATTTCACAAGAAAAAGCCGATCGAGAAGAAGATGAAGAAGAAGAAAAACATCATACATCATGGTGGACGACACACGGGATAAAAGCGGATGGAGGTCCATGATCGCCAACGTCAACAGTAACCTGATGATGATGTGGATGTTGACAAATATAGCACAAATGTATCCTCCAAAGAATTTTACCAAAGATGAATTAAGACAGTTGTATATGTACCCAGAAAATGAGTCCTCCAAGGCATTCATATGAGATTGCGACAATGCAAATGATCAAATGCAGGACTCATATAAACAGGTCAGTAGTCTTGATGTCAATATGTTTCACTTGGGCTAGAATAGCAGAATCGACATTTGTTGGTGTCAGTTATAACCTTATTTGAGTTGGTAACATTAATGATTGGATACACTATTTCATTAGTCTATTTAATTTCTAGTCCACAATCATATTTTGAATTTAATCTTTAATCTATTTATTTAATAATGTGTCTATCTTTGAGCATCATAAAATAATTACGTGTGTATATGTATATGTAAATGCATGGGATGACCCATAATACGTTCACATTACAGCATAAGACAGTCTATAAGAGATCCTAGATTAGATTGGAGCAGGCCAAGAGGGATATTTCGGATGTAATGGTCTGGGGCTCTTTCTGACAAACAACAGTATCCTAGGGTAGAAGAGAGGCGACTAATTAAGTCAGAATCCAGCAACAGATTATAAAATCATATATAAAATTTGCGACAAAACTATAACAATAGGCTTTTCCATAAAAACAGATTCTCATAAACAATGATATTTCACATACAAAAACAATACGTTCGTCATTAATATGACAACATATTGTACGTACTCTTATGTTTTATACTTGTAGACGAAAAGCTTACTTATTTATTCTTAAAAAGGAGGCAACATATTTAGTTAGATGTAATATTAAAAAAGACACCGCATAATGATATAAACAGCGCACAGAACATGTCCTAATGCAGCTCATTTTTGGCGACCTGTCATGTAAATGGTGTCCTGAATTCACATCAGGCAATGGGAATAGACAGTGAAGCACAAAAAAACAGGACTAAAAGTATAAGAAGAGGCATGTTATGCTACAGACAGGATATAAACAAACAAACAGACATATATATATATATATATATATATATATATATATATATATATATATATATATATATATATATATATGTGTATATATATATATATATATATATATATATATATAAATATCTGTATGTGTATATATATATATATATATATATATATATATATATATATATATATATATACATATATATATATAATGAAATACTGATGATTATTTTACAAATTAAATAGTAATACATACAAAAATCCAAGTACATGTGAGAATAAATCCGTTAATGGCTGACACAAGGTAATTAGTTGACATACATCTCCCAAAACACATGAGTTGCATAATTGAATATCACTACTCATTCCTCATTCAGAGTTTAAAATGAAAACTTAGAAAAAAGATGAATGGTGTATTTTGGCTTGGCTTCGTTCGTGCTCAATATCCCGCTACCAAACCCTGAAAGGGCTTAAGTAGCAGAATATATTCCAGACAACTGAATGCGTTGTGTCGTATGTTTACAGCTTGACTGCGATATTTGCACCTTTCGGTCCAACACATCCTACTTCGGCAAGCATTTGTTGTGTACCACGTAAGAATTCCCTCTTTGATCCCTTCTCATTAGCCAGTTTGTTTAAGATCACATTCAATGTTTCTGTAGACATTCTGAGTAATAAGGCTAGATACACGGTCACCTGCACATACTGACCATGACCCAATTTCACATCCCCGTTGTGCGCATTGTTGTTGTTGTTGAATGTTCAGATTGAGTACATGTTTACTCTTTTGTGAGCCCGGAAAAAGGCGTCTGGTGATTCTTTTTAGTAACTTTCCTCATAATCCAAGGGTTGGTGATGTTAACCAAGACATTTTAGATGGTTCAAAACAGTTTGTGTTACATCATTCTAGCCAATGAAGTTGGAATTAACAGCTTATACGCGCTGCAATGCAATACAGCGACGATAATCCAGGTCAGCATTTCCAAGTAAGCTACAGGATTTAAAACTAATTTAAATCTGCTACTTCTTACATTTCATCAAAGGTGAATAACTCAAAGAGGTTTAGTTTTGAAAACAACTTTAAATTTGCTCACACATTTTACCTGCTTGCGTATTTCACTGTAAATGAAAGGGGAACATGACAACATCCTGTAAGGCGAAACACATTGATCAAGATCCAACATGACTTCCAGGCAGCTCTCACTGGAATGAGCCTGTTTAATTGTAGTCTGACTAATCAGGTGGGGATCGGCTCTGTGATCCCCTTAGTGGTGAGCTTACAGATGAGACTCGCATTGCATCACAATCATGAGGACCCAAGTCTACGTTCTCAAGTACACCTCGACATGTGAGTAGAGCCACTGAAACTCGTCACAAAAGAAAGTCAAGTACAGGTACCATTAGCAACAACACGAAAACCATGTATCCCTGGTCAATCTTTGCTGTTACATCATCATCTATGCTTGACTTCCAGCAGAATGATCAATAATTAGATTTAAAAAACGGTTTTTTTTAAACATGAAAAGTCAGTCCGTATTACTCTTGTTCGGTGTTAGAAATATCAATAGCACTGAAACCAACAGATTATACGATTTAAGGAAATATGAGAAACAGTTCATACAGATAGTGACCAAGGAAATCATAAACAACACCGCATATACAGCTGTATAGAGTGTTACATAAGTTAAAAGTAGTCAAAAAAACACATGTAAGAAACAAGTACAAAAGATAGTTAACACTTGATTTTGCTGTCGTTCAACACAAATTAGAAAAAAAAGCTAAAAATATGACGCTGCCTGAACTCAACTTCACAAATGATATGAACAGTAAATATATCCTTTGCAGAAAGTCGCTCTTACAATCGCCACCTCTTTGACTGTTATACGTTTCTTGACAAGTGTGCAGTATGGTAGGTTGCCATTACATTCCGTTCATGGAGAAACGAAAAAAAAGCCATCTCTGCCAAGCTGGTCAAGTGCGCGATCAGGACAGGGTGTGAGGGGATTGTGAAACGGACGATTCACAGCTAGGCCACATAGTCTCCTTTCACAAATTATATATTTTGAATAAATAATGAATTTCAAGAACTATTTTATAATTACATCTGCATGATGTAAATAATGATCCCGCTAATACGCCAATGTGAGATACTTGGAATATGGTGTTATGCCCATACTTCTCTTGACCAACGGCACACTAAGGAAGGATCATGTGGTCGACACACTAACTGACATGGGGTCAACTCACCAGCTCCCTTTACTTTCATATGTTATTCTCGTACCCATTTAAAGCGACTGGTTGGACCCCAGAAACCGTTTTGCGAATGGATAAATTCCGCCCCAACTGGGTATTGAACCCCATTCTCTCAGCTGGGAAGTTGGCGCAGTAACCGCTTTACTTTTAATAATATTGTTTCTATTGTTTTGTATTTCAGTTATTAAATGTATCATAGAAGCTACCAATGATTTATTTAAAACATTTATAAATTCTATGAACATGTTATTGTTAAACGGATAAATCGTCATGCCTTACTTCTGTCTTCGAAAAGTAAAAAAAAAAATTAACCCGTACACATCCTTGATACTCTTCTGTTTACCCAGCGGTCTACTGTTAGACAAGCACCATAATCGTCAAAAATCTGGCAAAGATGGCGCCGTAACTGGCTGCGTGTCTACATTTCTCTACTGTTTTGGATCATTATGGATGCCGCCAGACCACGGATTTTCCTGGAATTCACACTAGTCGACGACTTACACTTGTATTCACGGATACGTGGAGTTGTTTTCCGTCTGGACTTGTTATTTCGTTGTTTTTTGAGATTTCTTCTATCCGTTTATCTCGGCTGAATGGCGCTACGCTTAAACTAGTTATACATGTGTCGTATTTATGTGTCGGGTTAGTTCTGCCGGTTCACCTTCACGAATATGGCGTGTGGGAATTTTAGATGCTACTATGATGAACTGAATACAGCTGGGGAGAGATGCCAGACTCACTCACACGCTGAGTGTTGCCCATACGATCTCTTGTGGTTATCGAAAAGGCACGACAAACTGCGTTAGATGCCTTCCCACCTTTCTACCCTGCGGGTTACATGTTTACGGAAAGGCTTCGGTGGTAACCCTGACAAAAAATCTGCATCCTATGCTATCTCCAGTCGTCTCGATGAATGTCTTGCCACTGGCTAAAGGTAGCTTAGGTTATGCGAGTGAGGTTGACAAAAGGCGCAGTTTCTTCCTCACTTTAATCAAAATCTCCGCGCAAGTCACCCATTTCAGCGGACACAGCAAGAGATACGACTATCCACACGGCTGAACAAAGAGAGTGGTCTTCATCACTTGTGATGGACAAACTACATATACCTAGTACAATGTATCCACCATTACACCAGCTCTGACAGCAGTGCCATACATACATCCATACTGAAGAGTAACGTACAAGCATAAATGTAATATAGAGGTGATTGAGACAAGATGATGGATTGTGAATACGGAATGTATCTAAATCAGACCTGCTAAATAAACATCTTTAGTGTTCTTTTGGATCTTTTTCATCGTCTCCGTATACCTCTTCTCCTTTTTCTACTGAATCTTCATTCTCTCTCTTCTGCATGTTTCATTCTTCTCCCTCTTCTGCATATTCTCCTCTTTTCCTTCTTCTGTATAATCTTTTCTTCTACCTCTTCTGCATCTTCTTTTATTATATGTTCTTCTAATCCCTCGTATACATCTTCTCTTCTTCTTATTCGACTTCTTCTTTCGCATCATTTCCTCTTATAATTCTTCTACATTTTCTTTCTTATATATTTTTTTTCGCCTCATTCATATCACGCATCTTCTCTTCCTCTTTTACATTATTTTTTCATCTTCTTCTCATACATATTCTCTACTTTTCCCTCTTCTTCTGCATCTTCTCTTCTTTTGGATCTCCAAATCTTCTCATTCTTCTTCTGTATCTTCGCTTCGTCTGCATCTTTTTCTTCTCCCATTTCTTTCGCATCAGCTTTCATCTGCATCCTCTGTTCTTCTCAATATTCTTCTACACCTTCGCTTCTTCACCTCTTGAGAAGACAAATTCATTCACCTACGTAAAGATAATATTTAAGGACACATTTATATAACTTTCTTCCTAGCCTAGAGAATGTTTCTTTTAACTGTCATTATAAAATGTGATACTCTATTTTTTTTTGCATCACATACTTTTTTGTTGCTGGAGGTGTCATTCAAACTGAGCAGCGGTTTGCTTCTACAGATGGCGCCTGGCAGGCTGCATGGCTAATTATGTTCGAATTGTTTACTATCCCTTTAATCACGTAATTTGTAGATATTTGTTTCTTGAGCCTTTTCTTTTTAAACGAATTGCCTTTTGCCTATATATTTCTTAGGAACATATGTTTCTTTTTATCACGCATTGTTTCATTCAACAGTTGTGTTTGGAAATATGTTTACATAAAGTTCTGTCAAACCTCACTGACTATTAATGGGCTGTCGGGGTATGTTTAGTAACGTTCCTTATTCCTCATCATTGGTCTCTGGAAAATTCGAATATTTCAGTGACTGAACGAAAGCTATTAGCGCTATTATGTCTAAGTATAGACACATTCACGCATTATATGTATATATATATATATATATATATATATATATTTAAAAAAAGATATCCAGAAAAATTCACGTATACACAGATGAATCTGCCACGAGGATACCACAAACGGTGTGGTTATATATGACACTTTGCCTGTCAGTCATAAAAACACACCTGACAGAAAAGGCATCCACCAAGGTGACTACACCTAATTTCCTGAAGACATGTGCTTTAGAGACAGTCTCTTGCTACCAAAAATCGGCAGTCCTGGTCTATACAGATGGATCAGCATTTAAATCTACCTATTTTGCATGGTGTGGTATCCATATGAAATACCCTGATGGGTCCATATACGAGTTTTGTGGTTCATGCGTCGAAAATCGTTCAAACGATGAAGCGAAGGCCGAAGCTATGAAAACAGCAGTTGGGATTTTGCACCAACAGTTTTACCTGAGCAAATTGTTGTCGATTGATTTGGTAATTTTTAGTGACTCCAAGTCGATTCTGGGGGCGCTGAAGACCACCCCACACCCCATACACAGAAAAGAAGATGATCTTGATGGGAGGGAGATCAACAACATCATCTCTGCCCACGGGATAAAAGTCACCTTGTTTCGGATCCCTGGACATAGTGAGCTACTAGGGAACGAAATGGCCGACAGATTAGCAAAAAACAGGAGCATCGAAACAACAGTTGGATAGACTCTGCAGTAGCTACACAGTAAAACAAGTTATTCAAAATAATGCTTGGGAAATCTGGGTGAACAGGTGGGTGACAGGAAACAACTGGTCGCAGTATATTTAGCGAAATGTCACAGTACAAAAATAACGATTACTTAAATAAACTACATAGAAGAGATGCAAGTCTCATCTTTCAGTTCCGAACACGACAAAGCAGAGTCAATATCCACTTGAACCGCATTAATCCCTTGTGCAGAAATTGCCCTCATCCTGATGAAACCGTTGTACATCTACTCATTGATTGCAAATCGCTTGCGGACATGAGGAAAAGATTCTTACATGCACTGTCAGTAATTACCAACACACTGTACGGATCAGTGACGTAACTGAAGAAGACATGTATATGTACAAAAAGTAGTCTTTCTCAGCAACTATGAGATAATAATAACAACAACATATATGACAATTTAATTAAATGCATCACATGCACCAAGACTAGCTCCACTGCATCTCTAGTCCTTGTGGAAAGATATGTTCCAACTACGAGGCAGAAATAATAGCAATGGAAACAGCTTTGGAACTAATCTCAAATTTTGAAAGCGGCACCAAGTAACCCGAGGGAATCGTTATATTTTCAGTCTCAAAAACTATATTTCAAGCCTTAAAACAGAACGTCTACATGTGCTAATAACATTTAAAAATTAGTTGATCATACCGGTCATTACTTCTTCTTCTTCTTCTTCTTCTTCTTTTTCTTCTTCTGCGATCGTTCTAAATCTCCCTCTACTGGGTCCTGAACTGGCCTTTGCAAGAAATAGAATGTGTTCCGGAGAACGGAATGCGTTGTCTCGCTAGTGAACAGCTTGCCTGCGATAATTGCACATTTTGTTCCGACACATCCGTATTCGGCCTAGGCCACTACTTATGTAGCCGAAGTAGTGCTACAGTGAATACCCGGCCATGTCGGAATCCGAGGAACGGAGAAGCTGCTGAACTGGCCAGAAGCGCAGCAACGCTGTCCTATCTCCTATCTAGGGTTACACATTTCAGACTTGCGGGCCGATCGCGAGAAGGAATTATAGACAACGATGTCTAAGCTAGTAGGCAATATCCCAGACAAGCCAAACATATTTCAAACTCCAAGTAAAACTTGATCACAACAAGAAACTGAAGACAGGGGGCTCATAGTTTGATGTTCTACCTGCAAACAGGGGCCATGTCCCTCTCAACAAAGATATGAATAGAAATGCTGAGAACACGCCATGTCCCTCTCAACAAAAATATGAATAGAAAAGCTGAAAACAGGCCGTCCCTCTGAAAAAACATATGAATAGAAAATCTGAGAACTGGTCATGTCCCTCTCAACAAACATTTAAATGGAAAAGCTGAAAACAGGCCGTCCCTCTCAACAACCATATGAATAGAAAAGCTGAAAACAGGCCGTCCCTCTCAAATACAGTATGAATAGAAAAGACACACTAAGTGAACACAATTTCCGATTATGTCACGACCACGAGGAATCAGCCTGTTGGCACTTTGCCCTAGGCTAGCCGATCAGGCTGCTTCTAGCAGATCCCGCTATGCACAACACATTCCACACATCACCACAGCAACTGAAGTGGACACGTGCTTTTGTTGGGGAGGCATTCAAGCGCTGTCAGCTCACAGTTGAAGGAATTATATCATCATCTTGGGATCAAGATGCTAAGCATCGCATGAGCTGCAGCGGTCAGCGACCCATAGCTGACTGATAACGTCAGGGCCAGTGAACCAGAGCTGCAAAGACCCTTCTACACCTCCACGCGGTGATCCTGGATAACAGGGTGCAGCAGGGCAGACTGGCCAAGAAGAAGGGATCGAAGAGGGAATGCTAACCCGGTACTCAAAAAATGGTTTATGAAGTCTGATGTGTTGGGCCGAAAGGTGTAAATATCGCAATCAAGCTGTAAACTACGACACAACGCATTCCGTTCTCTGGACTACATTCTGCTATTTAAGCCCTTTCAGGGTTTGGTAGCGGGAGATTGAGAACGAACGAAGCCGAGCAAAATCATTCATCATCATTATATATATGCACGAGTCGTGTTCAAATGAAACCAGACTTAAATGCACCAAGTGAACATACGTTCGATGCACATGATGACGTCATTTCAGGTGTAAACAGCACATACCAACCGGCAAACTTGCAAAATTTAATTTTCCTCTGATTCATCGTTTTCTCAGCAGACCATTGAAAACAAGGCGGGTGTGATACGGAATTCGCACATAGTTTATCAGCAAGCGGCGATTCTGTTTCTAATAGCTGAAGGATGTCGACCAGTTGACAGTCATCGCAGAATACAGGCAGTGTATTGTGACAAAAATGTGTCGAAGACAACAGGGACGAGTCGAGATCTTTCAGCTGATAGAAACCGAATCATCGCTCGCTGATCAACTCAGAACTGATCCCGTATCTGCTGAGGAAACTATGAGCTGGAGGATAACGAAATTGTTTAAAGTTGACGGTTGGTATGTGCTATTTACACATGAGATGACGTCATCGTGCGCATCGTACGTACGTTCACTTGGTGCGGCTAGGTCCAGTTTGATTTGAACACGCCTTGTATATATATATATATATATATATATATATATATATATATATATATATATATATATATATATATATATATATATATAACACAGCGGAGTTTAATACACGCAGAACAAAATGTTGCCAACGATAACAAAGACACACAATACAATAACAGGTTTAGTATGAAATATATTAAAGGTTTAGGTGTAACAGATACGAAACTAACCTATAGATTTAAGTGGCACGTTAAACAGGCCAACGTTGAAACTTTTAATGCACTTTTGGAAAAGTCTCATTTGCGATGGGCTGGCCACATTGCCCGAATGTCAAACGAAAGACTTCCAAAGAGTTTCGTGTATAGCGAACTGACTGAAGGAGAACGATTTCAAGGACAGTCTGAAGGAGTCCCTTAAATGCTGTCAAATAGACATTAACACCTGCCAGAACGTCGTTCAGTATCGATCAACAATGGAAGAGCACGGTTACAGATGGTGTTGAATTCAGCGGAGGTATCCGTATCCAAGCAGCCCAGGATAGACGTGCACTCAGGAAATCCAGAGCAGAGACAATTGCAGAAACAACTGCATTCTACGTTTGCCAGTCGCGTCATAGACTTTTTCAGGCTCGAATTGGCTTGCTTAATCAAGAGCGCACCCACAAACTCAAAGTGGCATTATGACATGTGATGATGTTGGTGGTCCTCATTGACAACGATGAACGAAATTATTATTATTACTACAAATAAGTCAAGTATCACTTATACAATATTACAGTGCATTTAATTCTCAAATGAGAAGTCAATTATATTTAATCAGATTGTTTTTCAGTAGTTCAAGACTTCGAGGTGTGGCCTTTTCATTAGTAAATTGCTTGTTAATGGTCAGTGACGTGTTCGACCTCCATTGGCATTAATGCAAGATAGACACCGATGCCTCGTGGATAAATGCAACGTTCTGGTAGAGTGTTGGAGGACCATCTGCCACATCTGCAGAACGTTTTGAAACAATTAGTTCACGTCACTACCTTATAGATGGCTAGCTACTGCTGATCGTCAAAAGACGTCTTAGAAATGCTCAATAGGTGTGAGACTAGGTGAGTAAGTTGGCCAGTCCATCCTGGTGACACGTTGCAGTTGGAGGAAGTAATTAACAACACGGACATCTCTTGGACGTCTTAGGGCTGTCAGCATCTTCTGATTGTATCCATCAGACATCGCTATCCAACGTGCATGCATGCCAATGAAGCCATTACTGACTATAAATTAGCAATTTCTCGTGAAACTCACATTCTAATGTCCAAATTACTGATGAACAACTTGAGCAGAATTTCAGAAATTAGGGTGTGTCCAATTAAACTGTAATTTCCCCCAGACGTATTTGTTGTTCTTCATGAAACTGTCGCTCTCAGATGTCCAAATAATGGTGAACAATTTGATTACATAGAATTGACATTTTAAAATCTGTTGTACAGTGCGATTTTGTAAGTGATTCAGAAATACAACATATGACAACCATTTAACCAATTGTTTTACAACATTCAATCGCAGATATGATTTTGAAAGAAGAAGATTAGTTACTTAGAATGTTTTGTTGAAGCTACCATAATTAATAGATTATTCTTCTTCGGCGATCGTCTTGAAACAAACATTGTGTCGTCGTTGACAGCACGGCTGAGAGAACTACTCATTTCGGCACGATCCATTCGGTTAGCGGTAAGAGGCGACTTATTTGTGTGATAAGGCATTGCACCAACAATTGTAAGGTGGTTTGTTTAGAGCAGCACAGATTCCGCCTAACAGGCTGCAGATCTACTTTGTATTAGTATTTGAGTCTGTAAAGATGGACTCGCACATCGGTTAATCACCCCCGTAGTCGTTTGTCTAAACGCGGTGGTGTTATTAGGTCGTTCGAGCCTAGCCCGGTAAGCAGAACCCTTCCTCTGACTACATCCAGCTCATACAAGGGATGGGACCTGCACAGGGTTATCTGCTTCTGTAGAAGTACAGGTCTACTAATAACTAAGAACATCCGGTTTCAGCTGGTCTATTTGGGCTTAGGGGTATGCCTTATCTCTTCGATCACTATTATCATAGCCAGACTAAACGTGTGCTGCACGTGACCAGGATCGCCGCTGGAAGAGAAATTGTGTCTTGGTCTGTTCTGGTTTGCACACAGCTAGCTTTCAGTCACTTACTGCTGTCAACTCATTAATTGCTGCATCTTTGTCCCCAATACATATATTGAACTATTACATTACACATGATAAATACGACAAACAACAACATTACTTACAATGCCCAGGAGAGACTCAACACTCAAATTATAACAATAAGTACATTGCATATGACAAGACAACTACTTTTCTCAGTTTTTGAAATGCTAAGCATCCAAAAATAAAATTTCGTACATTGTTTTATCATCCAACTAGACAATTATGTTTAAAGAAGGAAATGAGTTAAAGCAAAAACATGCACTGGATCGGTATAGGAAGAGCGTTCTTTAACTAACGTCCGTCTTTAAACATCGTTGTCCAGTTTTTCGCTGGACAACGACACACTTTTGTCACCATACACTGCCTGCAGTCTGCGATGAATGTCAACTAGTCGACATCCTTCCGCTGTTAGAAACGGAAACACCAGCTGCTGATCAACTTTGGATGGATTCCGTGTCATCCCTGCCATGTTTTGGCTGAGGAAACTATGAGTTGGAGCACATTTACATTTTTCAAACTTGACGGTTGGTATGAGCTGTTTACACTAGATGTGACGTCATCATGCGCATCGCACGTATGTTCACTTGTGTTGCAGTTTGGTCCGATTTAATTTGAACACGTTCGTAAAAATATATATAAATATATACACCCCTTATTTCCTATTTGCAACTGTAACCTAAATTGTTTTCTATTTTAACTGCACTTGGAGTCAGTATTACAAGAGCCTACCATATGCTTCTTAGCATACAGGCAAACGTGGTCATACAGCAAAATCTGCGGTCTGGGTTCAAATATTACTAGCGTCATTATACTTGCTCTTTATCAATATCTTGTGAGATAGTGATCCTTACTCCACTTCCTAGCTGCATTGTCTTTCCTAACTTTGACTCAGATTCGCATTTACAGCTGAATAGACTGGAGCATCTCGAGATTTGGATATACATCTGATAATTATGTTATAAGAAGCAAGCGCTCGAGCACATCCGTCTCTAACTTACTATTGATACATTTGTTATTGCAGATGTCAGTGATAAAGACTGCGGGGACAGTCCCGACTTTGATCATCTGCGCATGACAGGCCAGAGCAAGAAAAAGAAGAAGAAGAGGAGACACAGGTAGGGGATATGTAATGATATACAAGATAGTTTGAATTTGCTGTGTATTTCCATTCTTTGATATTCTTAGTTTGATCTTGAAGATTATCGTCCATTACGTGTGATGATGATGTTGATGATAATGATGATGTTCGTCATCACGTTTGACGATGACCACTGTCTCTGTTAAGTCGTTTGGAAAATCGCTTCCATTTGCTTTGTTCGTTGAGCTAGTTGAATTTAACTTATTTTACTTAACTTAACTTAACGTCTTTATACTGGTTTAGAAAACTCTGCAGAGTCTGTATACAACCAGTTTGTTGGAGGGTTATTAACTCAAGTGCTAGTCTATCTTAATTGACTCAAACACTAGATCAAAGTAGACCCACAGCCTGTTAGACGCCAATTATGCTGCTCTAAAAAACCAGTTAACCATGGCCAGTGTTATGCCATATAACACGGATAAATTGCCTTTTTCAAAGTGCTCTGTGTGGGGCAGTGGTGCTGTTGTTGTATGTGTCGTATGCAGTGGCCCCGGCAGACCACTCGGGACTTGTGAAAGTGTGACTTGCGCGGCATTTTGTTTGAGAAATTGGTCAACCTAACGCTATGGTCATCGGCTACCTTTGGCCAGTAGCACGATATTATCGAGACGACTGGAGATAGATCATGCTTCATATTTTTCTTCAGGGCTTACTCCCGAAACCTTTACCAATGATCCAGCCACGCTGGAAGAATCAGTAGCAGTGTTTTAAAGACTGCTTGTAATAAATACCAGTACATCCAAGGAATTAGACATGACAATAAACACACTGCAGACATATACAATTGTAATAGCAAAATGCAGGTAAACTAATATAATCGTTAATAGAGAAATAATCGAACATGCTCAGAAGTTTACATATTTAGGGCAAAGCATCACAGAAGATTCCCGCAATGAGACGGGAATTAAGACAAGGGTATCATTGGTAAGAACGGCCTTCAGAGAAAAACTGAAATTGATAACAGCATTTAAGATCAGGAAAGAACTGAGGAAAAAACATAATCATTACTCAAGAAGGAACAATTGCACTGTATGGGGCTAAAACAGGGACAATGTCCTCATTGTGATGGACACACAAAGACAACTATTGACAATGGTTGATACAAAAAGCGTCGGTTGAGTTGACTGGGACACAATATGCGACATAAAAGTCTTCTACATAAGATTTTGCAAGGCAAAATTCAGGGGCAAAGATAGAGGAGGCGATCAAAACTCATTTTTAAATCTCAAAGATGCATCGCCATTAAAGTGCAAACTTGTGCTGAAATTAAGTGAATATTGGAGGATAGGATTCAATGGAAAGACATGCTCAGACTGTATAATCAGTTGTAGGACTGATCAACCAGTCGAAGATAAACACTGCTTTTAGAGGCAATTTGTTTGTCATCACATGCGTAAGGCATCAATATATTACTGGTGAACTGAATTAATTGTAGATAGTGTTTGTTTGGTATTAATGAGTCCTTACTTACTTCAATTTTTGAATCCTGACATTCAATCAGGCAATGTAGCCTGATGCCAGGTAGCGAAAGGCTGCTTGAATATGTGTCTGTCCATATTCCTGCAGTACCATGATTGTCTAAGGGCGTGTTTCAGAGAAATCTCCATCTCGTTGGCGGGTGGTCAATTGTAGTTTGATTGCCACCAGAAAAAAAACATATTTCTCGTACATCTATAGTCAGTCAAGTGGACCACATCATCGACCCATCTATAGTCAGTCAAGTGGACCATATGACTGGCCCATCTTTACTGTAGCATTGACACAGAGTTGACGATATCCTGGACATATGTTTGGTCGCAGATTTTCGTATTTCTCATATGGTCTCTTATGGAGATATATATAGAACAATTCGCCTCATTGATCGTTCGGTATATTGTAATTATGCGGTAATCGTGAGTTGCGTGGCCGAATTTGTTTCGAGGCCTGCCTTCCGACAAGGAGGGCAGCGGTTCGAACCCAGGGTATGGCATATGTTGTTTGTTCTGTTGAGGGTGAAATAAACAAACATAGACAGCACACGCCGGGGCGACAGCAGTGGCGAAGCGGCTCGTAGACCTCAACCTCCAAAACCCCTCGACTACCCCAGCAATGGGAAAAATGTCGTCTGACAGTTAATGAGTACGTTTATAAATTACAAAGGGCTGAGAGACGAGCAGAAAAAAAATACATTAATGTATTGTAGTTAGAATGGTATGGACATTATATTAAATATACATGGAGACAGTCGTGCGAAATGCTTCAAGAGGAACAGACAGATGGAAACATAAATAGGAAGACGTGCATACAGAACGATAAAAGCTAACATTGTCGCTTTTAAAAATAAAATAGTAGTAGCATTATATATGGACACAGTTAACCACTGAAAGTTAATATGAGTTTTAGAAATTAAAATTTAAGATGTCTAAGTCTTAGGAATATTAGGATGTCGCACGGTTGTTCTTATGACAGCTGTTTTTTATTGCACAATTATCTTTCAGGACAATTTTTACAAGTTACCAGCTAGACGAGCTAGAGAAGGCTTTCAAGGACGCGCACTATCCTGATGTTCAGACTAGAGAAATACTAGCTATGAAAACCAGCCTGCCTGAAGACAGAATACAGGTATGTCGTCTCGTTGTTCGTCACTAACATACGCTTTACTTTGCGTATCTTCGCAAATGCGTTCTATTATTGATGTTATCAAATATATCGTTCACTTCCTTCCAGTACATTATGTTAAACTGTCCTTTATTCAGGTACTGTGATCGCTTAAACAGGTTCTTCTTCGATCTCTTCAGCGTTTGTCCTGAAAAGGACGTTGTCGTCGTATCGTAGTTTACGCTAGACTGCGATATGAACATCATACGGCCTGACACATCACATTTCTGGCAGCTTTTTTGCGGGTACTGAATTTGCCTTCCCACTGCGATACACGTGTTCTTGTTGTCAGACTATGCTAGTTCAGCATATTTTCATGGCAGCTTTTTGGATGATGAATAGGGTATTGGCCAACTGTAGATCGCTGATCCTGATGCAAGCAGCTTGTTATGATTCGCTGGCTGATGTCTGCTCATTCACTGTGCTGCACGTTCGATATCAACAGCGTACGACGTTATTATTAAGTATTTATTGTTTTTCGTACGTTAAAGCTGTAAGCAATGGTTAATATGGCGGTGTTTTACAGCAAACATGAAGGAATCCGTTTCAAAGACAAAAAGGGAACGAAAGTTATTATGATCAGGTGAAAAATAGCGATCAAGACCTCATATCATATTGTCGTTGGGGTTTTTGCAAACAGGATGTCACCAGAAATCTGTCGAACAATAAAATGATCGACAATGATATCATAGTGACGTAACTCGCGTTACACTACAATGAGGTGCAAATTATCAATCCTTGAGGTGAAAGGAGTGCCTCACATCCCATTACAATCATACTCACACTCTCCATCCTTAGAGTTTAAGAAGCGCCTCGCTTTACACTACAATCAGACCCATTTACCCATTCTTAGTGTGTAAGAAGCACTTCGCTTTACGCTACAATCCCAGCTACATCTTCACGTCTTATTGTGAGCCAAGAGTCTATGTAACGTTCTACTACAAACATGTCATCGTTAGTTATCGCATAGAACAGCAACACAGATAACAAGACTAAGAAATAGGTACACCTGAGAAAAGAATTATCACTGATAAATAAAGTGATCTCTGACAAAAAAGTTATGGCTAATAAAATCGTTATCTCTGAG
Source organism: Ariolimax columbianus (assembly GCA_036924085.1). Lineage (NCBI taxonomy): Eukaryota > Metazoa > Mollusca > Gastropoda > Stylommatophora > Arionidae > Ariolimax > Ariolimax columbianus. Next base: position 29,596,556 of record JAVGWX010000007.1, read on the forward strand.
AAAAAAGTTATCATTGCAAAAAGAGTTATCGCTGTTCAAATAATTATCTCTGAGAAAAGAGATGTCTATTAGAAAAAAAAATGTTTCCTACAAATATAGTTATCTTTAAAAAAAGAGTTATTTCTGAGAAAGAGTTATCTCTGTAAAAAATTGTCTCTGTGAAAAGAATTATCTCTGCGAAAAGAGGTATGGCTGTGAATCAGTTTTTGTGAGAAAAGTTATTTCTGAGAAAAGAGGTATATCTGAGAAAAAAGTTATATATGTCTTCTACTTCTTCTTCGTTCATCATCAGGTCAAAGTCCTAGTTTCCCTTACAAAGGCTGTTTTATCTCCATACATCTGTTATCTCAAATCGGTCTCGCGAGACCAGTATTGTTTTCTCTTTTCATGCGAGAGCGTGCAGCTTTGTAGGATGTGTTCCAAGGTCATTATATGCTCCCCACATGGGCACTTGACATCTGTCCCGATATCTCTGTGAAACATCTGAGAAAAGAGTTATCTCTGTGGAAAGAGTTATCTCTGTGGAAAGAGTTATCTCTGTGGAAAGAGTTATCTCTGTGGAAAGAGTTATCTCTGTGGAAAGAGTTATCTCTGTGGAAAGAGTTATCTCTGTGGAAAGAGTTATCACTGTGGAAAAACGCTATCTCCGTGAAATAGTTATTTCTGAGAGAAGAGATATTTTAGATAATAGTTAACTCTGCGAGAAGATTTCCAACAAATACAGTTACTTCTTCTTCTTCTTCGTTCGTTCTCAATCTCCCACTACCAAACCATGGAAGGGTAAGTAGCAGAATGTAGTCCAGAGAACGGAATGCAATGTGTTGTAGTTTACAGCTTGGCTGCGATATTTGCACCTTTCGGTCCAACACATTCGACATCAGCAAGCATTTTGTGAGTACCGGGTTAGCATTCCCTCTACGATCCCTTCTCCTTAGCCAGTCTGCCCTGCTGCAGCCTGTTATCCAGGATCACCGCGTGGAGGTGTAGAATGGTCTTGGCAACTATGGTTCGCTGGCCCTGACGCTAGCAGTCAGCTATGGGTAGCTGATCACTGCAGCTCATGCGCTGCTCAGCGTCGTGATCCCAAATACAGTTACAAAGTAAATGAGACGACACCGAAACGAGTCATTACGTGGAAAAACATTATTTCACAATGAGAGTTGCAACTCTGAAATAAAGGAAACTGCAGCCTAGGTCAAAACAGCTATTCAGAAAAGGAAAGATGAGCATTTGTTATTCCATTCGTTAAATACACAACTACCCTAGGGTTGTTGTAACTTATTGACATTCACCACTTGTGTCATGCTCTCAATCTGACAGTAGTCATGTGAACGCCTATGTCACACCTACCAATATCATCCGCTTAGGCAATCAAGGCCCGACCCATCGATCGCCTTTGATCCTAAATGTTATTATTAATGTATCGGATCGATCAACACCGATAAATCTGTCACTGGACAGCAAATCTGCCAAAGAAATTAGAAATGGCCTCAGCAGAACTTACCAGGCTCCCAAAGATAGTGTGGAATAACAACATGCTGAACATTATCTTCACAAAGGTTGCTATGAGCATATTCTGTGTTCTTAGTACCCTGCTGTATGCCAGCGAAACGTGGACCCTCTGGGCTGCACATGAAAACATGCTACATGTTTTTCACGCGCAATGCTTGAAACGCTTACTTGGAATTTCATGAAGTGACAGAGCAACAACAAATAAAAAAACGACGGTTTTGACCGTCAACATATTTTCAATTTAGTTAAGATCCGCCGCGAGCAGGCGCTTGTGGTGGCTGGGTCATGTGTGCAGAATGGAAGACGGGCGAATTGCAAGAGTTATTCCATTCGGAGAGCTGACCACAGGCAATCGTAATAGAAGGTTGATACATCCTCTGCTATAAAGATGTTTGCAAGCATGACTTGAAATTGGTGGATATGAACACTTGCAACTGGGAGGAACTTTCCAAAGACAGAACGGGCTGGGGGCAGGTTGTATGTGCTGACCTGCAGGATGGGGAAACCAAGATGCGCCAAGATGCAGACTCCGAACGTGTGCGGCGAAAGCAATGACAACAACCGACTATGGCCCCCTCTATAGCGTGAAGTTCACTGTCTCTCGAGACTGACATGACGTCAATCATCAGCATCATGACCATATCCTATATGTATCTATGTACATGATCAAGGTAACAGATAGAGGATGCTGGAAGGTTATTGTAGCAAATCTACGATGCGGAGACGACAATTTGCATTATTATGTCTCCCTAAAACGACTTCCAATTTTAAGAATTCCTCTCCAGCTCTGTACACGCCATCATGGATGCTATACTATGACGTAGTGCTTTGATACAGAATGAAAAGTATCGTGTTGTTTTGTTTTCCTCGAGATTCCTTCTCCATATACATTTTTATCTTTTTTTACGCCTCGTGGTTTTAGTTGTTCAAGAACAGAGACTGCTTTGTATCAAGATTCGATTTGTTTTTGTTTGTTTTTTAATTTGTGCAGATTGAACGTCAGCGTCCTCTTCTCAACTCAACCTCAGTTGTTGTTTGTTCTAATTGTTCCCAATAGTTTCACTTCAGTGATCCTGTCATGCGATTTCAATCCTTCCAGTATTAGCAGTATGCGTAGATAAATTATGTAAAACATTCAAACTCAGCACGAGAAACAAAACTGGGACCAGCACAAAGAGAACGAGGCAAAGCCGAGCAAGAATTAGTAATATTTTATTACAAGTCATTGCGTAATTTCTTCGTTAATTATTTACAGCAGCATTTGATGTTGCAAAGTGATTGAAGTGAAAGAGATGGACCAATAAACAATGTGATGAAAGTAGGGTCGCCTGTTTTCCAACATTTATAATATTTAATTGTCGTTTCAGAGGCCATTTAACCTAAGCATAAGCAGCCCTACCTGCGATATTGGAGACATGCATATACATGTTTTATTACAGACATGACGAGGTCGCCTACATAATATTTGGACCAGACAAACTGGCCATGACCTACTTTAGATCTGCCGTCTGACTCACTGAGAAAACCCATTGGACTATTACCTTACAATAAACATCTCTCTCTCTAACATAACTTTTGGTTCCTGCACATTATCCCAATTTGGTTGAACAACTTCCGCTGTCTCCTGTGGGTTTCAGACATGTTCAATAATGCATGTATGACACAATTTAGTAGAAGAGTTTGGACCTAGCGGTTGCATTTCTGCCAGCACTGCCTTATGAGATACCTGATTGCAGCAAAGACTTCGGGAGAACATCCTAAGAGAAGTCTGCCTCCTCTTTTGCCATCAGTCGTCGTGGTTGTGTTCAACTATGAAGCACACACTGAGAATGACATTGATATAAGGTGTAATGAGCATTCCCACCCTGATGGATTTTGTGCAAAAAATATTCCGCACCCGTGGAAGGGTTGTCATATTTCCTTGTACTAAATGCTGCATACAATTCGAGGCTCAGATTGGCTTGTTCAGTCATCTTATAATTCATAAGAAATATGAATGCTGACAAAGTGGTCCTCGTAGATTACAATGGACAAACAACATAAAACATATGCACTTCCGTTACTAATTGGATTCACAGGACATCAACATCTATACGTCAACGATACTGATTTGTTCAGTCATAGTAGTTTGCTACTTGACAGTTGATCTTTTCATTTGTTAAACTGCTCTCTTTCCGCATGGGATACAATTGAAGCTATTCCTATCTTTGTTTTCAGATGTGGTTAATGTCATGTGGTCCTCATTCATCTGAATGTTTCTTTCATATTCACTAGCTGAAAAAAACGACCACTCGATATGAAAGCCAGCAATAAGCGGCTTCTTCAATCTTACAAATGTAGACTTCACAATTCAAACAAAATAGAACAGAAAAACAGTTAATTTAATTAAAAGATACATTTAGAAACAGAGAAACCCGAGAGAAAGTAAAAGCAACAGACACGTTGCATGTACAGACCACATCTTGAAGTAGATAGTAATGAAAGCCAAGGATAGATGGACAAGAAAAAAAAACTGGTAATGTTTATCAAATGGGAAGTGTTTTGAATCATGTGACATGTTGTTGTTGTTGTTGTTTAATGTCTACAATGAGTAAGTTTATTCTTGTGTGCGCCATAAAAAAGACGAGCTGTAGGAGCTTTCTTCACATTCCGAGCTAGTTAATGAAGGCGGACCGGTTCCTCTAGTCTGTTGTGCTATGCTTGGCTTCATCTACATGAAGCTTGTTACTACGTGGATCAAGCTGATCAATATCTCGTCAACCAGACTGCCTTGAAAACAGCCTGTTTCCAAAGAACGTTAAAATAGAACAGAGATAGTGGACTTGGTCATTAAATTGTGCCTGATCCTGACTGAAGCTCCTCGTCAGTAAATTGTGCCTGACCCTGACCGAAGATTATCGTCAGTATGCTGTGCTTGAACCTGACCGAAGATTCTCATCAGTATGTTGTGCCTGACCCTGACCGAAGATTCTCGTCAGTATGTTGTGCCGGAGCCTGACCAACGATTCTCGTCAGTATGCTGTGCTTAACCCTGACCGAAGGTCCTGGTCAGTATTATGTTGTCTTTCATTATCGCAAATCACTACATGACCTTGACAGTAGATTCACACAAGATCTCGAAGGTTCAATGCATGTGTGCCCCCATTAACTAATGCCACAGCCATCCCCTCTGCACCGTTTGAAGCAAGGGCCGAATCAGACGATTCAGGCGCTCACGAAAGAGATCCTATCCACTTCAGAGCAGAAGTCACTGCCTCGATCTATACTATAATATTGGACCTTATTGTCATGTATCCACCGTTCATGTCAGCAACGACTCAGACTCATTCTAGTAGAGAACCACCAGACGGTTTTCTTACAGCGTAGCATAGATCCAACAGGATATATATGACACATCAGAATACTGGACTCTTTCACTACTTAATTGTTCCGCTTTCTCACGTTGTCAGTATCTGCCGTCTCTCACCAGAGGAATAATGGCCCGGTATGTGTCTGCCATTTTGTCTCCAGTCTGAATCCATTTTTTTTCAAATATATATGGTCCCTGCTGTGGTGACTAATCATCTTCTTTGCTATCCATGACTTCTCTCTCCTGATTTATATACCTTTGATGTCTACAATGTTCATGCGGAAAGCGTTCCTCTTGTCAACGTCTGCTCACACGCAGGCCTTGATCTGTGCCTGTCGTATCTAGTCTTTGCAGTAAACCGTAAGTTAGAGCCTTCTAACGTAGAGGAGTTATGGCATACTGTTATTCTCCTCTTGTGATATCCTCTCACGGTGTCCGTGTTCTTATTCCTACCCATATCACACAGATCCGTCCCTGAAACCAATCGGGCAAACCTAACAGCAGCAAAAAGCAATATACTTGTTATTGTTGAATGGTTTCACAATTCGGAACATAAACGCGACAATAATCCTTGCATTTTTCTTATAACAGTTTACCGATAGCTGTGCTTGAATTATAGAGAAGGTACATTAGCAGACCAATATTCGAATTTGCGTAATGGAAACTATGTAAATTACTTGGCACATTTTAAGTGCAGTTTCTATTCTTGACATTGCGTAAAGCACAATATTTAATGAGATGATTTAATTAAACGAGAGAATTTCCACAATAATAAGTAGAATTAGCATCAAATCAATCTAATGATAATAAACGCATTTAGCAAGAGCTGCAAATCACACAATACTTAAGTAACAAACTGACTAATGGCTGTGGAAAACAGGCAAATAAAGCCAGAGGCACGTTCAAGAATAGAGACAATAATACGTTTAATGGAAAGAAGAAAACAAGACAGTAGTGAATAATAAAGGTATACCCAGTGACACGTAGACAAGACGATTGAATCAAGTCCCGTTTCAGTAAAGATTAACAAAATAAAATCATTTTTAGAATACATGAAATTTGCATACAACTCAATTCTCAGTGGGAGTGAATATTTATATAGCTATATAAAACAGTCAGTCATTATATGAAAAGGAATGGTTCACAATTCATTCATTTGAAAGAACAAATAATACGCAACACTTGTGAACACGTTAACTATATTATTTCGTTAAGATATTGGTTTGGGTTTCAGTTTCCTGTCCAACAGTACTCGAGTTTGAAATCTCGGTACTGACGTATGTTTATCCTATCAATAGTAAAATAAAATAAAATTATGTGCAGTGACTAACCCCAATAGAGAAGAGTGGTCTTTATTCCTGGACCATATCAATCCTGTAAGTGGTCCTCAAAGATGAGGATAAGTGCTGACAGCATACACGGTCATGGACTGCTCTTTCAGCATACACGGTCATGGACTGCTCTTTCAGCATACACGGTCATGGACTGCTCTTTCAGCATACACGGTCATGGACTGCTCTTTCAGCATACACGGTCATGGACTGCTCTTTCAGCATACACGGTCATGGACTGCTCTTTCAGCATACACGGTCATGGACTGCTCTTTCAGCATACACGGTCATGGACTGCTCTTTCAGCATACACGGTCATGGACTGCTCTTTCAGCATACACGGTCATGGACTGCTCTTTCAGCATACACGGTCATGGACTGCTCTTTCAGCATACACGGTCATGGACTGCTCTTTCAGCATACACGGTCATGTACTGCTCTTTCACCATACACGGTCATGGACTGCTCTTTCAGCATACACGGTCATGGACTGCTCTTTCAGCATACACGGTTATGGACTGCTCTTTCAGCATACACGGTCATGGACTGCTCTTTCAGCATACACGGTCATGGACTGCTCTTTCTGCTTATATCTAGGTGTAATCATTTAATATTAGTTTCCTCTCACATTTTTTTCTCCATGCATTTCTAGATCAACTTATGTCGCTCTTTCCTTGAGGTTTTGATGTAAGAGCCTTTCAGGCTGTCGTACCCTGCCTCTGCGAAGCGTATTGTTATTGCCATTTTCTTCGCTTACTGTGTTGTTTCAGTGCTGCGGTTGACTCATCTCCTCCAGGTCTTCAATATTCACCAAATCTGTACACTGTATGCCCATTATCTTTTGTGGGCATCTGTTAACGTAGGGCTGGAGTCTTTATTGTATGCCTTTGGTCGTTCTTCATATTTCGGCTCCATTCACCAGTATCGACTTGACACTGACATTTTAGTATTTTAACTTTGGTGTGAATCTTCATTTCTCGGAATATTCATATGTTGTTTAGTGTCTGAATAGCAATGTTGCCGGTCAGTTCCTAGTTCTTACAACTGCATTTGCACCTCTTGATCTGTCAATCCTGATTTCCAAACAAGTATAGATTTAACTTCTTCAAACAGCGCTTCCTCGAGCATGATGTCTACTTTGTTAATAGTGTTGATATTGAAGACCGTATACGCGTATGAAAGTTGCAAAACGAAATTGATAAATATTGACTTGTTTGGTAATACAATCGTTAATTTCATAGTCACTTTAGTTTGACCTGGGTAGTTAGTCGAGCAGAAAGGAAGACGAAAGGAATCGCTGGAGTGTGTATAACATGCGGTATACATGAAACCATTAATATGTTTTTTTTCGCAAGTTTCTGATAGTCCCTGAACACCTATTGATATGTCTGGAGTGCAGTGATACCGACTCAATGTAACATAATATAGAATGCTATCTTTAAGAGAGCTCTCGAATGATACGTGGAACCAGTGCTGAAATACGGCAACGAGTCATGGACAATCAGCAGGCAAGCACAGAGATCATCCCTGACTATTACAGTTGGCCATGGATCAATTGGAGACAACGGAAATGCAGTTTTACAGAAACATATAGATAATTCCATAGACTGCAAAGAAAGCTACTAACATGGTTCTTGGAGAGACATAGACACAAAGAAAGATATATGGTAAAAAAAAGGACAAGGCAGTCATTCTTGTTCGGGTAAATCACGAGAAGAGGATTCATGGATACAGGGGGACAGCAGGCTGAATCACGAGAAGAGGGTTCATGGAACACACGGGGACAGCAGGCCGAATCACAAGAAGATGATTCATGGAACACACGGGGACAGCAGGCTGAATCACGAGAAGAGGGTTCATGGAACACACGGGGACAGCAGGCTGAATCACGAGAAGAGGGTTCATGGAACACACGGGGACAGCAGGCTGAATCACGAGAAGAGGATTCATGGAACACACGGGGACAGCAGGCTGAATCACGAGAAGAGGGTTCATGGAACACACGGGGACAGCAGGCTGAATCACGAGAAGAGGGTTCATGGAACACACGGGGACAGCAGGCTGAATCACGAGAAGACGGACGACAGGAGGCAGAAAGACGCCATTTTGGACATATTGGAAGAATGGTAAAGTTGTTGGTTAACGGTGGATGTGATGAACAATGGGGGTATGTACTGACCAGGCATGTTAGTCAAGCTCAGGCAAAATAGACCGGTCAGACATGTTAGTCAAGCTCAGGCAAAATAGACTGGTCAGACATGTTAGTCAAGCTCAGGCAAAATAGACCGGTCAGACATGTTAGTCAAGCTCAGGCAAAATAGACTGGTCAGACATGTTAGTCCGTGTCAGGCAAAACATACTGGTCAGACATGTTAGTCGGTGTCAGGCAAAACATACTGGTCAGACATGTTAGTCGGTGTCAGGCAAAACACACTGATCAGACATGTTAGTCGGTATCAGGCAAAACACACTGATCAGACATGTTAGTCGGTGTCAGGCAAAACATACTGGTCAGACATGTTAGTCGGTGTCAGGCAAAACATACTGGTCAGACATGTTAGTCGGTGTCAGGCAAAACATACTGGTCAGACATGTTAGTCGGTGTCAGGCAAAACATACTGGTCAGACATGTTAGTCGGTGTCAGGCAAAACATACTGGTCAGACATGTTAGTCGGTGTCAGGCAAAACATACTGGTCAGACATGTTAGTCGGTGTCAGGCAAAACACACTGATCAGACATGTTAGTCGGTATCAGGCAAAACACACTGATCAGACATGTTAGTCGGTATCAGGCAAAACACACTGGTCAGACATGTTAGTCGGTATCAGGCAAAACATACTGGTCAGACATGTTAGTCGGTATCAGGCAAAACACACTGATCAGACATGTTAGTCGGTATCAGGCAAAACACACTGATCAGACATGTTAGTCATTACAGAGAATATACCAAGAAGAGTCCATAGCTCAATGTTTGCAGACGATCTGGCTATGTGGACCTCTGAAAAGAATCTCACCATAGCAAGAAATCGGATGCAGACGGCCCTAACATCGCTGGAAGAGTGGGCGACCTCATGGCTGGTCAAAATAAACGAGGAGAAAACCACGTGTACAATATTCTCGCTCTCATTAAAACCCCAAAGTACCAAATTAAGCCTAAATGGAAAAATCCTGCAGCCAAACGACAACTCAACCTATCTGGGAGTCACATTTGATCGGCGCATGACATGGAAATGTCAGATTTAGAGAAACCGAATGAAAGCCAGAGAAAGAATGGCAATCATGAGGAAACTTGCTGGCACTAGCTGGGGAGCAGACGAAGGCATACTAAAGAAACTGTACACTGGAAGAGTGAGACCAGTTCTCGAGTATGGCATTGCGACATGGACAACAGCAGCGAAGGCGAACTTCGATAAAATTAACAAACTTCAAAACCAAGCCATGAGAATTATAGCAGGTGGCATGAAGTCAACGCCAATTGTAGAACTTGAAAAGATTACAAAACTGCAATCCATGACCGATAGAAGAGACTGCAGAGCCCAGCTGCAGTCAGAGAAACTCCGAAGACTGACGGACCATCCAATGTACCAGAGACTAAACAATTTGGGAAATGGGAAACTAAAGCGGAGAAACTTTGCAGAAATAGCCAAAGCAAAGATGCACGAAGATCCCACAAACGCACAAACAACACCAAAACCCATCACTACTGTACGAAAACCTACCTGGAGGCAGGATATATTTGCAGAGGTGGTAGAAAATATACCAGGTATTGCAAACAAAAACTGCCAGACTGAAAAAGAAAGGAGAGACACTACCCTAAGCTTCATAACGAAAAGCTACCCAAGCATGGACTGGACCCATGCATACACCGACGGTTCTGTAACAAACACTACACAGAACGGAGGGGCAGGAGCATTCCTGAACCTACCAAATGGCAGACAAATAACACTGTCATTCGCTACTGGTAAGTACACAAGCAATTTCAGAGTGGAGGCAGAGGCACTGAGGGTTCGATTCCCACTTGTGTCAAGTTTGGCAGACACTGGGTGTTTTTCTCGGGCGAATGCTCCTGCATTTACGGAAAGTAATGGCAACCTACCGTACTGCCCACTTGCCAAGAAACCTATAACAGCCAAATAGGTGGCGGTTGTAAGAAGCGACGTTCTGTAAAAGGACATGCTCCTTACTACTCATTGTGGCCATTAAACAACAACACCATCAACAACAATGGTCTAATGAACGGCTCCAGTGATAAGAGACTATTGAAATCAATGATTGCCAACGTTGCCAACACACCACATGATGATGGTCATGATAATTGGATAATAATTGTGTAAGACTATGTAACATATTCAATTTCAATTACAGTATCAATATAACTGAATAATAGGGTCATCTGAGAGAGTTGTAATACTGTAATAATTGTGTTCATTTAGGCACATTGTTTGCCATATGCTAGGTAACCAAATCGCGTCTAAACGTCTTTTTCAACGTGTTTGCCTCACTAGTTGCTACTGGCGGAGGAGCGCCTATTCCACCTCAGACCACAGTCAATTGGGTGATATTAAGACTCCTAATCCAGTGGTTTGATGTATGTGTGCATCTGTACGTATCTATACTTGGTTTGTGCGCTCTCAGAAGCCAGTCCAACCAAAGGCGAATGGAAGGGCCTCACCCTGAGGACGCGTGTGAAAGTTGTGCAAGAGTGTGATTGTAGGACATAGTAAAATGAAACAGAGTGAGGTAAGAAGAGATATGAAGGAGAGACTAACCACTTGGAGGTTACACCCAAGGGTCTGAACCCCTCTTTCTATGTTACCTTTAAATAACATGTCGGACCAATGATTTGTCGTTGGGCATTTCTCAATTTCATTGACGGACTTCCGGAGCGACGTTTATAGGTGAAGGACCACCATATCATCACTTAACGTGTCCATCTATTGTTCAGACATGCGTACTATGTGGCCCGCATACCTTTACGTTCCTAGCTACGCCGTATCTTTGAGAGGCGTAGGATTGACAAAACATACCTCTTTCCACTACAGTTACAACACCATTTACAGGCTAAGCTGGTATGTTTACCTCCGACAGGAAAAAAAACACAACCTCAAAGACTACCGGAGTTTTGAACCCTTGCTCACTACGTGAAGCTATCATTTTTCAAACTTCTCAGCCTCATTCAACTCTGTAATCAAATGTAATACCATTAAAACAAATCACATTCTAAAATTCCAGGTAATTTCTGTCCATCGCTATATCGTTTCAAAAACTAACACTCTAATTATTCCAACATTGTAATGGCTCTCTTTCTGAACTATTTAAACACTATTTAGCAACACGCTAACAACGCAAAGTAAGTGCATTTTGCAAATCAATTGTTCTACGCTTGTTAATGTTCTAAACAGTAGCAGGATGAGTTAGGAAACAATGTACATATATTTTTTTAATGTGTTCCATCGGCCGCCTGTTACTAAGTGCTTTGAAACGCCAGGATGATTTTCAAAGGGCTCTGTTTGGGGACTGGCAGACTTCCAGCACTCACTGAGAACAATTAACTGGTAATTTAGATTGGGAAACTGAACAGAAAGCTAGCTACGACTGTGAGCGCATTTAAAGGGAATGCACGAGTGTGGACGTCGGTAGAAAGATGGAGGCGGCAATGAAATGTGGTGTAGAGTTTTGGTAAAGCTAGGTAGGGGACTGAGTGGTCTCGAGATAAGACGTCGGTCTCGAGTTCAAATCACGATGGAGACCAGAATTTGGTTCACGTGGACTTCCTGGAATTTCCATGGATCTCTGGGTAGTAGGGATCGGACGCCCGTGTGCAATGTATCGCACGTTTCAAATTCCTCAGTAGTTGTAAATCGAAAAGAGTAGACTTAACGAACCCTTCACGGTCAAAATTGTTTTCCAAATGTTAAAAATCGACCAAATCTATTACGGGATTCTCGTCGCTGCTACGGAGTTCGTGCATTGTGATTTTCAAACAATTATGGAGAAGGACAGAGCACTTATGGGATAAACAGTGTGCAATGGCATTGTCTCTTGGACTATACAAAACGGTGAATCTAAACATCGACTGATTTTTCTTCGGGACAAATAAAGAAAACGAGTTTCCTAACCTAATATTCTCTACATAACATATGTGGTTTCTTATCTTGTCGGTTCAAATGAAAACACGTTTTTCAAAGAAACACGCGCATGACAATAAACGTATGTATATATATATATACTATCACTAAATTGGGTATGTTAGCAGGATTTTTTGTAACAAAGGTTTTCATGATCAACTAGGTTAGTATGGCTGGCTAGATTTATTAGGCTAGTAGACATTCTTGTAGGTGTTTGACAGTATGTAATGTTTGTGTAAATGCTGTGTCTTTTCCAGAATTTCGCCTTCAACTGTCATCCAATGCGTTTGTTATAAGTTTTGGCAAGTAGTTTGCCATTACTTTCCGTACGTGGAGAGTGATCGTATTAAGAAAAGAACACCCGTAAATGCCAAACTGGACACGGCGGGATTCCTATAGAATGGGTTGGGATTGTGAAATATACGTTTTATCCCTAGATCACGTTTCCTCCCCAATATTTCATATGTGGAATATGTATGGAATATTACATTCAGTTTATATGTTCTAATTCTTAGGTATAAATATGTGTTTTAATACGTACGCTTTACAAGATGTATTTCGTATGGTAATTTACATAGATTATATAAATACAATTTTCGCTGCATTGTATTTTATTGTATTGTGGGGAATTTTTTTTTATTGTTTTGTGTTGTATTTGTATTGTATTGTATTGTATTGTATTGTACTATATTGTATTGCATTGTTTTGTATTATATTATATTATATTATATTATATTATCGTACATATTAATTGGAGAGGTATATACGTGTATTTAAATAGGTTGATATATAGGTACACTACAGCCTGACACCGATAATGAAACAACAAAATATCACTATGTCCACTAAACAGACGCTCAAAAACAATTTGCTCATCCGTACGTTTTGTTTTCAGTGTTAAAATTGGGCCCTATTATATGGAAACGAACTAAAATCGAAACATATGGGATGCGCTCGTTACGAAGTGCACCAGGAGACAATTCGAGACAAAATTCAAACAACGGCACTTTGATGAGTGTTTTGGAGACTACACAAGGTAACTACTATAGCCACGTACATAATATGAAATGGTTTGGTCATCTGACAAGTATGCTGTATGATCTACCTGCAGTGAAGTCATACTAATAGAGGGTCCATGGCATTAAGCTGAGGTCAACCATGACGACGATGTAGAGCGGAGATCAAAGAAATTCTCCAAACGTTGGACATTTCGGTTGCATTAGCACAAACGCGAAGTCTACGAATACTTGCTCTTTGGGACGCCGTAAGGGAAGAGCAGAGAGCCAAAAGAAATAGTAGACGATGGATCCGATTATAGCGCAGGCGATACAGTAGGCATATTAGATAGATTGTTGTTTTTGTGTGCGAATGCATACAATGAGTGGGTTACTCTTTTGTGCGCCCTCAAAAGGACGTTAAGTGACGGACGAGTTGCAGTAGCTTTCCTCACATCCTGAGCGTGCTGATGAAGGTGGACTAGAGTCCTCCAGGCGGTTGTGCGATGTTTGACTTCATCTGCGTATCACTCAATACTACCGGGATCACGTCGATCCCTCACCTCGTTAGCCAGGCTGCCATGAAAACAGCTCGTTTCCAGGGAGGTCTACTTCGAAGTCTAGGTGAGTGTCTTGGCCAGATTGTTATGCCTGACCCCGACTAACATGTCGTATCAGTATATTTTGCCTGACCAGACGTTAGTCTTCATACACACACATATTATATATGTAGATTGATGTGTAAACACATAGGCATATACATAAGTTGGCAAGCGGACTGATAGAGACAGTTAGTGATTTAAACTATCTGACTTGAACCTTTTACTACTTAACAAGAGCCGGAGTTGTGGTTCATGGCTAACTGCACACATTAACGAATTAATACGCCTGACAGACTTTATTAAGAGACAATGCCACGATGGGAATCCCACGGGAGATCTGGCCTTCGAGGTAGTTTTTGAGCCGAGGACACATCATCAATATTTAGAGACGCTCCGCGATGATTCCACGTACGCGCTGAACATCCTTACTTTGATGGCTTTTCGCATGTGCTCATTAGAAGTGTTGGCAATAATGTGGAATACTTTTGTAATCAGGACAATACCCTTGTGATTTTTTTTACTGCTTTGTTTTACTGATGCCCTTAATGGTATGGCAAATAAAATTTTCAGGCAACCTTTCACCTGGGCTGTGCAAATCACAAGTAATAAATGGGAGTTTTAATGGGAATGTTAGAAATCAGGTTGGTTAAGAAAGCGAGGTCCACTGTTTATTGAGCTGGAGGTTGTAGTATCTCCATATTGTCAATTGCCTTTATTTTTTAATTATATCTACTTTGTTTTCTGATTAAAATATACTTTGGACAACGAATTGAGGCACGTAACATGCAATCAGGAACGAATTGTTATTATGTGGCTTTGAATTAATTAACAATAAGTCAATTCATTATTCGCCGGTGCATTTCATAGACACATAGTGATGCACATGTCATTTTGTTTTGTTCAATGGCTAACTTGTTGAATCCGCTTATGATACTCCACTGAGATTGGTTTCCTCTACCAATCTCTTATATGTTATATTTATTTGTTATTCTACTTTAGGTTTTTATCAGCCATGTTCCCTGTTAAAATTGTAGGCGTTTCTATGTTATATAACTTTGTTATCAACAGTTTCTCTGATTAACCTCAGTAATGGGGCGTTCTTGACGATAAATCTATGTTATTACATGAGAAGGAACCATTTGTTAGTGAAGGTGCTATTACGTCTATATGCATGATGCCAAGATGCATTATAGATATTTACATATGTGTGCATGTCTTATCATTATCTGGTTGGTCAGTCCTAGGACTGGTTATAAGGTTGTCCGAGCATGTTTCTCCATTTGACCCTATCCTCTGGTTGGTCAGTCATTAACTGGTTGTAAAGTTGTTTGAACCTGTGTCTTCATTCGACCCTGCAGCTCTCTTCATTACAATATATTTTCGTACTTTAATGTCTTTGTAAGTCTGAGTTTTAAAAAAAGGGAATCTTTGTTGTAATTCCTTTCTTTCCCCAGATCTTGTCGCCAAGTATCTTCTGTAGAAGACTTTTATGTCACTTATGTGGCCAATCCAAGTCAATTTAAAAAAATATTTTCAATATGTGTTTGTATGTATATATGAATGTAGTGGAGGCAGACGGAGTAGTATGCTGCCGGGCGGAACTAGTGAAATCATCATCCATATTCGGTACTGGCCCTCTGATCAGGAAAGAGCTGGCCAATGACGAGCCCAGTTCCATCAGCCCAGAACCCTACAACGCTAGCATGAATGCGCAGGGGTGACTTCAGGTGGCATGAACATCCCAATCGTCATTTGGTTGCTTTATAGCCAAAATACACGACGAGAATGCAACACTGATTGTCTACAGACTCGGCAGAGTCTTTTGGAGTTGCTGTGGTCGAAAGGGCAGGTACTTGCCTCCCAAATCGATGATCAGAAACGGTGGGCATTCGAATCCCACAAGTATCATAGTGATCTCACGAGAGGAGGGACCAGAGTGCATGCATTCTGAGTTCCTCTAGTTCTCTTGACTAATGTCTTGCCACTGGTTCAAGGTAGCTAGGGACCAGAGAGTGAGTTCGATGACAAGCGCAGTTTCTTCCTCACTAAAATCAAAACACTGTGCAAGTTAAATTACCAAGACAAAACCGCAAATCGATGTGGCCATCATCGCTTGCGATGGGAACATAATAATGTATGTATGTATGTAAGTATGCACATACGTATTTGTGGGTAATATATATATATATATATTATGAACATATCGTTCAAATCAAAAGGGAACTTCTTTTTCTAATTCTATTTGAATTGTTTATAGCGTGCTGGAATTACTACCGATAATTAGGGGCACTTGTGTGTTCTGTTACTACTAGGTAGCCCACTTGCCATAGGCCAAAGGCGGACAGCAATATTAGTGATGGCATTGAACATCGGAGGATGATGACGTTTTTTGGGTAAAAAGGCGTGAAACTTGCATACATTTACATACAACTTGAATCACAATACTGTGAATACAGCCGAAGTAAGTCATTTGAGAGTAACAGTTTCAGAGGAGGCCGTACATCCATGAGTGATGATCCTGGCCACGGTTCCTCTCAATCCACCCGTAATTCCTGTGAAAATCTAGTTTTTGGAACACATTCCTGGAAAATCTACGATTAACATGTCACAAAATTGCACACGAGACAAGTGTTTCTCTGTGTACGGTGAATACTATTGGACACGAATATGTACATGTGTATTGTGGTTTTATCACAAAGGGCGTCCTGCTTATGCAAGTTAGCGCTCGACTTCATACGGCTTATTGCACTATGTGTTAACTGCAAAAACTCGGCTGGGAGGTTTTGCTACATCCAGGTCAGATATCGCTCAAAACGATTTCCACTTATTTGAATCCCTAAAATAATTCCAGGGACTGATGACGATATAAAGATGTAACGTAGAGCAAGGCAGAGGCCATCATAGACGATGATGGCATAATTAATTTTGCTAGTGGTATTTTTAGCAAGGTACTACGATACGTTGATCCTCACTCTCTTGTCTCGAGCCGCCCGACCAGAGTGGCAAGTCAAGGACAAGACGACTAGGGGGCGACTACGAGATACAGGGGACTCCGCATCATGCATGTGTGAAAAATACGGCGGAGTCCGGAGTCGAACCCACACCACCTGATCCCGAGGCCGACGGCATTACCACTTCGCCAATGAATCTCTAGTTTATATATATATATATATATATATATATATTTATATATATATATATATATATATGTATATATATATATATATATATATATATATATATATATATCACACTCGAGAACCCTAATGGTCTGCAGGTGTCTTTATCTATTACAAGAAAAGCACCATTGTATGTCGTAAGAGGCGACTAATTGTGTGACATGGCAAAACACCGGCCATGATTATGTGGTTTGTTTAGAACAGCAGAGATGGCGCCTAACTGGTTGGCGGGTTTACTTTGCTCTGGTGTTTGAGTCTATTAAGATGAGCTCGCAAAACGATTAACCACCCTCCGTAAGCGATTGTTCCATCGTAGCGGAGTATTAAGTTGCCTGAGCGTAGCCTGCTAAGCAGGAAATCCTTCTTCCGGCTACATGCAGCTCATATCAAAGAGTGGGACCGTCACATGGACATCTGCTCCTTAACTTAACGTCTTTATACTGGTTTAGAAGACTGTGCAGAGTCTGTATACAACCAGTTACATTTACATTACATTGCTCTACAAGCTATACGCATCCAATTTATTCTTAAATGCATTAACTGACCCTGCCTCAACCACATCCCTTGGCAATGCATTCCAAGCATTCACAACTCTCTGACTTAAAAAATACTTCGTAATATCTTATCTGGACCTCTCCTAAGTCAACTTGTAGCTGTGCCCTCTTGTTCTTGTGAGTGGCTGTATTTTTTTTTTTAAACGTGTAATAGTCTAATTTATCCATTCCTCTGATTATATTATCAACCTGTATTAAGTCACCACGAATTATTCTCTCTTCTAGACACTGTAGGCCGATTTTTTTAGTCTTTCCTCATAACTGTAATTATGGAATCCCACAATCAGCTTTATCGCTCTTTTTCGTATTCTTTCCAGCATATTTATATCCCCTATCTGATATGGACTCCACACCTGTAACACAGTACTCCAATCTAGGTCTAACTAATGCTTTATACAGTTTGACTATCACATCCTTGCTTCTATGTTTACTATTTCTTGTTATCATCCCTAACATTGCATTTGCCTTTTTTACTGCTACCTGAACTTGCTCCCTAACCTTACCTGTATGATCTATTATAACCCCTAGGTCCCTTTCTGTATGTGTCTTTCTAATATTGTTCTCTCCCATTCTGTAATTATGTTCCATATTGGATCTACCCATGTAGAAGTACAGGTCGACTAAGAACCTAAGAACATCCAAACTTAGAACATTCATTACACGTCAGCCACCATACTATTTATATATATATATAAATGATTGGCAGGGTATGCATTAAAATATAATATATGAGGCTTCAGTTGCGCAGTGGTCCTATTCTCGTTCGTCATCTTTAACGACATCATTGACAATTTCACTACTAGTCTCAGAAACTAAATACATGTTGAACTAGTTAAAACAATTTGGTTCACTTTATCACAAACCACTACATCGTAGGCCGAGTGTACTTACATCCGTCACTAAAATGTTTTATTATAGCATCGTTCTTCTTTTCTTTTCTTCATCTCTGTCTGTTCTTTCTTCTCTCTATCTCCGGCAATAATTGTTCAGTCGCATTTCTGTATCATATAGTTTGAACTGTTTCCAGAACGGCTCTCTGTTATACAAATTACACTTCTCCCCGGTCATCAGATGTGCGGCATGTGTGAATAGGGAAACACTACTATTATAATTTCACCATTATCACATAACCACCTTATATATTTTTCAACCGATACCTTTACAACACTTCATCAACACCAGCAATACCTGCGATAAAACTACATTTACTGCATGTCAAACGATAAACTCATCGCAATCGAGGCGGACTCTGTGAATCCCCACAAACTGTTTAGCACCGCCAAGCACTTGCTAATCAAGATACCCCCTGTTCTAATTTGCTGGAATCCCAGAGGGAAATAACGGATTCCAGCAATTAACTAAACACACAGCCCTCACACCGGTCGCTCCTGTTCACAGACATCAACCTTAAACCAAAAAATCGTCAAAATAGTTAAATAAACATTACATTCTCTCTCCCGCACTCTACCGTTCCAGTCCAGGTTAAAAGAGAAATACAATCAAATAAAAAAAAAATTAAAAAAACAATTGAATTTACCACGCTGTTCGCAGAGTCGTGTGTTAAAGGGAGGTTCATTATCAATTTGCCTTCCCTACACAATTTCCAGTGGTTCTAAAATGACGAGATTCTGTAAATGTAGCTCTGGAGACTTCTAAACCAGTAAAAGACGTTAAGTTAATTTAAGTTAAGTCTGTGGTGCTGCATGATCATGAAACATGGACAATACATAAACAAGAGGAGAAATACTTGCAAGGTTTTGAGATGTGATTTTATCAAAAAATGAATAAAGTGAGCTGGACAGGGAAAATCAAAAGAAAATGTTTTGGCAGAAGTGGGAAAAGCAAAAACGCTGCTGCAAAAGATACAAAAACACATTTGGTCTGATTGGCCTACAACCTACGGCATTTAGGGTCTTGTGAAGAATGTCTTGAAAGAGAAAACACAAAAAAAAATTAGAAACAGGCAGATCAAGAAATACATTTAGGACACAAGAATGTAGTGGCATGGCTGTCAAGACATGTTGAGTTGAAGACAGTGGCAGATGGCATTCAGAAATGGAAAGACATAGTCCTGAGCTTGCAAATCAGTCACATGACTGGATAATTTGTTGAGAATGATTGGTGATTAATGTTCCACAGCCGTCATTCACTAAACTTAGGCTGATTTCTTTCTCTTATCTATGTCAACAAATATCGGAAGAAGGTAGCTGCGAAAAAGGAATCAGAAAGAGAATAGGTATAACCGAGATATAGGCGGCGGTATTTCCACCTATTTACAGTAGAATGGTCTCTGTCATGTGTTTCTAAACTCTGACACATACACCCTTAGAAACACAGGCACACCAAAGACGTGTAGAGTGTCAAGGAGTTGTTCAGGTTTAGAAAAAATGAATGTAAAAAAAAACAGCCAAAAAAGATTACAAGAATGCAATGCACATAAAACAACAATATCTACACAGAACACATGTTTAAATCTGAACACTGTCTTAACAATATTTGAGCAATAATTAATTTCGCTCATCCCTTACCTATCAGGTCGTTGGGGCACACTTGAAGACACACCCACAATTCCACGCCATCTCTCTTCTTCCGCTCCCGCCAGTCGTGTCTCTCTTCCATGGGCGACCCCGCCGTTTCTTTTTCCCGGAACAGAACGATGCAGTATCGAATTTGTAATTCCGCTGGAACTCGTGACGTGCCCACACTTAGCCATATTTCCCTTTTTGTTAGCTGTCAACAGATCATCAAAAGGCCCAATTGCGTTTTCCACTCTTCGTCATATTTCTACGTTCGTGACACGATCCTTATATGTAACATCTAACAGTCTTCTAAAGCACCTCAATTCCATTGCTTGTATTTTGCACTGGATATCCGCAGTAATGGTTCAAGTCTCACAGGCATACACAAATATTGAGAGCACCAATGAGTCAAACTTTTATGCTGAGGGCGAGCCGCCTATCCTGCAATATGGGTTTCAAACTCGTGAGCGCCGCTGTTGTCTGTGAAATTGGCAACTTTCTCAAACTGCGAGCCACCGTCACTGATCAGTGATCCCAGCTACTTAAGCAGGTGTACAATTTCTAGTTCCTGACCATTTGCATTTATCACAGATGTAAACCCTTCCGTGTTATTAGTCATCAGCTTTGTTTTACCAGCATTTATCTCCATGCCATAGCTCTGCGTCGCTCTGTGCAATCTACTAATCAGCTTCTGGAGTTCCGTTTCCGTACCTGCCAGACCATCTATATCTTAAGCAAATCGTAGGTTTGTAATCGTCTTGTCATCTATTCTGGCCGTACCAACATGTCCTTTCAGGACCGCCTCCATTATTCTGCAATAAAAATGTTTTTAAGTTATCAATTACTAATCCCTATTACCGTGGCTTCTTCATATTAACGATACCAAGAAAAAAAGAAAGACATTTTTTTTTCCAAACAATAACTGGACAACTATAATGATGAGAAATTTATAATATAGAATAACAACTACGGTTAAAAAGCAGTTTGCATAAGAAGAGTAAAACACGTAAATGAGCTTTGCATCTTTATTTCCGCGTTTATTAAGTTCCAGACAAGAGATAATAACACGTTACAAAAAGTGAAACTAATATCATTTACAAGTGCCCAGCAAATGACAAGAAAAAACGTTTGACAAATGAATGGAACCACCAATTATGTGCGTCATACTTAATCAGACATATGCAAATAAATTTACTATTTTTTTCAAATGGATGTTTTAGAGAGAAACAAAGTCATGATATCAGCTAACATTAATATGATGCCACGGAAAAGAATCCTGATCATATGTCTTGTCTGTGGCGTTGTATGGTCC
This sequence comes from Ariolimax columbianus, assembly GCA_036924085.1. Taxonomy (NCBI): domain Eukaryota; kingdom Metazoa; phylum Mollusca; class Gastropoda; order Stylommatophora; family Arionidae; genus Ariolimax; species Ariolimax columbianus. Next base: position 29,618,039 of record JAVGWX010000007.1, read on the forward strand.
TGAAACGTGGATAGATCATGCACAAGAGGAGAAATACTTGGATGATTTTCAGATGTGATTTTACCGAAAAATGGATAACGTGAAGTCGAGAGAGAGGAGATAAAACGAAATGGAGTTGCTGGAAGTGGGAAAGGAACGAAATCAGCTACAAAAGATTCACAAAGAAAAATTGATCCGATTGAACAATAACCTACGTCATGAGGGCGTGGTGAAGAAAGTCTTGAAAAATAAAACACCAGATACATAAGGAAGAGATAGACCAAGACGTTTGTGACACAAGCATGCAAGGACAGGGATAGGAAGATATGGAGTTGTAGACGGCGCTAGATAGAAGGAATAAATTGAAAGACATAATCCCGAGCTTGCAAATCAGTTCCAGGAGGGAATAACTTGTTGAGGATGATTGGTGGTTAACGTTCCACTGCCATCATTTAAAAAAAACTTACAATTAATTTAGACATGTGTACAATCAATGACCTGAAATTAGAGTTACGCTTGTTCATGTTAAAAACATATAGACAGGGTAGTCTGGGGCGTATTGCTACCGGATAATGAATACTTGGTGAATATGTGGCGATAAATGAGTGCCTTAATGACACATACTCTATACGGTTGTGTAAATGTAGCATCAACACAAATTATGTAGGAGTGTCACATCTATAGCAGAGAAGATGGATATATTTTGGTCGGATTTAGATACAATTTGAGACTGGTCTGTGAAATGGCAAATGGAGTTTAATATAGATAAATGTACACTCATCCACTGGGTAGATCTAATTTGAAATATAATTACAGAATGGGCGAGAACAATATTAGAATGATATATAATTAAATGGACCTAGGGATTATAATAGATCAAACAGGTAAGGTGAGTGAGCAAGCCCATGTAGCAGAGAATAAGACAAATGGAATGTTAGGTATGATAAAAAGAAATATTAAACAAAGGAGTAAGGAGGTGATTGTCAAACTGTATAAAGCATTAGTTAGACCTAGATTGGAGTACTATGTACAGGTATCGGGTCATTAACGTAAAGGAGATATAAATATGCTGGCAAGGATACATAGAAGAGCTACAAATCTGATAGTGGGATTCCAGAATTACAGTGTCTAGAAAAGAGAAGAATTCGAGGTGACTTAATTCAGGTTTAAAAGATAATCACAGGTAAGGTAAAATTAGACTATAACAATCATTTTTATCAAAACACAACCACCAACTAGAACAAGAAGGCACATATATAAATTAACTAAAGAAAGGTCAAGATTTGATATTAGGAAATAATTATTTTAGTCAGAGAGTTGTGAATGCTTGGAATGTATTACCCCAGAAGGTGGTGGATGCAGAGACAGTTAATGCGTTTAAGAATATATTGGATTTTGCATAGCTTTCAAAGAAGGGTAATGCACATATGACTGTTTGTCTACCGACTCTGATGAGTCTTCTAAACCAGTATAAGAACGGTAAGTTATTCGTTGTTGTTGTTGAATGCCCACAAGGAGTCAGTTTACACGTGTGCGCCCTGAAAAGGACGTTGAGTGGCGGGTTGTAGTAACTTTCCTCATATCCCTAGCATGCTGATGAAGGTGGACCGAGGTCCTCCAGATGGCTGTGACATGCTTGAGCATCTGCGTGGAGCTCACTACTACGGAGATCACATTGCCTTATTTCCGATGGACGCTACATGAAAGAGATATCGTTGTCTCGGTCAGTGTATTGTAACTGACCCTGACGCGACGTCCTGGTCAGTATGTTGTGCCTGACTGGAATAGCGTCTCAGTTCCCCCAACACAAAAATAGAAGTTACCAGATGTACTGATGTACATGTTGAGAGTTTAATGTGCTTTACTTTACCAAACGAAAAAATACACATCAATGAGCTAATGTTTCCCCAATCAGACACATTATTTCCAATTCAAAGAAAGATAAGAGTCCCGTGTGTCGGTGCTACGTGAGCACATGGCTACAAGACACTAGTTGATACGACCAATAAGGTTTGTCAAGGACTAAGAACAACACAAATGAATGTATGTATCATTCTTTCTTTATTGTGTTTGTTCTCAGTGCTAAGGTTGGTAGAGTGGATTTTGTTGAGATGAGAAATAAAAGACGTGTGTGTATTTAGTTGCCCAACAGTTTTATGGCGAGGGTTTTGTTTTGTCACCTATTTAGGAGAAGATACTAACAGTGATAGTTAGGGGGAGGTAAACTATACTGACCAAGACCATTACCTCATTAACATGTTGTTCTCCCTAGAAACTGGCCATTCTATGGCAGTCTGGCGCCACGCAGATGAAACCAAGCAAAGAACTATAACCTTGAGAACACCGGTCCATCTTTGTCGGCTCGCTCGGTATGTGAGGAAAACAACTGCAACCCGCAACACAAAACACCATTTTCAGGGAGCACGAAAGTCTGAACATACCCATTCCCGGCATTAACGACAACTAACAATAAATCTTACCTGAGTTTTGGATCCGATTCCCTCTGGCCATTTTCTAATCATATTTTTGTTTTACTACTGCTTCTCATTTTTGTAATGCCCTTGTTGGTTCATATCCTCTTTTCTTATTGTACTAGTAATACCGGTGTAGAAAATATGCCATTCGAACTGTACAACATGAAAGAAATAATAGCAGTGTAACAATTATAGGATATATCTCCCTACCCTAGTAAATCGACCCCTTCACATCAGCCCGTCTTTCCGTTTCCCTTTAAGTCAATCGCATGATACTAATTCTATTGTTGTTTTATATTTTAATTTCTGTGTGTAATGTATATATGTTCAAAAGAAGACTCTCTGTTTATATTTCTAGGTTCCAAGAACGCTGTCTTCGCTAATAATTAATGGTCCAATGGACTAAGTTGAGCTAACTGCAAACGACGTCTCGTATGTCGTATTTAGACTGCGCACCACGCTAGTATTACGCAATGTTGACAATTCGTGAAATTAATTGTGAGAGTAATCCACACAAAATTGACAACATCTTTGACACTGGTCGGTCATAAAAAAATATATGTTGGATCAAACCTAAAGAATTATTGTAAATGAATAATTTAGAAATAAATTAGAGGCTAAAGCGAAATTGGAAATCAAGTAATGCTAAGAGCATTAAAAAAGATTAGTCAAATCGGTGGGGGCACCACACAAAACAATAACAAACAATAATTACAACTTGAAGCTCTTCATCAAGGACACGGGACAACAAGCGCAAAAAAATAACTACAAAACTATGAAAATACTCATAACTAATCCAAATGGCAAAGATAAATGCGGGTTGCAGAAATGGACCTTACCTGCTACATGATCAATCCAGGATTAATTAGTAATTCACATTGAATAAAAGAAAATAGGATGAACATATGCGACTAACATAATGTCATCACTAGTCTGTACCTGTCTTGTAGAGATTCTCATTGCGTCCTTCTTTGAGTCCTGGATTTACAAAGTTAACAGGATGGACTCACACATATGTTTTTGTTGTTATAGATCGAGCATCATCCGAGCTCTCGCACTTCAACCCAATGTCATGTAATGGTATCTGTACTTGTTTATCAGTTGTTACTAAATGACAATACAACGTGTTTCATGTATCTGGCCGCAGAAGAAGAAACAGTTTCCTAACATCGTTTCAGCGTTGAGAATCGCTGACACTCCTGCCTCTGTTGTAGTTGGATTATGCACATATACTTATTAGATGAGATCTGTTAGCCTCTCAGCCAGTATTGGTGATTCGATACTTCCTTAGGAAGTTGATTGTTACTGTCAGTTGGATTGATTCTTTCCTTATGTCTGTACACCTTTTTGCCCAGTGTGTCCAATCGTTCATCATTTCAGCCATGTTTTTGGTGATGCTGTTCTTATAAGCTGTTTAGCTGTTTGTAAAGTTGCTGCTGCATGTCGCTGTTCTTGTCTTTATACCTTCTTTGTTAGTTTGTCTTCCTTGTCATTGTGAAATGGGATCCACTACATAGCAATTTTGATGACGTGGGAAGCGATAATGAGGTCAACGTCTAGATATTTGGACAAGGCAATGTCTACAATGGTGAGCATCTTCTACACCTTGAAGAACGCACATCGAGTCTAAAAAAATAATAATGTTTGGGCCTTTGAGGAAGAGTAATCCAGAACTATCTTCAGTTTTAAAAAATCTCCCGGGAAGCATCAGACAGTTCCCCAGCTGATCTGCCTGGGTTTACTTTATTAACTCCAAAATCTACGTTTGATTGTGGCGTTAAATGCAAATTCCCTAGTATATACATGTATCCAGTCGTCGGGTGTGGCATTAATACTTCCTTGAGAGCTATTGGATCTGAACATTTGGTTGTAGGGCTCACACAGAGAATATTATTGATATAATTATTATTTGTTTTCTCTTCAAAAGAAGTAGGGCCTTAATGCACACACATGTTGAGATGTAAGGGGCATTGTAAGTGTAACAATACATGGTTTTCAAACTCGTATCTTATTTACTGTTATTTTTTAATATCTATTTGTGACCTATATATAGAGTTGCACTCACAATAATGATAATATTAATGTAAGGTCATGAACCAATGATCGGTAGGAAGGATATCGAAGTGAAGTGAAATATGGTTGTATCAGATGTCTGGCATTCTGGAACCAATTGGCAAATGCGCGCTTCTTTCTCTACCAGACGATACTACTGTGGGTAATACCAGGGCGTGTTAGTCAGTGAAAGGATGCGTCTGTGTATATGTTGGTAATGCTGAAGTATTTGACAGAGTGTCAGTGTAGGGACGCGTGTGTCCCTGTTTTTGTAATTTGTTCCACTATAGCATATTTTCAGTACAGTAGTTTTGCTAATTATTTCTGTACGTGGAAATGTGGTTGTACCATGAAAAATCCCCGGCATGCCTAGTCAAACTAGATACGAAGGGATTTTCAAGTGAATAAAATTTGCTTCTGTCTTTAGCCAGTATCAATTGGTCTAATACCTTATTGTTCTGTCAGTTATTAACAGAGAAAATACAAAACATATGATCAATAGTCATTTCAAAGAAAAATAACTAGTTAAACTGCATGTATATTAGTTAAATTATATAAATGCACACAAACAAATATATAAATATATGTTTTTAAAAAATGTAAATATAATATTTAGTTACCTACGCCTACCACATATCACTATGCACATTAAAAGCTGTTAGAAATGGTTACTCACAATGATGTTTTGGTAAATAAACCAGCAATCCCTAGTGTAGGTGTATGTAGGGCAGGGCCAACACTATGTATGAGTAATGCTCCCTTTAATTGCACGATATAACATGTTCTAGCAAGATATGGGGCATCATTTACTATAATTAATTAAATACAAATTACTTTTTTAAAGTAGGCGATAAAGAAGGAGAAATCACATATTATATGTGGCCCGAGTGACACTTATTATCACACTACTGCAGGTCTCGTTTACGCTGTCAATCCTCCTTTACCTTGGTCTACCACTTGCTCTCTTCCTTATGTTCTCCTGTATATATGTATTTATATATTATTCATTGGAACGTGTTCCCTTATGACTATTAGGCAATGGAACGTGTCCTCATATACTTATTATGTGATGGAAACTGTTTTGATATAGCCATTGGACGTTGGATATTGTCGTCACATTTATTATTATGGGATGGAACTTTTTCTAAGTTATATTGCCGTGGAAAGGGATCTCCAATAGCTATTAGGCCATATAAATTGTTCTCAAATATCTTCTATATGATAAAACGTGTTCTGTTATAGTATTATGATGCAGCGCAAGTTCCTTTGCAGTTAATAGGCTAAAGAACTTGTTCTAGAGTATATAGTATGTTATCGCGCGTTTTCTCATAATACTATTCAGAGTTGAAGCTTAGACAATTGCGGTGACTACTTTCATGCAATTCACCAGTCATTGCATTCGTATGAATGCACTGCATTCAGAAATCGAATCTGTCCTCATACAATCCCTGCAGCATAGTACGTGGGAGATCGTGGAAACAATGTAGCAATGTATGGAACACATTCCAGTTAAAACAAGCCTGTCAATATAAAGAGGCACTATGGATTTAGAAGCCAGGGAAAGAGACAATTGGTTAAGCCAAAGAACCCATGGTGAACAACGATAAAAGGGGAAGCCAATTCAGCGGTTTTCATATACGAGAAAATCGAGAAGACGTCCACAAAATGAGGCAGATGTAGATCATCAATTGTAGACTTACAATTCAAAGGGAACTTGACCGATAATTGAAGTATGTCTTTTTTGGGGTCATTTTTTCGATTGTGCCTTTCAGGGTAACTTTATGAACAAGTCTCCTGACAGGGCCCTAGTATGTGTTCGGTACACGGGGAGCTTTACTGCTTCTGCTAGTTCTGCTATCCATCTTTTGTGTGGTTGACTAATGATATCTATCTTTTGTGTGGTTGACTTATGATATCCATCTTTTGTGTGGTCAGCCCTTGTCTTTGTATACATTGTATTTGTAAAGCATTACTTTCTGACGGATAATATATGGTGTTTGTCGAATAACGTGGGCGAGTCATTAGGCTTGCTGTCTCTTCATGTGATCTATCACCGGTGTTGTGCCTACTTGTTTCCTAATATCTTTGTTTATGATTCTATCCATTATTGTTTCTCGAACCATTCTGCGAAGGGCTTGCATCTCTGTTGCTACAATGTTTCTTTTATCTCTGCTTGTCAGTGTCTAACGTTGGCACTCATTTCACAATGTTGGTAGGAATATTGTGTATAGCGTTCTTTTCGTATCCATTGTATCTTGTTTACATTGTAATATCGAGGACATTTGCCCAATGATTTGACTTGCTTTATTACATCTGTGATGGGTGGCAGTGTCTCCTATGCCATTAAGTACGTCAAACATCAATTTTGTCATCGATGTTATTCACATGTGGCTCTTACGGCACAAAACGTGAGTTTACGCGAGAATTGAACTATCGGACGGATTCTACATTGCCCTTAAGTCGTGCTTTAACTTGAGACCCTCTTACCGTAGCTGGACCATTGACTTGTTCAATCCCAACCACTATTATTTTCAGCTAACATGCAGTCCACGTCTCTGTGTTCTACCTGGGACACGCCCCTGTCAAGTCTCCCTTGGGATGAAGAAGAAAGTCGCGTTTCAATTAACTAGATTAGTTTTGTAGTTGGAGTAAGTTCGTAATTTCAGCCTAAAATGTTTACAATTAATCATCCGATCTAATGCAGTTGATGCGCTCAATGAGAAATTATGCACAAGTTGTGTTGTTTGTTAGAACTGTGCTGAATGTTTAATTAGGCAACACGTGATTTGAAGCTTTTCTTCATTATTTGTGTGCCTTTATATTCGTCTCACCGGCTCCGCTTGCGCGCTGTGGCAATGCTTGTTTGTTTTATTCAGTAGCCCTCCAAGCAATAATCATTACTGCCATGTATTTAGCAATTCTGACGGCTCTTTGTCAATCAATCTACCCCGTACATATCTAATTCTGTATGTACTAAATCAAATACACAGGTTAACAAAGTTTAGTCGTTGTTATGTTTATGTGGATAGCTAGAAGCAAAGAATGAGCCACTGCAGGCTTGAAATCATGTCGTAAAATTGCAATAAACTGAGTCACTCTAACTAGCCTATATATCAGAGCCTGATTGTTCTTCAAATGTCACAAGTCCGATTCGTAGGCTTAGTGTAAGTTATTTATAAATGCGTTCCTTCTTATTAGACATTATAATTGTTACCTCCTTTCCAACAATAAGACATTTTCACATGTCAAATATATGTGTTAAAATTCATTATATCTCTAGTGAACTGTATGCCAGTTTTTTTTCAGCATTTAAGTTACATTAAAGTGGTATTTCTTTAGGGTTATTTATATCACTCTATATTGTATGCTATAACTCAACATTTTATGGTATCGCTCCATATTATATGCTATAACTATATGTTACGCTTTAACTCTAAATGGTACGATACAACTCACATTGTGTCTTATAACTCTGTATTTTAGGATATAACTATGTTATATGATATAATATGTTATGACATAAATCTGTATTTTTGTCATAACTATATTGCATACTATTGCTATACTTCCTTCTATGAATATATTTAATGCTACATCTCAAATATATGCATTACCTACATTTCATGATATAACTATTTTATGCTAAACTATATTTTATGTTACAACAATATTTTGTACTGTAACTCATTATTTTATGACATAACTTTATTTTATGATACAATTATAAATTCACATTTCACACGATTCCCCGTATAGAATAGTTGTCAAGTATATCGTATGATACAATTTTACTTTGTGCCAAATCAACAAAGCTGCGTCCATCAGAAAATAAAGACAGTTAACCTTGCTAACTTACTTAATTACTTGTTTCCTATCTAGTCTGGGGTGTACAGGTTTGTCAGAAAGAGCGACAGACTGTCATATCCTCTGTTTTCTGTTGGCCTTGTTCAAGTCTTGTCCCCGGTCTCTTGTAGACTTTTCTTTCTTTGTCATCTCAGGCAACTTAGTCGTCCTCGAGGTCTGGATCACTGAGTCTTTACTTTGCATGGTTGTCGTGGTTGCCAAAGTTCTTTTATTCTGCAGACGTGGCTAAATCATTGAATATGAGATTGTTCCAGTCAAGTCTACAGAGCTGGTCTTTGAAACTATTTCGTATTTTCTGACTGATTTTCTGATACCTAGACCACTTTACTTATAAGTTTCATCTGTGATACTTGTAACTGGCTTTTCCAGGTTGTTGCCATTGCCTTGATAGCCGAGAACGAAACGGAAATTGCAGGAAATTGTAAAGATGGTAGTTCAGGAAAGTGAAAAAAATGGATTACATTACAACAACAAATAAATCGGAGTATATGGTAGTGACTAAGAGCTATGCTCCCCAAAATGCTGTATCTAAGCGAAGAAGACCGAATTGAGACACGTTTAACACGTTTTATTACCTGAGCACATATATAACATCAGATGTAAGATGCAATTATTAAATCAAAGGCAGAATAGTCCAAGCAAAATTGGTCTTCTAAACCATGAAGGGAATCTTGTTCAACAAAAACTTGTCACTGGAACTGTGAAAGAGGGTCCGTAGATGCAACGTGGAACTTGTACTGAAACATGGCAGTGAATCATATACACTCAGCAACCAAGTACGTAGATCTTTGAAAGACAAATACTGCGAATTCTACGAACTGCAAAAAAAAAGACAAATGATACAGTACTCGATGAGGCAGAAACACAAAGACAACTCATTGCAAAGATCAGCACACGGCAGTCATCCTTGTAATGAGAAGAGGCGGCCTAGAGTACGTTGGCACAACGGGAAAGATGGCAAGAAAGAGAAACAGTGAAGATAAGGGACATCTTCAGAAAATGGCAGGGGCGACAATCAACAACAAAGTTGGTAAACGATACACGTGTGACAGAAGGGGATGGAGGTTCATGGCAAGAATGATGTCCCATGAATTACATCCATAAGTTACAACTGCTACGTAGGTGGAATGAATATACAACCATCTTAGTCATTTTACTTATTTCTCGTTAACTGAGAAAACCTCTGTGTATGTCATGAACATGTTTCCCAGCTGCTTTCCTTCGCGTATCCAACTCTTCTTTAATATTGCTTTCTAGTTTATTACAGCCTCAAAGTAGTTTAACTGCTTGATCTGGTCCAGAGGCTGTCCATCCAGAAATATGCGCATATCGTCTTCTCTAATGTTTTTGAACTCATAATGTCCACGAATCTCATCTCCAGCTAGTCTTTCAAACGTGGATGTGAAACAATGCTGTTTTATGTGTTTTTTGTTTAGTATCTTTTACTTGAATTCACACACGCAAGCGCACTTACCTTTTTGTATTCACCGGGTCATACATGATTGTGTCTTTTTATTCGGTCCACGCCATTAACATAATGTTCATTTACTACAGCATAAAAACTCCAGCCGAGGTAGAAAAGTACAATTCCGTCAAATGTATATAAAACATAACAAATAACACCAATATTAATATTGAAGTATTATAAGCACAATGGCATGTTGATATATCTAACGGAAATGCAGATACCATTTTAAATAAACTGGTTGCATTCTATACGGGTCATATAAACTATTTCCACGAACAATACGGCCAACCTTTGACCTGCTGTCATATGTGGTAAAGAATAAAAAGTTAAGGTTTGTCCCAGAGTAGTTACCCTAATGTCGGGGATATAAGTTGTTTGAGAATTCACTATACTTAGTCAAAGTTGTTTATTCCATAGTAGTTCTACTGCTATCAGGAAATGAAATTGTTAGATAGTTCACTATACTAAGCCACAGCTTGTATGAGCTATTTTGGCAGGTTCCTTTCCTCGCCACGTTTCACTTCCCAATCGTTTGCCAGGTACCCGTTGCAACTGGGTCGACTGGATCTCACGGCTCTTGGAGTGGAACCCAGTACCTTTGGTACTCTAATCAGATAAAGAGGGGTAAAGAGTAAAAAAGAGCATACTACTGGAATAATCATACGATAATTTGTCTATAACATCAAATGGATTGCGTTCCTGGACAGTTATAACGAGCTGTAACCATAGTGACATTACCCGTATATGAGACCAGATTTTTAAGAAATGTATTTCTATTCTTATTCATTTGGGCTACCGCTCTAGCGTTACAGTGTCGCAGAGATGAGGCATGTGCAGACTTCTGGTAAGCGCAACGTGGCAAGCCTGTGCTGCTTGCATATTGAACTGGTGGGGAGTTTCTCTAATCCCCTCTTTCCATTATTACCGTGGCCGACCTCTCGCTCGTGGTCCTCATACCTGCACCTATTATAGCCTCGCTGCATGTTGATCATACTGCAACCTTGTCAAATGTACAAACCCTTTATTTGTATGTACTTCAATATAGAAATTAGATGATGTAGTCCCCACTTTTTTCATCAATGTGATGTTACGAATTGTATCGCAAATTTATATTCCTACTGCACTTCGTACACAGCACATCTCAAAGGTCTCCATCTTACGTATGTGCTTATCTAATATGGCCAAAGTTTGACACTGATAACACTAACGTAGGGATAATCAGCATATTTATCATTAGCTGTTTACTTAAAATAGTGACAAATGGATACTTTAGTATTGCTACCAGAGGATGCGTTGCCTAGAGCTGAATCGTCCGTTTCACAATCCTAACGCACCCGGTTCGAATTGCACTAGTGTCCAGTTAGACAGACATGGGTTTTTTCGATCTTCCAGGTACGGAAAGTGATGGCAACCTACCGTATTGCACACTAGCCAAGAAACTTATAATAACCTCCTTGGTTGTAAGAAGCGAGGTTCTGCAAAAGGCATGCTACTTACTTTACCAGCTCGTAGCGGACCTTGTTTCCTTTTAAATTATATTTCATATTCCTCTGCCCAGCCGTCCGTCGTCAATGAAAACATCTCCCATTTATGTAAACTCATGTACCTACTTGCTGCCGATGTGGACCCTGTGCTGTGTCGGCTGAAGATTCTTAGTCATATTTTCTGTCTTGTCACTGGTAAGCTTCATGTCTTAGTCTCGTCAGACTGAATTGAGAAATATGGCTTGGCTTCGTTCGTTCTCCATCTCCCCACTACCAAATCATGAAAGGTCTTACGTAGCAGAATATAGTCCATAAAACGCAGCGCGCTGTGTTGTAGTTTACAGCTTGACTGCGATATTCCCACCTTCCAGTCCAACATCCGACTTCAGTAATCATTTTTATTTGAGTGCCTGGTTATCATTCCTTCTTCGATCCCTTCACCTTAGCCATTTTGCTCTGTTGAAGCCTGTTATCGAGAATCACCGCGTAGAGGCGTAGAAGGGTCTTGGCAGGTCTGACGCTGGCCCTGACGCTAGCAGTCAGCTATGGGTCGCTAACCGTTGCTGCTCATGCGCTGCTCATGCGCTGCTCAGCATCGTGATCCCGAATCGAGACATATGATATGCATGTTTGTTTATTTGATTGTTTTTAATTTATTGTAATTTCTTTTGCGTTTGCCTTATTTCGTTATTCTCAAAGGCGATGTGCGTCGCTCTACGGTTTTTACTTTAGACCTGTCGACCCAGTACATCCGACTTCAGCATGCATTTTATATAAAGGCCTGCTTCCTTCTGTATTTTCTAAGGGTTTGCTTCCTTCTGCATTTTCTAAGGGTGTGCTTCCTGCGGCATTTTCTAAGGGTTTGCTTCCTTCTGCACTTTCTAGGGGTTTGCTTCTACGGGGTAGCGGCAAGTGATGTCATGTGGATTGAACCCAGCACCTTCGGGTTGTAAGAAGTGTTACTTAACCACTAGCCCACGCCGTCACCAGATGTTGTAAATCCTCTTCTCTTCTCTAGTAGAGGACATGGTCGTCTGTGAAAATCAATTCGCTGAGTGGGGACGGCATGGGCTAACGGTTAAGTGACATGGCTCACAATCCGAAGGTGCTGGGTTCGCTCCCCATCACAGCTCCGACCATTACCCCGGGGAAGCAAGCCCTTAGAAAATGCAAGAGGAAGCAAATCCTTACATAAAATTCATGCCGAAGTCGGATGCACTGGGCCGACAGGCGCGAAATAAAAACATAGTGCAATGCACACCGCCTTGGGGAATAGAGAAATAAGCCGAACGCAACAAAAAAAAAATATAATACATTTGTTAAATAATTCGCCGAGCAAGTGCTCACGGGGAGTGGATATTTGAGTGAATTTATCCATAGAAATGATGAATAAAAGAGAGGATAGCATACATCCTGACGCACCCAACTGTTCAGTCGGAACCCGTTCATAAAGTTATGATAAAACTATATGCATGGTCTATAACACTAAATCCATTAGAAGCCAGTGTACGATGAGTGAATGATCAAATATTACTTATTTTCTGTAAGACATTCATTATTAAAGTATTAACTCACCTTCTATATTTCATATCAGTGATTCTCAATCTTGTTGTGTCTGCGACCCTACCGTATTAACATTGCATTAAGAGAACACTAATGTCAATAACATAATAAGTAACAATAATTTGGTTTCATATACACGATGTGGCTTTAAATGAATAGCTTAAAAGTGGGATTGAAAATATAAAAGTCATGACTCTGTATTGCAATTTGTTAATATGGTTGCTAAGGATGTTGAGAGTGTCCTGCACGTTCCATCACGGCGCAGACAAAGGACATGATGTTACATTTGCTGTTAAAAGATAACCGCCCTTCGATCGACATTCACCAAGGGAGAACAGAATTGTGTTATCCGTTCTTGAACATCAAAGGGAGTGTTGTTGTTGTTGTTTTTGTTGTTTGCAAATGCCCACAATGAGTAGGTCCACGCATTTGTGAGCCCTGCAAAAAGACGTTGAGTGGCGGGTTGCAGTAGCTTTCCTCACATCCAGAGCGTGCTGCTGAAAAAGGCGGACCAGGATCATCCAGGCGGTTGTGCGATGCAAGGCTTCATCTGCATGTCACTCACTACTACGGGGATCATGTCGATCCCTCATCTCGTTAGTCAGGCTGCATTGAAAACAACTCGTTTCCAGGGATGGCTACTAGGCTACTATATTTTGCCTGTCCAGATGTTACACTTCCTCCCCAACAGCAAAGGGAGCAAAACATCGTGTGCCATAGAAATGCATCGGCGAATGGAGCTCAATTACTGTGATTGACACAATCATAAAAGGCGACTCGCCGGATAAGTATATGTTTCCCGAAGCTTCGTAAAGCTGAACAACTATACTCCATAATCGGCGCAGCACCAACAGAAACACAAAGAAGATGTGACAGAGTGTATGGTTCCAAGGGGATAATGGTATAGGTGACAACGTCGTGTTGGAACCATACGGGGTTAACAAACATGATCCAGCAAACAGCGTATTCAGGTTTCTCGTAATGATACTTTTACAACCTTGGCAAAGTTATTATTGGTCCACTTGGTACTTGCCAAAGTCAACACGATGTCGACCAAACTCTGAACTGCCGAGCTGTTACCCACCGAGAACTCAGAAAAGGTCTACCAGAATATCATATCACCGGCCATTGCCAGGAAGGCGGGAATAATTACACAAGCAAGTTATTAGTCAAACATGGCACAGGTCAGGGTCATTATCACATATTGGAGGCAGGAGAATGGACTAGAAAGAGAAAAAAACATTAAATGAAACATGTTAGCACACTGCCTATCGAAATAAGACACACTGTGTGGCAAATGCGTACACGAGAAAGTACTACGGCTACCATGGACTAAAATATGTGGGATGATGAGAATATAAACGGGATATAGAGTCTGCTCTTTAATCCTTTAATAGTCCAGCCTAATTAATTATATGTGTGTCTTAACCCCTAACCATTTTCAGTCCAGCCTAATTAATTAGATGTGTGTCTTAACCCCTAACCATTTTCAGTCCAGCCTAATTAATTAGATGTGTGTCTTAACCCCTAACCATTTTCAGTCCAGCCTAATTAATTAGATGTGTGTCTTAACCCCTAACCATTTTCAGTTCAGCCTAATTAATTAGATGTGTGTCTTAACCCCTAACCATTTTCAGTCCAGCCTAATTAATTAGATGTGTGTCTTAACCTTTAACCATTTTCAGTCCAGCCTAATTAATTATATGTGTGTTTTAACCCCTAACCATTGTCAGTCCAGCCTAATTGATTAGATGTGTGTCTTAACCCCTAACCATTTTCAGTCCAGCCTAATTAATTAGATGTGGGTCTTAACCCCTAACCATTTTCAGTCCAGCCTAATTAATTAGATGTGTGTCTTAACCCCTAACCATTTTCAGTCCAGCCTAATTAATTATATGTGTGTCTTAACCCCTAACCATTTTCAGTCCAGCCTAATTAATTAGATGTGTGTCTTAACCCCTAACCATTTTCAGTCCAGCCTAATTAATTAGATGTGTGTCTTAACCCCTAACCATTTTCAGTCCAGCCTAATTAATTAGATGTGTGTCTTAACCCCTAACCATTTTCAGTCCAGCCTAATTAATTAGATGTGTGTCTTAACCCCTAACCATTTTCAGTCCAGCCTAATTAATTAGATGTGTGTCTTAACCCCTAACCATTTTCAGTCCAGCCTAATTAATTAGATGTGTGTCTTAACCCCTAACCATTTTCAGTCCAGCCTAATTAATTAGATGTGTGTCTTAACCCCTAACCATTTTCAGTCCAGCCTAATTGATTAGATTCGTGTCTTAACCCTTTACAGTCTGACTTATTTGATTGGATACATGTCTTAACCTTTTACCGTCTGCCTATTTTATTGGATTCGAATCCTAACCCTTTACGGTCAGGCCTATTTAATTGGATTCGTGTTCTAACCCTTTACAATCTGGCTTATTTGATGGATTCGTGTCTTAGCCCTTTATGGGCTGGTCTAAATAATTAGATTCGTGTCAAAAGACACGAATTGAATGAATGAAGTCGGACTGTAAATGGTTAACTGATTGTACTGTAGCGTTCCGTCGCTTAATAATACAGCACTACGGATTGAGACTTATACACTTCACTCAAGTGAAAGTATGACTTAGGACAACAGACATAACAACAGACTTGTTAGAAAAACAGGTAGGTTTCCAGACCTGATTTGAGAACCGGTTGTAGTTTGGAAAGAGCTGTAATAACAAATACTGTCAGAGAAGCATTGTGTTCGAACAAAGATGTCAAAGAAACTAGAAAATGCATTCGAAATGCGTGTCAAGAAGAATAGAGAAACATTGTGTCCAAACAAAACAGAGATAATCTCAAGGATATCAGAGAAACATTGTGTCCGAACAAAAATACAAGGAAATCAGAGAAGCACTGATTGTAAACACACACGCTGTCTCCAAAAACAAAAGAGCACTGTGTCCAAACAGATCTTAAGGAGATCACAGAAGCATTGTGACCAATCAAAGATCTTAAGGAGATCAGAGACGCATTGTGTCCAAACAGAGAGTTAACGCCTTTAACACTCCATTCCTGCCCAGCGCTAAAGTCTGTTGAATGACTTCCGTTACCTTTTAGCATCTAACAACAGCGCAAAGAAGTTTTTATTACATCAAAATTGTGCTAAGAAACGAACTACTATAACACGGAACTTTCTTTTCTCTTCTTACCAGGTATGGTTTCAGAACAGGAGAGCTAAATGGAGAAAGACTGAGAAGACGTGGGGTCGAAGCTCAATAATGGCTGAGTATGGCTTGTACGGAGCAATGGTTAGACATTCCTTGCCATTACCTGAGACCATTGTTAAAAGTGCGAAGGAAGGGGTACTGGAGTCCTCAGCGCCTTGGCTACTCAGTAAGTTACGGTCAAAATATAATAATTAATCGACTTATTTTTGCTATAATTTTTAAGTATTACGGGAAATATTTCCACTTGATTCAATGATCCTTTCGTAATCTGTAATAACCAGGCATAACACATGTATGGGTCTAGGTTGAGCGTATAGCCTAGTCAACAGATAGATTGCTCGCTAGTCTAGGATTACATGATTAACACTACTGGTAAGTACACAAGCAATTTCAGAGCGGAGGCAGAGGCACTGAGGGCGGCAGTGGAAGAAATGGTGACACACAATGAAAATGAAAGCCACATAGTCATGCTTACAGATGCTCTCGCCCTAGTCACAGCGCTAAAAAGCCAGAAAAACACTGAGCTTAATGACTTAAGAGCAGCACTCTGCAAACTGTGCCAGCAGTCCGCACCAAAAAGGGTAGTGGTACAGTGGGTCCCATCACACTGCAACATCCAAGGCAACGAGGAGGCAGACAGACTGGCAAAAGAAGGTGCAAGACTACCACAAACAGATACTAGTATGACGTACGAAGAGTCAAAACGGCTTATCAAACCAGATACATGACCAAATGGGAAACCGAACATACTGGTTACACCAAAAACGATGCCTATTTCCAGTTGAACCGAAGAGAGCAGGTCGTTATCTTCAGACTTCGCACTGGCCACAATAGACTGAGGTACCACCTATTCAACAAATTGAAGATAGGTGGTACCGACGAATGCCCGTGCGGTACCGGTAAAATGACCGCTGAACATCTGCTGCAGAACTGCCCGACATACGAGGATCAGAGAGAGCAGATGTGGCCATCACCAGTGGAACTGCAAGACAAGCTCTATGGCAGTGTCGACAGCCTCAGGATGACCGCCACTTTTTTCGAAAAAATAATGGTTACTGTCTGACTGGGTACGAAGAAGAAGAAGAAGAAGAAATGATTAACATTCACAGACGGACAGACACAAGACAAAAACAAAAAACTGGTGGCCGTGGATCGTGCCTGGAACGACCGTTTATACAGTCGACCAAGCTGTAAATTGGTACCTAACATATGAATTGGGAAATGCAAAACTAGCAAGGAAGGGAACTGTCACCCCATCTCAAATACTTTGTGGCTTAGTGCATGAAGAGTTATCTTCATCCCCTTAGAAAAATTCAGGAGGAAACAGACCCTTACATAAAATGTATGCTGAAGTCGGATGCACTTGGCTGACAGGCGCAAAATAAAAACCACAGTGCAACGCACACCGCCTTGGGGATTAGACAAATATGGCGAACGCAAAAAAATAAGAATAAAAAACCCGACTGCAACTGTTTCCATGGGACTGACGATTGCCATTACCATCAAGGGAGCTAAGTGCTGTTTAAATACACTCAAATTAGTTTGCGTTAGAGTAACATATTGAACCAAAGGAATTACTCGTACCATCCCTCTTCTCATTGGTAGGCGTCCGAGTCGGCGCTTAAAGATGTAGTGCCACCTAGTGGTGTTCGTCCATCGTAATCGATGAGGACCTCTATGTCAGCATTCAATGTCAATTGTTCTCATGAGTTCGTAGATGGCTAAATAAGCCCAGCTGAGCCTGGAATTGTCTGTTGAACTTTGTACATGGAAGAAGACACCCCCTTCCATTGTGGTTGAACAAGGGTTGATGTGAGTGAATTTGCTGAGCGAATGTCTCTGGATGACCTCATCTATTCTTGATGCCTCATGTCTCTGGATGACCTCATCTATTCTTGATGCCTCATGTCTCTGGATGACCTCATCTATTCTTGATGCCTCATGTCTCTGGATGACCTCATCTATTCTTGATGCCTCATGTCTCTGGATGACCTCATCTATTCTTGATGCCTCATGTCTCTGGATGACCTCATCTATTCTTGATGCCTCATGTCTCTGGATGACCTCATCTATTCTTGATGCCTCATGTCTCTGGATGACCTCATCTATTCTTGATGCCTCATGTCTCTGGATGACCTCATCTATTCTTGATGCCTCATGTCTTTGAACACTCTCAGCAATAGTTCTGTGCCAGTCTGTGCTATTGGTAGCGATTCTTTCCCAGTCACCGTGGTTACTACCGCACTTGATCGGTGATCTCTTTAGTGTGTCCGTGTGCCTTTACCGTTGCCTACCGCCTGCTCTCTTGTCATTTTGGAGTTCACCATAGAGCAGCTCTTTTGGTAGACATTTATCCGAAATTCGTGCCACATGACCAGCCCATCTCAGCTGTGCTGCACATGTCCTGGTATGTATACGCGACACGCCCGATCGCGATAACACATCTGTATGTAGCACCATATCCTGCCATGTACTTCTCAGCAGTTGTCGCAGGCAGTTCATGTGGGCATTATTTAATTGTCTAGCATGTCGACTATAGACGGTCCAGGTGTCACATGCATATAAAAAGGTAGGTAGAACAATTGCAGCGTAGACCTTTATTTTTGTCTGAGTCCGGATATCTCGCCTATCCCACATCTTAGTATGAAGTCTACACAGAAAATACATCTATATCCTTTACTGTTAAAATAATTAAGATTAAGGGAGAAATGACACTTACTCACACACAAATAAAAGAGGGTAAGTGAGTGGGTAGGTAGGTAGATAGATAGTCTGCATAATCAACACGGGTATGTCGCACCAGCCAGCCGTACTAGACCACGATGTGTGGTTAAGTTTCAGGCTGGACGTAATGAGGATACTGTATTTCTTGCTTGAGCTAACAGGTGGTGTGTGGACGGTCTATGATTGGGATGATCGTTTCCCTCATGGTGCCCGGCGATGTCATCGGCAAGGAAAGCAATATTTTTAAATGGGGAACGACAGAGACTGGTTAGCACAGTGATTGGGTTTTCGATTCATGCCCATGTGAATTTATCCTTTGATATCAGGTCATGCCAGTGGATGCTCCCTGGCTGTGCATGAGGAAAGCGTCAGTTCGCTACTGATCGCTCTGCAGAATAGTCCTTTTTTCGGAACCATACATCAAGGTAGAGGTGACAAAGACTATGTAAATTCAAAGCATGGTCTTAATTGAAAGACGTTCCTATTTGCATGCTCGATGTAGGACGTTCATAGAGGTGTCAGGCAGAGGTGATGTTAAAATGATGCCGTTTGGCTTCGTGGTGTGAGAGGTTAGTTTTGTAACGAGGAATCAGACAATCAATTTCACGATGGAGCTAATACTCATATGGCGTATGTTCTGTTATGTTCTTTTAAGAATCTACGTCACTGCATTTCATGCAGACTCATAGGTGCAGAGTGCCTCTCAGCAAATGGCGAAGTGTGTATGTACTGATTGTTCCTCTAGTATGGTGTTGTTACATTCTCCTACTTTATCTTCCCCGTGTCCCTTTCTGATGGGCCCGCTTTTGTCTTACAGTATACGCGTCACTTGTTCCTTGCCTCCAGTGCCGTTTAAAATGCAGCCATTGATCACCATCAAAATGACACTTGTGGATCGTGTTGCCTTGTGGTTAAGTGACACGTTTCACAGCACGAAGGTGCTGGGTTTGCTCCTCAATCACAGTACATGCCATTACCCCGGGGAAGCAAGCTATTAGAAAATGCAGAAGGAAGCAGAGCATTATATAAAGTACATGCCGAAGTCGGATGCACTGTCTGACAGGCGAAAGATAAAAACATAGTGCAACGCACACCACCTTGTGGAATGGAGAGAAAAGGCAAACGCAACTAAAAAAAATATATTTAATGTCACCTCTATCCATTGCAAATGTCCCCACTGACGATGTTCCTGAAGCCAGCTCTTTCATTCCCACAAACCCCAGCATGGTCAGGACATGGAAGATCCACACTAGTGCCCGGAGGTTCGAAGCCTCTATATCCCCTCTCCACTCATACGACAGCTAACTATGCTACACCTTCTGAAGCAGGGATTGTGAGTCAGAGACGTTTACACGCATCTGTATCAAATAGGTTAAATTCTCATCACAGCCGCCTGGCATTATCTGAAGCAGGGATTCAGAGTCAGAGACGATTTCACGCATCTGTATCAAATAGGTTCAATTCTCATTACAGCCGTCTGACATTATTTGAAGCAGGGATTCAGAGTCAGAGACGATTACACGCATCTGTAACAAATATGTTCAATTCTCATCACAGCCGTCTAACATTATCTCCAGACACTCTGAGGAACTTCAATTCCCCTTAATCTGCCCTCTGTCTGGCAGCTGTTATATTTAATCCATGTTTCTTAAGTTTTCCTTCAATCACGACAATGCATCTTTAGCGAGTTGGTGGCCTGGACATTTCTAAAAATAGGGCTACTAGCAAACGAAGCGTATGTTTAAAACCTGGGTAAAAAAATACCAGGCAGGCATTACACAGCATGGCGACTGTCGCGGAAAGCGACGCTACAATTTCTCAATTGTAATAAATGAAGTATGTATAAACATCCGTTTATATTTGTATTGCAGTCTAGGCTTGTAGATTTGTAGATAATTTTGTCATACATAGAAACACAGGAGTACTGGGGGGGGAAGGGGGGGGGGATGGAGGCGTTGACAATGGACAGAAGAGACATTTTAAAGTAGATAAAAGACCGTAATTTGGATGAAAACACTGCAGCGGATGAATAAGAAATGCACGATTGCAGATCGGCGTAACGATCGGTGCTGTAATGGTGTGCGAACCCAGCACCTTCCGGTTGTGAGCCGTATCACTTTACCACTAGCCCACGCCGTTCCCATAGAAAGACAATAACATGGATGTGTACTTGTCCACGCATTCACCTGTCCTGATATACGGATATGAGTCATAGGCAATGACCACAGCCCTGCAAAATTAATTACATAAAATTAACTGTGGTGTTAATGAAGTAATTAATTCAATTCAACAACATAAATCATATCACTAGATAATTTTAATTTCAGTATCCTACTTTCATTTTTACAGGTATGTACCGTAAATCTATCGAGGGCAACACGCCGAAATCAGCAGGGAACAACAGCCGATCCTCAGAAACAGGATGTGCTTCAGGCGATGAGCAAGGACTTGAACATGGCAGCAAGAACACAGACGATTTTAGGTCTGAAAGTATCGCCGCCTTGCGGGCACGGGCCCAAGAGTACACGGCGAAACACTTTCCGGGAACTTCTGAGACGGGTGATGAAGGTATGGAAAGCGATGTGATGGACTCTGATGGCGAAAATAGCTGTGATTCAATATCTCGTCATCAATCTGACGTTGACAACGATAATAGAAGTGATGATGATATTTCGTCGCCAATGAAGACTTCGACAATCCATCTGAAATGTCAAGACAGTAGCGAGACAACGCAATCCACAGGTCGAGACTCTAGACACAATGCTCAAGACAAAGAGGGCAAGCATATTAAAGTTGAAATTGCAGCCAAACCACATATTGGAAAAGCAGCAAAAGATCGTGAGCGAGGTTCTAAAGACTCGATGCCCGTGAAATATTCAACATCTGCACGCTTCAAATCAGACAAGAATGGGTTCATTCATCTAGAGAACCTCAGGTCTACAGGAAGCGGAGCAAAAGGCAGCTTATCCAACCTAACCCAACATAACCAGCAGTTAATTACATCCATGGATGTTCATGGAGTTACCCCAATGCTTACTCCGCTTGTAAATGGCTACACATTTCCACAACCTACGACAAGTCCTGATATTAATTCACATTCTTCTAGAACAAATGTTTTAAACAACGGTCTACTTTCCCGACCATTTAGTTACCTGAATGGTCAGTTTGATTTCAATTCTGTTAGTACGAGTAATAGTAGCAGAAATGAAACTACGAAGTCGTTAGCCCTGCCTCTAAATTTTGCTGGGCCAAATTGGGGAAACCCATTTTCTGGACTCTTTCCAGGGATACGCCAAGACCATCTGAAGAACCATCCTTTTATGAACGCTTACAACTTTGGATCGCTGGACAAACCAGCTTTAAATGTTCGCGCGTACATGAACCCCATGCATCAAATTCCAAGGTTAAATGCTCCAGAAAGTGATATCACAGACAAGAACGTATCGCTCTCCGCACCCAGCTCAGTGATAGCTTTATGAGCATAAAAAACTCGCTTCAAATATAAATGTTTTCTCAAATGCAGGGCATCCGAATAATCTGGAGTCAATAGCGTCATATAATTTGTATGGTTAACCGCTCTTTTATGACAACACACTTGATGTTGATCATATTCTGTACATATTTGGTGATCAAATGTTAACAAACGTCAAAATGTTTGACTAATGACATGGAAAGTCCAAGCACGCACCAAAGATAGAGCTCAATTTCCTACAAGACATGATGGGCATCTTGTGCATAATTAAAATACTTTTGCATCTCTATGTATTTCTCTCTCCTTCTCTCTCTCTCTCTCTCTCTCTCTCTCTCTCTCTCTCTCTCTCTCTCTGTCTCTCTATCTCTGCCTTCCTACGTATATATCTATACATGTCTATCCATATGTGTATATATATATATATATATATATATATATATATATATATATATATATATATATATACATACATATATATATATATATATATATACATATATATATATATATATTTATATGAGGTTACGTATGTACATACATAACATCAGATAGAAGATGCAAATACAAAAATGTATGCAGAATAGCATAAGCTAAGTCAAACTTCCAGGCCATGAAAGGAATATTGTGCAACAAAACCTTGACGCTGGAACTGAGAAAGAGAGTTCTTGTATACTACGTGGAAACAGTACTAACATGTGACAGTGAATCATGGACAATAAGCAAGTAAGCGCAAATACCTTTGGAAACTTCGGAGATGTGGTTTTCAGAAGAATCATACGAATGATACCGACTTCAAAGAAGACTAATGATACAGTACTTGAAGAGGCACACACACAAATACAACTTATTGCATATATCAGAACAAGGCAGTCAGCCTTTTTTCGAGCATGTTATGAGAATCAACGGCTTGGAGCACATTACGGGAAAGATAACAGGAAAGAGAAAGAGACAGAGGCATGCCGGGAGAGAATATGTTGTACAGCCTAAGAGAATGGTAATGGCGACAACAACGTACAGAGTTGGTAAAGAGCACATGTGATAGAAGTAGATGGAAGTCCATGATTGCCAACACCAACCCGAAGAGCACTTGATGATCATGGTGAAATATATGTGTATATATATATAAATATATAAATATATATATATATATATATATATATTTATGTATATATATATATATACATATATACATATAAACTATGTATGACGATGTATGATATGTATTTTGCTTTACTTTCTTTCTCTTATAATTTTGAATATATGACTTCTTCAGTCCCATACTTTTACAGAATGGTGTCAAAGTTCTAAGTTGAACGTTACCATGTATAAAAGTGAACAATATATTGCAATAACCATCTGCAAATAAAAACAACAACAAACAAAAACTAATGTTTAAATTATTTCTAATGAAGCAGACAAATTAGACACGTGATAGTAGGAGCACAAGGCCAATTTGGGAAACATCTGGACACACAACACAGAACGAGACAGAAAGAACATGTCCGGGGGTTTAAAACTGCAATATTAACGTTAATCAAATGCATCAAATAACAATTTGGGCAAGGAAATATGGAGATGTATCATTACCTAAGCCAGGGTAATAGCACATGATGATAGTATACACTGTTTAAATGTTATTGGAAAATATTGATTATATTATTGATTGATTGATCGATTGATTGATTGATTTGTTTTTTTGTTCAAAATGTAGCATTCAGCCAAAACTATGACTGGCAACTTGTAGTAGCACAGCATTTGCATGCGTTTTTGCATGTTGATATGCTAGTTTCATAACCAATAATCTGTACACGTCTTTTACAATTATATTCAGAGGTCACGATGGTTCTCTTCTTTTTAGCCTGTGTACAAGGACGTGATTGTCAAACTGCAAAAAACATTATTTAGACCTAGATTGGAATACTTAGTACAGGCGTGTAGTCTGCATCGTAGATTAGATATACACATGCTAGAAATGATACAAACAAGAGCGACAAGGCTGATAGTTTGATTCCAGAATTACAGTAATGAGGAAAGAATAAGAAAAACCGATCTACAGTGTCTAGAAAAGAGAACAATTTGAGGTGACTCAATACAGGTTAACAGATAATCAAAGAAACGGTAACAAAAGACTATAGCATGTTTTATTTTCAAAATACAACCCCCCACAAAAACAAGAGTTACAAATCAACTAAAGAAATGTCCAGATTATATAACGGAAATATTTTTTTTCAGTGCGAGAGTGGTGAATGCTTGGAATACATTGCTACAAGAAGTAGTGGAGGCAAGGACAATTGATGCATTTACAAATATATTAGATGCACATATCCTTTATAGAAAGGAAATGTAAATGAAACTGGTTTTATACATACTCTGTAGAGTCTTCTAAACAAGTATAAATACGTTAAGTTAAGTTAGTTGACTCTCGTGACTTTACGTATCATTTTGTGGAAGAGTAAGAATGCCCACTATAGGAGCAAATGCAGAACTTGAAAAGATTACAAAACTGCAATCCATGACCGATAGAAGAGACTGCAGAGCCCAGCTGCAGTCAGAGAAGCTCCGAAGACTGACCGACCATCCAATGCACCAGAGACTAAACAATTTGGGAAATGGGAAACTAAAGCGGAGAAACTTTGCAGAAATAGCCAAAGCAAAGATGCACGAAGATCCCATAAACGCACTAACAACACCAAAACCCATCACTACTGTACGAAAACCTACCTGGAGGCAGGATATATTTCCAGAGGTGGTAGAAAATATACCAGGTATTGCAAACAAAAACTGCCAGACTGAAAAAGAAAGGAGAGATACTACCCTAAGCTTCATAACGAAAAGCTACCCAAGCATGGACTGGACCCATGCATACACCGACGGTTCTGTAACAAAAACAACACAGAACGGAGGGGCAGGAGCATTCCTGAACCTACCAAATCGCAGAAAAATAACACTGTCATTCGCTACTGGTAAGTACACAAGCAATTTCAGAGCGGAGGCAGAGGCACTGAGGGCGGCAGTGGAAGAAATGGTGACACACAGTGAAAATGAAAGCCATATAGTCCTGCTTACAGATGCTCTCGCCGTAGTCACAGCGCTAAAAAGCCAGAAAAACACTGAGCTTAATGACTTAAGAGCAACACTCTGCAAACTGTGCCAGCAGTCCGCACTAAAAAGGGTAGTGGTACAGTGGGTCCCATCACACTGCAACATCCAAGGCAACGAGGAGGCAGACAGACTGGCAAAAGAAGGTGCAAGACTACCACAAACAGATACCAGAATGACGTACGAAGAGTCAAAACGGCTTATCAAAGCCAGATACATGACCAAATGGGAAACCGAACATACTGGTTACACCAAAAACGATGCCTATTACCAATTGAACCGAAGAGAGCAGGTCGTTGTCGTCAGACTTCGCACTGGCCACAATAGACTGAGGTACCACCTATTCAACAAATTGAAGATAGGGTGTACCGACGAATGCCCGTGCGGTACCGGTAAAATGACCGCTGAACATCTGCTGCAGAACTGCCCGACATACGAGGATCAGAGAGAGCAGATGTGGCCATCACCAGTGGAACTGCAAGACAAGCTCTATGGCAGTGGCGACAGCCTCAGGATGACCGCCGCTTTTTTCGAAAAAATAATGGTTACTGTCTGACTGCGTACGCAGAAGAAGAAGAAGGAGCAAATGCGGTTTTTACAACGCTTTCAACAACTTGACACGACTGTTATTTGTTTGCACGGACTTCTAATTCTCATTGTTAATCACCTTCTCAATAACCCATTGAATGTAATGTGTGCACATCTTCAACTAGTACCAATTGTTAATCTACCGAACTTACACTCCTGTAATGCCAAAAACAAACAAAAACACAGACAGTATGGCAAGTAAAAATGGAAGGTTGTACAGACATATTAAGTTGATTATTTATATTTACTTGTTTATCTTCAAATAACTTGAAAACGCTATGAGTTGACACAAAAGATGTGAACATTGTTTTTTGTCTGTGTGTTCTCCATATGCATAAGTTCATGAAAGATAGACATTAAAAAAAGAGAAATTAAGTGTTACATATTGCACAAATTGCATACCCATGCTTTATTTCCGTTTGTAAATTTTACAAGTTACATACTCATTGCTACAACATGGATTATCACATACAAGTTGGCACTTTTGTTTCTTGTCAGACGATGGTAGTTTGTGTTTTGAGAAAAGGAACTACAGCCCATAACTGCAGCCCATAACTACAGCCCACAACTACAGTCCGTAACTACATCCCATAACTACAGTCCATAACTACAGTCCATAAATACAGCCCGTAACTACAGTCCATAACTACAGCCCATAATTACAGCCCATAACTACAGCCCATAACTACAGACCATAGCTACAGCCTATAACTACAGCCCGTAAATACAATCTATAACTATAGCCCACAACTGCAGCCCATAACTACAGTCCACAACTACAGCCCATAACTACAGCCCGTAACTACAGTCCATAGCTACAGCCCATAACTACAGCCCATAACTACAGCCCGTAACTACAGTCCATAACTACAGCCCATAATTACAGCTCATAACTACAGCCCATAACTACAGACCATAGCTACATCCTATAACTACAGCCCGTAAATACAATCTATAATTATAGCCCACAACTGCAGCCCATAACTACAGTCCACAACTACAGCCCATAACTACAGCCCGTAACTACAGTCCATAGCTACAGCCCATAACTACAGCCCATAACTACAGTCCATAGCTACAGCCCATAACTACAATCCGTAAATACAGTCTATAACTACAGCCCATAACTACAGCCCATAACTACAGCCCATAACTATATCCCATAACTTCAGCCCGTGACGACAAAGACTGAGCTTCGCAAACACAATCCAAGTAGAGGAGATACTTCCATCACAGTATGTGCACGGAAATCAAAACTGTTTGCGATTCATCACATCTCTTTAGCACAAAGTCATGGGCTGAATTATAGAGACCATACAGTGCACATGCAGTATGATATCTCTCTGGGCCTGTGTTATTTGATCAAACGAAAAGGTGATACCAATACATTTATAACAAGGCAGATTGAATGAGATGCCCAATTATCGAGCAATATGTTATGTATACGCCTGCCGGTGCTTTCTCCCAGACCAGCCGCCATCGACAGCATGGGGACTCATCTGATATGAATAACTCACAGCCGAGATAGTACTTCCAAGTTGAAGTGTATTACATACTGACTTTTGATGTGCATGCCTCGACCATGCAGTTAGTGTAAAACAGGCAGTTGTAGTAAATATATTCATGGAAACCAAGTCGATAGAAACAAGTACTCACGAATAATAGGAAGATAAAAAAAATAGATGTGAGGCACTCAGAATGAAACGTAACTATACAATCTGAATTGGACAGACTGAATTGGAACCAACAGGGACAAACATGAGAAATGGGAAAACACATTCTGTAACAAGACAAGAAGTGGTATAGAAGATAATGTAATTGACTTTAGGACCTCAGATTAAGAAGACTGCACACATTATTAGTTATGGAAGAATGATCAACACATACTTAAGTGTCTATAAGGCAGTCAAGTTACGGAAAATCGTTGTTGTTGTTATTAATGGTGTTGTTGTTATTGTTGTTGTTTCTTTTATTGTTGATGTTGTTGATGTTGTTGTTGTTGGTGATATTGTTGACATTGTTGATGATGTTGTTCTTGTTGGCGTTGTTGCAAATGTCACTCGTGTTTGAGTTTGGTAATCTTCACGCTTTTCATTTGGGGCGGGTTATTGTGGCTCTCCTCACATCCTGAGTCCTACTTGATGAAGTTGATGAGAGACATCGTGGCTGTAGTATAACCCGAGGGTCATCAGTTAAATCACCACTATGGGGATCACAGTACCGACAGCCATCTTGTTAGCCAGACTGCCATTAAACAGTCTTTTTCAAGGATAACTACTTAACAGTGAGGGGCTTGGGAGTAGGGAAGATGGTGAGGGTGGGGGTGTATGTATGTATGTTTTATAGGACCCCGACTAACATAGTCTAATTAGTATGTTTTATAGGACCAAGACTAACATAGTCTAATCAAAATGTTTTATAAGACCCTGATTAACATATTCTAATCAGTATGTTTTACTGGACCCTGACTAACATAGTCTAATCAGTATGTTTTATATGACCCTGAGGAATATAGTCTAATCAGTATGTTTTATAAGAAGGACCCTGACCAATATAGTGTAATCAGTATGTTTTATAGGACCCTGACTATCATAGTCTAATCAGTATGTTTTAAAAGACTCTCACTAACACAGTATAATCAGTATGTTTTATATGACCCTGACTAACATAGTCTAATCAGTATGTTTTATAAGACGCTGACTAACATATTCTAAGCAGTGTGTTTTATAGGACCCTGACTAACATAGTCTAATCAGTATGTTTATAGGACTCTAACATAGTCGAATCAGTAAGTTTTATAGGACCCTGAGGAACATAGTCTAAGCAGTATGTTTTATAGGACCCTGACTAACATAGTCTAATCAGTATGTTTTATAGGACCCTACGGAACATAGTCTAATCAGAATGTTTTATAGGACCCTGAGGAACATAGTGTAATCAGTATGTTTTATATAACCCTGACTATCACAGTCTAATCAGTATGTTTTATAGGACCCTGGCTATCATAGTCCAATCAGTATGTTTAATCGGATCCTGATTAATATAGTCTAATCAGTATGTTTTATTGGACCTTAAATTAGTAGTATCAGTATGTTTACCTTCAACATAACATAGACTAACCAGTATGTTTTATCTGATCCCGACTGACATAGTATGATCAGTATGTCTCACCTCACACTGACTAACATAGTATTATCAGTATGTTTTATAGGACCCTGACTAACATAGTCTAATCAGAACGTTTTATAGGACCCTGACTAACATAGTCTAATTAGTATGTTTATAGGACTCTAACTAACATAGTCTAATCAGTACGTATTATAGGACAATTACTAAAGTAGTCTAATCAGTATGTTTTATAGGACCCTGCGGAACATAGTCCAATCAGTATGTTTTATAAGACCCTGAGGAACATAGTCTAATCAGTATGTTTTATAGGACCCTGACTAACATAGTGTAATCAGTATGTTTTATAGGACCCTGACTATCATAGTCTAATCAGTATGTTTTAAAAGACTCTCACTAACATAGTATAATCAGTATGTTTTATATGACCCTGACTGTCATAGTCTAATCAGTATATGTAATCGGAACCTGACTAATATAGTCTAATCAGTATGTTTTATCGAGCTTAAATTAGTAGTATCAGTATGTTTTCCTTCAACATAACATAGACTAACCGGTATGATTTATCTGATCCCGACTAACATAGTATGATCAGTATGTCTCACCTCACACTGACTAACATAGTTTAATCAGTATGTTTTATAGGACCCTAACTAACAAAGTCTAATCAGTACGTTTTATAGGACCCTGCGGAATATAGTCTAATCAGTATCTTTTATAGGACCCTGACTAACATAGTCTAATCAGTATGTTTTATCGGATCCTGACTAATGTAGTCTAATCAGTATGTTTTATCGGACCTTAAATTAGTAGTATCAGTATGTTTTCCTTCAACCTAACATAGACTAACCAATATGTTTTATCTGATCCCGACTAATATAGTCTGATCAGTATGTCTCACCTCGCCCTGACTAACATAGTCTGATCAGTATGTTTTTTAGGACCCTGACTAACATAGTCTAATCAGTATTTTTTTTATAGGACCCTGACTAATGCTAATAGCTGTCCATCGTTGTCGATGAGGACCGCCAACATCATCCTTGTCACAGAAATCCCTGTTGGGTGTGGATGCGCATGTGGCTGAACAGGCCAATGCGGGCACGAAAACATCTGCTACATATCGGGCACACGAGATTTGTAGAAGGGGATTGTGTTCCCGCTGTTCGGGATTTCCGGTTCTCGCGTCTGCTCTGGTCTTTCAAAACACGGTAGTCTTCACCGGTAGCTACACCCGATATGACTGCGCTTCTCCAGTCAGATTTGTTTTGCGCAAGATATTCCAAGGTGTCGATGTCTATCTTGCAACCTTTTAGTGATTCCTTCAGACCGTCTTTAAAACGTTTCTTAGGGCGCCCTCTCTCGCGCCGTCCCTCTCTCAGCTCGCCGTAGAGAAGCTCCTTTGGGAGCCGCTCGTCTGACATACGGACGAGGTGTCCGGCCCATCCTAGTCGTGCTTTTTCTAGCAGTGCATGGATGCTGGGCATGTTAGCCCTCGAGAGAACCTCGATGTCAGTGACACGATCTTGCCATCGGATGTGGAATATTCGTCTCAGGCAACCTGTGTGGAAGTGGTTCAACCTCCTTGCATGTCCAGAGTATACCGTCCAGCTTTCGCAAGCGTATAGTTCAATTAGTATGTTTATAGGACTCTAACTAACATAGTCTAATCAGTAAGTTTTATAGGACCCTGACTAACATAGTGTAATCAGTATGTTTTATAGGACCCTGACTATCATAGTCTAATCAGTATGTTTTAAAAGACTCTCACTAACATAGTATAATCAGTATGTTTTATAGGACCCTGACTAACATAGTCTAATCAGTGTTTTATATGAACATGACTATCACAGTCTAATCAGTATATTTTATCTGAATCTGACTAATATAGTCTAATCAGTATGTTTTATCGGACCTTAAATTAGTAGTATCAGTAAATTTTCCTTCAACATAACATAGACTAACCGGTATGATTTATCTGATCCCGACTAACATAGTATGATCAGTATGTCTCACCTCACACTGACTAACATAGTCTTATCAGTGTGTTTTATAGGACCCTAACTAACAAAGTCTAATCAGTACGTTTTATAGGACCCTGACTAACATAGTCTAATCAGTATGTTTTATAGGACCCTGACTATCATAGTCCAATCAGTATGTTTTATAGGACCCTGACTAACATAGTCTAATCAGTATGTTTTATAGGACCCTGCGGAACATAGTCTAATCAGTATGTTTTATAGGACCCTGACTAATATAGTCTAATCAGTATGTTTCATAAGACCCTGACTAACATAGTCTAATCAGTATGTTTGATAAGACCCTGACTAACATAGTCTAATCAGTATGTTTTATAGGATCCAGATTAATATAGTCTAATCAGTATGTTTTATCGGACCTTAAATTAGTAGTATCAGTATGTTTTCCTTCAACCTAACATAGACTAACCAGTATGTTTTATCTGATCCCGACTAACATAGTCTAATCAGTATGTTTCTCCTTACCTTAATTCGCATAATCTATTCAGTATGACTCACCTTACCCTGACTAACACAGTCTGATCAGTATGTTTCACCTGACCTTATATCACATAATCTGATCAGTATGTTTCGCCTGACTCTGACTTACATAGTCTAATCAGTATGTTTCATTTAAACTTAACATTGTCTTACCTGTATGTTTCTCCTGACCCTGACTAAAATTGAGATCAGTATTTTTCTCCTGCCCCCGACTAATATACTCAACAGTCTAATGTCTGTATTGCTATTACTTAAAAATTAGTCTCGTCTCCCCATTTCGCAAGGACACTCTGTAAAATACACATCATCGATATCATTCTTGCTGAATATATTACTTACTTACTTAGTCGCTCCTCTTCTACTGTGAGGTGTAGAGGTTTGGCAAAGAGAACGCCACACTGCTCTATCCGCCGTCTTTTTCCTGGCCTCTTTCCAATCCAGCCCTCAATCACTTAGGGGATGTCGTATGTTGTCTTCCAAACGTACTTTGGGACGTCTTCGGGGTCTGCGTCTTTGACTTTTCATCTCTTATGACCGCTTTGGTCTCTGATCTTCTTCCATTCTACAGACATGGCCAAACCACTGTAGTTGGGACTGCTCCACTCGTGTCTGCAGGGGTTGAACTTCAAGATTGCTACGTATTGTCTGGTTACGGATCTTGTCCCTTTTCGTCACCTTTCTTATGTAATTCATTTCTGAAGTTTGTAATTGCCTTTCTTGGGCTGTAGTCATTTCCCATGATTCACATCCATATGTCAGGACAGTCACATATGTCGAGCAGTATACATCTATCTTTGTTTTCCTGCTTATTTCTCTTCTACTGAGGAAACCTCTGTTTATTGCATGGAACAGTCTACCTGCTGCTGCCCTTCGTGCAGTTAACTCCTCTTTGATTCCTTCCCTGCTGTCTATTACCACTCCTATATATTTAAAGTTGCTGACCTGCTCTAGTGCTCGTGTTCCCAGGGTTATCTGATGTCTCTTTTTATCTCTGGCGATCACCATGGTTTTTGTTTTGGAGTTGCTGATGTGCATTCCTCTCTTCTTCAACTCTTCTTCCCAGACCTGCAAGTTGATCTGGAGATGTGCTTCGGTTTTCGTGACCACATCGTCTGCAAATGCTAGTTCCGATATGTAACTTGGTCTCATCTTCCAGTACCCTACTTCATACTTTTTTGTCCGTTCCTTGCAGGCTTTGATGACTTCATCCATGAGGAGTATGAAACGGTACGGTGATAGTATATCCCCTTGTCTTACTCCGCAAGTGGTCTTGAACTCTCCTGACTTTTGATTTGATGTCCGCACATAATTTCTGCATGTTTTATAGAAACTCTGTATGGCAGAGATCAGGTGTCCTGTGATGTTCTTCCTTGTCAGGCACTCCCAGAGTTTGTCCAAAGGAACTTTATCAAATGCTTTCTCCAAATCCAAAAAGCAGAGATGCATCTCTTTATCATATTCAAGAGCCTTTTCACTTAGCTGTCTGAGTGTAAAGATAAGGTCTTGAGTACTTCTGTTTGCCCTAAGCCCACATTGAGTTTCATCCATATTTGGCTCTGCTAGACCTATTAATCGCCGTTCTAGAATCCTAGAGTAGACTTTCCCCGGGACACTAAGAAGGGAAATACCTCTGTGAATTTCACATTGTCGATAGTCGCCGTTTTTAAATAGTGGTATTATTATTGCAACCTCCCAGTCTCTTGGTATCTTCTTGTGGCGCCAAGCTGCCTTGAGAATCTTCATGAATAACATCGGTCCTGCCGCTCCCATGTATTTAACAATTTCTGGTGTTATACCATCATGTCCTGCTGCTTTACCAATCTTAATTTTCTCCAATGCTCCCTTTAGTTCTTCCATTGTGATATTATCGTTTCCCTCCATGGCTCCCTCTTCTTGAATTAGGACTGTTACTTCCAGAGCTTGGTTTTCCTCCACTCCAAGGAGATCTGAAAAATATTCTTTCCATCTGTTCATTACCTCTTCTGGGGCAGTCAACAGCGCACCTTGTTTATCTTTAACAAATTTCAGAGGGTATTCCTTTTCCTTCCTCATGTTCTTTAAGGTCTTTTAGAACAGTTTCTGGTTTTCTCCAGCATTATTTTCCAGTTTCTCTCAAAATTTTGTTCTAGGATTTCTGTTTGGCCTTGAGCACAGTCTTCTTTGCTTCTTTTCTAAAATTTACATATTCTTTATATTTCTTTGTTTATTTTTCTGTAATGCTTGCCCCTAGGTATTGCTTCCATGCCTTTTTCTTTTCTCGTATTTTTGTTTTCACTTCTTCTGTCCACCATGGTGTATTTTTTCACTTCCACCCTTCTTTAGTTTGACCGCATGCCTCTGATGCAGCCTCTTTGATGATGTCTTTGAGTTTTACCCAAAGCATTTCCATATCTTCTTCAGATTCCTCTATCCTTTCTATTGCTGTTGTTATGATTCCTTGGTATCTCCTTTTAACATCTGATTCTCGTAGTTTGTAAGCTTTAATTTTATTTTCTCCTTGTGTATTATGTTTTATGCTTGCTGATGGGTGTTGCCTAGCTGGATAGTGTTTTTCAATTTCTCTCTTTAATTTAACTAGGTAGTGGTCGCTTCCTATCTCTGGTCCTCTGAACACTCTAGCATCCTTTACATACTTAAAATCAGTTTTCCTCACTATTGCATATTCAATTATGGATCTTTCATTTTTTATCCGGCTCACATCGTGTGTAGGCATGGATACGCTTGTGTGGAAACCTTGTATTTGTAATAACAAGGTTTTAATCTTTGCAGAATCTGAGCAGTCGTTTTCCATTGTCATTTAACACATCTTCTCCATACCTACCGATCACTCCATCCCATCTAGAATAGTCGTTTCCAACTCTTGCGTTGAAGTCTCCAAGGAGAAGTATTTCATTATGGCAATCGTCAATGGTCCTTTGAAGGAGCTCATAAAATTCATCTTTTATGTCAGTTCTCTCATCTTCGTTTGGTGCATAAACAGTGACGATATCCATTTGACTATCCTCATAATGTAGACTTAGAACCATCAGTCGTTCTGAAATGGACTTCCATCATTTAATGTTTGCTTTGCTGTTACCATTCACTATATAACCAACCCCTGCCCTGGCTCGTTTACTCATGGGAATTCCGCTGTAGTATAGCATGTTGCCATCATGGTCCAGAACGCCCTATCCCTTTTTCTTTGTTTCTGTAAGTGCCAGGACTGTCAATTTTTCTCTCTTCATCTCCTCTATTAGTTCTTTGCTGAATATATAATAATTGTATTTCTGTTATATAGGCAATAGTAATAGGTTCCTAATTTCGTAAGATCGTACACAACGGTAGTGGAGAGGACGTGCGTATTAATCGGTGGTCGAGAGGATGTGCATACAGATCAGTGGTCGAGAGGACGTGTGTACAGATCAGTGGTCAAGAGAACGTGCGTATACATAAATGGTCGAGAGGACATCTCGGGCTGGTCTCTCGCCGCTGCGATTGACTCTCATCCAGTATACAGCGATCTCAGTCCCGTCAGACGGAGTGATAGCGCGGGCTTGCCAAAAACGCTCGCCTGCCTCTCCCCGGCCATGTAGCGGGATACAATTTGTGGCGTCGTACCGCTGGCAACGGTGCGTTACTGTGGACCGTATAGATAAACTTTGTCAATCAGTGGTGGTTATTCAAAGGCTTATAGCAGACCTCGACAGTTCGTCTCGTTGGTGGTTATACTATCGCAAAAAGCTTGTGACCGGCAAATGAAAAGCAGGAATCGTGCCTAAAGGCCCTGTCCTCGCCCGACCAACCCTTTGGAGAAGGGCATGCCGGCAGGCAAATATCGTCTCCAGTCCTTGTGAAATTCATCGCCGAGGCCGTTGGTATCAGGTCTGCACAAGGCGCTACAATCCCTCCCCGAGCGAGCCCGGTCGGTTGATCGTCTGGTGTGTGTACGGGCCCCTGTCAGGCGGTCCTAGGTCGACGGAGTGCGGGACGGAACAACCGTCCGTCCGTCAGTCGGTCCCTGCGGCCGTCCTAGTGTGGCTTTTTACACATCCGTCTTTCGCCGACCGGTGTGTGTAGTTCGTACGTCTCCGACAGATATCTGGTTGATCCTGACAGAAGTCATATGCTTGTCTCAAAGATTAGGCCATGCATGTCTAAGTTAACAATGTCTCTCGGTGAAACCGCGAATGACTCATTAAATTAGTCGAGGTTCCTTAGATGACACGATCCTATATGGATATATGTGGTAATTCTAGAGCTAATACATGCTTACCAAACTCCAACCTTCGCGGAAAGAGTGCTTTTATTTGTTCAAAACCAATCGTCGTTTCCCCTCGCGGGGTTGCGGCGTCCCCACTGGTGACTCTGGATAACTTTGTGCTGATCGCATAGACTCATGTGCCGGCGACGCATCTTTCAAATGTCTGTCTATCAAATGTCGATGGTACTCGACATGCCTATCTTGTTTGTAACGGGTAATGAGGAATCAGGGTTCGATTCCGGAGAGGGAGCATGAAAAATGGCATCCACATCCAAGGGAGGCAGCAGGCGCGCAACTTACCCACTCCCGGCACAGGGGAGGTAGTGACGAAAAAAAACAATACGGGACTCTTTCGAGGCCCCGTAATTGGAATGAGTACACGTTAAACCCTTTAACGAGGATCTATTGGAGGGCAAGTCTGGTGCCAGCAGCCGTGGTAATTCCAGCTCCAATAGCGCATTTTAAAGTTGTTGCAGTCAAAAAGCTCGTAGTTGGATCTCAGGAGCAGGCGGGCGTTCCGGCTCGGGCCAGTTCACTGCCCGTTGTCTCCTGCCCTACCGTCTGTCGGCTCTCTCCCGTAGGTGCTCTTCGCTGAGCGTCCCGGGTGGCCGGCGCGTTTACTTTGAAAAAATAAGAGTGTTCAAAGCAGGCCTCGGCTGCCTGAATAATGGTGCATGGAATAATGGAATAGGACCTCGGTTCTATTCTGTTGGTTTTCGGAACTGGAGGTAATGATTAACAGGGACAAACGGGGGCATTCGTATTGCGGCGTTAGAGGTGAAATTCTTGGATCGCCGCAAGACGAGCTACTGCGAAAGCATTTGTCAAGAATGTTCTCATTAATCAAGAACGAAAGTCAGAGGCGCGAGGACGATCAGATACCGTCGTAGTTCTGACCATAAACGATGCCGACTAGCTATCCACAGGAGTTGCTTCGATGACTCTGCGGGCAGCTTCCGGGAAACCAAAGTGTTTTGGTTCCGGGGAAAGTATGATTGCAAAGCTGAAACTTTAAGGAATTGACGGAAGGGCACCACCAGGAGTGGAGCCTGCGGCTTAAATTGACTATACACGCAAACACTGTAAAATGACTGATAGACTGAGAGCACTTTCGTTGGGTCTAATAGGGAACGTTTGCTGAAATTAGACCCACGGAAGACAGGTCAGTTTTACCCTCTAAATAAAAGAACGTCTGCTACGGTAAACCTGCTCAGCCCTAGATAAATCGCAGGTCTCAGACTCTTGGTCATT
Source organism: Ariolimax columbianus (assembly GCA_036924085.1). Lineage (NCBI taxonomy): Eukaryota > Metazoa > Mollusca > Gastropoda > Stylommatophora > Arionidae > Ariolimax > Ariolimax columbianus. Next base: position 29,655,151 of record JAVGWX010000007.1, read on the forward strand.
GACTGACATAAAAGCCCTCTATTGATTCGTTGGGTCTAATAGTGAACGGGTGCTGGTATTAGACCCTCGGAAGACAGGTCATTCTTACCCTACACATGACAGGGCGTTGCTCAATTCGAGAGGAGTCGCATACATCTGTCCACGTACTAGGCTCATAAGCCAACAACATCTCTGTGCCATGACCAGGCTTGTCCCCTGGTCAAATGCACTCCTTCGAGAGAAATCGCAGGTCGCTGACACTTGGTCCACGTACTTGGCTGATAAGCCAATGGTGCGAAGCTACCATCTGTGGGACTACGGCCGAACGCCTCTAAGCCAGAATCCTGCCTTAAATCTCAGCACCGCTGTGATGGGAGGCTACGACATGTCTGGGACCTGGGGCTCGCGTCTCAGCCCGGCCCGGTCAAGCCGCAGAAATGCACCTGGTCAAATGCACTCCTGCCTTGCTTGTTACATATGTCTGCTATCAGTCATCCCAATGGACGCATAAGAGATGCAGTCCAGCAGACATTGCACCCCCTGCCCTATTGTGACAACCTCCCAGGTGGCGGGAAATGCTAGGCGTGCCATCACTGCAGATGAGCCGAGAAAATAAAGGGAGCAAAGAGATACCTCAGTCACGTGCATTTGCTACGTTCCTGGCAGGACGTGACGATCCTGAGACACAGTCACACTGGACTGCCTCTCTTCCGGGATAGTACAAACTAGTACATAGTCCATCATATCATATCATTGCCAAACCATATAGAAACGAGTGAGGAAGACATGATAGTCCTGCAAGACAACTTCGCTAAGAGAGACAACTGACCAAAAAACAACTGCTGCCTTGCGGTTAGGCTGGGGACAGCAACAGGCTAAGGAGGGCATTTCTTCAGAAACGCCTGTTGAAATCGGATGCACTGAGCCACAGGCTTAACAAAATAAAACAGTGCAATTAATATCTCTGTAAACAGCGTACGATGAAGAAGAAGAAGAAGGTCGAGAGGACGTGCGTACAAATCGGTGATCGAGAGAATGTGCGTACAAATCTGTGATCGAAAGGATGTGCGTATAAATCGGTGGACGAGAGGACGCGCGTAAAATTTAGTGGTCTATAGGATATGCGTACAAATCAGTGGTTAACATGATGTGCGTACAAATCAGTAGTTAACAGGATGTGCGTACAAATCCTAGATACGAGTTAGTTTATTGTTATTCTTCCTGAGACAAAATAAATACTGAGGACGTTAAATGTGTCGTGACTTCAGCACCAATCGGTCTTTATTTATCAGCTTTACAAACCCTCATGTGAACACTAGGAATGAGATTGAACATGGCAGTTACAGTTGTGTGTGATTGTGTGTGTGTGTGTAAAAAAGGAGCCGAAGCAGGCAATACAGTATTGCGAAAGAAGAGCAATAGGGTGAAGCATCATTGATTGAGTTAGTGTTTACATGTGCCCTGGCCGTGGTTACTAAAAAGCCAGAAAAATACAGAACTTAATGATTTAAGAGCGGTACCCTATCAACTATGCCAGCAGTCCGCACCAAAAAGAGTGGTGGTACAGTGGGTTCCATTCCACTGTAAATTCAAGGCAACGAGGAGGCAGACAGACTGGCAAAAGAAGGTGCAAGATTACCACAACCAGATTCTAGTGTGGCCTACGAAGAGTTCAAAAGATTTATTAGAGCCAGATATATGGCCAAATGGGAAACAGAACATACTGGCTACACAAAAAATGATTCTGATTACCAGTTGAACAGAAAAAGAGCAGGTCGTGGTCTTCAGACTTCGCACAAGCCACAACAGGCTGAGGTACCATCTATTTAACAAACTGAAGATAGGTTGCACTGACAAATGCACTTGTGGTACCGGGAAAATGGCCGATGAACATCTGCTGCAAAATTGCCCAACATACGAGGAACAGAGAAAGCACAAGTGGCCATCACCAGTGGCAATACTAGACAAGCTCTATGGCAGTGTCGACAGCCTCAGGATGACAGCTGCTTTCTTTGAACAAATTCAAGTTTACGTCTGACAGCGTACGAAGAAGAAGAAGAAGAAGAAGAAGAAGAAGAAGAAGAAGAAGAAGAAGAAAAAGAAGACGAAGACGAAGAAGAAGACGAAGAAGCATGAGTTAGACGGCAAATGGCGCCCGAAGGCTCGCGATGCTGCTTGCTATTAATATGAGCATGCAGAAGCAATTAGAAACGGAAGGCCGGTATCCTTCTTGTTCAGTAAAATTATAGGGTTATCCGTACGATCGCTACTTCGGGCTTCACACTACTGATCCACACCTCGTTGGACAAGTTGCTGTAGTGAAATCTGTTTCCAGGTATACGTTGTAGACGATTGGAAAAGGGGGGAGGGGGTAAGGGGGTAGAAGAAAAACGATTTGGTAATGCTGATTTTGAATCTGACTTTCGCCGCACATGAACACACAAGCACAGACGTACGTACGTACGTACGTGCGCGCGCGCGTGCGTGCGTGCGTGCGTGCGTGCGTGCGTGCGTGTGTGTGTGTGTGTGTGTGCGCGTGCGTGCGTGCGTGCGCTGATCAGCGCAAGCAGTGATTCGGTTTCTAAGAGCTGACGGATGTCCACCAGTTGACATTCATCGCAGCATTCCGTCAATGTATAGTGTCGAAGTGAGACATAGTTTACGCAGTATAAGTAATAGTAGTAGTAGTGTAGTAGTAGTGGTAGTAGTAGTAGTAGTAGCAGTAGTAGTAGTAGTTGTTGTTGGTGTTGTTGTTGTTGTTGTAACTCTTCAGCCGGAGTTTAACAATGGTTGATGTCAGCAGACTTGTGGAGACATTGTCACTGTATAGCCTCATTTATTCTTGATACCTCATGTCTCTGAACACCATCCCACTAGTGATGTGTCAGCTCAGAGATTGATGGCGAGTTTGTTCCAGTCGTCATGGTTAATCCCGCACTGGGCTGCAATGATATCTTGAGCGTGTTCTTGTACTGCTTCCGTTGATACTCGCTTGATCTCTTGTTCACCATAGAGCAACTAATTTGCTAGATTATGATCTGACATGCGTACCACATGGCTAGGCCAACTCAGCTGTTTTGCACATATCATGGTGTGTATCCAAGACATGGCTGATTGCTCCAGCACATCTGTATTTGGATGTAGCAGTAACACTAGAATGACGGACAACGAAACAGATCATGTGTCCCAGAGGGGTAGGGAATCGGCGAAAGAATATGCAATGTAAGGCACGGCCCGGCAAATGACATGGAATAATATCAAAAAGTAAGTGGCATGTCCTCTGTAAAAAGTCGCTTCTTACAACCACAGACATGTTTGATTGTTATACATTTCTTGGCTGATGTGTAGTACAGCAGGTTGCCATTACTTTCCGTAATTGGAGAAACAAAAAAACTAATGTCTGCTAAACTAGACACGAGCGTGATTCGAAATGTGTTCACTGGGTTGGTGGAACATATGCTTTACCCCTAGTCCACGCAGCTTTCGTATAGGCAACGATAAACATGACAAAAGGGAAACTACCACTTGCGTCAGTTTCAGGTGTTAAAGACTAATACAGAACGCCCCCCTCCCTCTCTACCCATCTCTAGGTTTCAGAAACAGACGGTGACAGCAGTCTTACCTACCATGTCTTAACCTTATAGTGCTGATGTTATTCAGAAGCAATCATGGTTCATATAAACACACCAGTCAATATGCAGGCAGCAAAGCGTAAAGCAAAACCGTCAGAATAACTTCAAAGAAGAATGGCTGAACCGATGGACGAGAGGGCTTACTGAGCGTGACGTAAATAAAGCAATGACACACCGAAAAGAAAATGACAACATCGGTAAAAAGCAATTCAGAAGCAGAGTGTAATGAATCTATCTCATGACATATGACTTGAGACTTATATAAATATAAATACTTATACACATTTGACCCTGCACGAGAACCAAACTGCACCCATTCATTTGAAACAGTGCAAATACGATGCCTATTACCAGTTGAACAGAAGAGAGCAGGTCGTGGTCTTCAGACTGCGCACAGGCCATAAATAGACTGAGGTACCACCTTTTCAATAAATTGAAGATAGGTGGCACTGACGATTGCTCGTGTGGTGCCGGGAAAATGACCGCTGAATATTTGCTGCAAAACTGCCCGACATACGAGGATCAGATGTGGCCATCACCAGTGGCAACACTAGACAAACTCTATGGCAGTGTCGACACCCTCAGGATGACCGCTGCTTTTTTCTAAAAATACAGGTTGACGTCTGACAGCGTACGAAGAAGAAGAAGAAGAAGAAGAAGAAGAAGAAGAAGAAGAAGAAATGAAACAGTGCATTATGTGCCGCTTGCTTTGCAAAACTCGACAAAGAGCCCAGTTATTGTCTGCTTCAGCAAAAACAAACATAAAGACATTACATATCTCCACTCACCAGCTACAAAACACAGGCACATTCTTCAACGTGGTATAACCACAAAAGAGCGAACAAGTGGACAAAACTAGTTCATCAAATCCAGCAACAAACCAGCAATCCTCATACTACTGAAGTTAATCAAGAGTCACGCTACTAATCTATTCAGTGTAGATGCTGAATGCGTACAATGAGTAGGATTATTTTTGTGTGCGCATTAAAAAGGACGTTAAGTGACAAGTTGTTTCCTAACATACCGATCGTGCTGATAAAGGTGGACCGGGGTCTTCCATGCGGTTGTTCTATGATTGGCTTCATCTGCGTGTCGCTCACTACTACGGGGATAACGTCGATCTCTCACCTTGTTAGCCAGGCTGCCATAGAACCAGCCCATTTCCAGAGAGAACTGCCGGGAAAGTGAAGGTGAGGGTCTTGGCTAATACGTTTAGCTTGCCATGACTAACATGTCTGATCAGCATATTTTGCCTGACCAGACGTTAGTCTTCCTGCTCACCATATGCAGTAAAATTCTGTCCCACTGTCTCAAGTCCCCTCGCGATGTAAGGCTAACTGTAACTTGACGGTACATCAACGTCAGAAAGCTTTGAATTAACTCAAAACGAGTTTCGTCTACATCAAGAAGATGACAAATTTAACATTCGTTTCATGTATTTTCGCCAATCATCAGAAACACGACAAATACAATTTACACAACAACAAAGTTAAACGGATATCAGTATTGCTCATTTAATTTATGTTTGCATTTCACACATGATAAATATAAAAATCCCGTATTTTTATAGTCTTTTATAATTTTGTATTTATCAAAATAACAAATATGTGTAAACCTAACCCCATGCAATGAAACGTTAAATTTGGCAGAACGAAATACACATGCCTTGATTTATTAGCACATGTTGACAGAAACAAAAAACTGAAAAAAATACGGACACGCAAAAATGAAAACAAACACAAATATTCAAGCACAGACTTGTAACTCCTGTAAGCACATTTTGACACTGACACAAGGCGTCATAAAATTCTATCGTACACGTTTAGTCTTAAGGGATTTCTGTTTATCTAAGACCTAGGAAAAAATTATGACATTTATTTTCATGTGCAGTCAATTAGTGCCATTGACAATGAGCCATTGGTGATGTATACATTGATTGCAGCGGTAAATGTATGGAACGATGGTTCTCAAGAGTTGTAAGGCTAGGTCCTCTTTGTTATAATTATCTCAGTTCTGGAAACATTATTAACTAGAACCATCGTTAGGGATCAAAGGGCTAAGCAGCCCATGAGCTGCAGCGGTCAGCGACCCATACCTGTCTGCTTGCGTCAGGGCCAGCGAACCATAGCTGACAAGACCCTTCTACACCTCCCCGCGGTGATCCTGGACAATAGGCTGCAACAGAGCAGACTGGCTAAGCAGAAGGGATCGAAGAGGGAATGCTAGCCCGGTACTCAAAAAATGCTTGCTGAAGTCGTATGTGTTGGACCGAAAGGCGTAAATATCGCAGTCACGCTGTAAACTACGACACAACGCATTCCGTTCTCTTGACTACATTCTGTTACTTAAGCCCTTTCAGGGTGTGGTAGAGGACGATTGAGAACGAACGAAGCCAAGCCAGAACTATTGTTATTGTTTTTAAAACGATCTATGTTTTCGGCAAGATCATTTAGTGGTAACATATATGAACATCATTGCCAGCATCCTCATCAACCTAACCATCAATATCTTTGTCAGCGTCATCATTATCAACAATGCCATCATCTTCCCTATCAATGCGATCGTCAATGTACAACCATTTATATCATTGTTAACAGTTTCATGTTCTCCAAGGGAGGTGGGACTAGAGTGCCTGCATCATGAGTTAGTCCAGTCGTCATGCTCTATGTGTTGCCACTTGTCTAAGGCAGCTCGGGACCAGAGGTGAGGTTGTTGACCAGCGCAGTTTTTTTTTCACTACTATATTCCAAATTCAGCGCGTTACATCATCAAGACATAACCGTCTGCTGATACCGCCATCATTGGGCCACTGAATTTACATCATTGCTGTATTTGTTAACATGTTCTCTCCAATGTAAGACACATGCTTCAACTACATCGTGTCCCTTTACATGATGCCTGTTTCCGGGTTAGACTGAAACGACAATGTGCTTCTGCGTGGACATGTTGTAGGCCCATGCACACCACTCTTTAGTCACATCCTTCTTTACAATACATGTTTTTTTTAAACCATGTGTGCCTTTCTTCTTCTTCTTCTTCTTTGTACGCTGTCAGATATGAACTTGAATTTGTTCGAAGAAAGCAACGTTTATCCTGAGGTTGTCGACACTGATATAGAGCTTGTCTAGTGTAGGCACTGGTGATGGCCATATGTGTTTTCTCTGGTCCTCGTATGTCGGGCAATTTTGCAGCAAATGTTCAGCGGTCATTTTCCTTGTACCACTGGTGCATTCGTCAGTACTACCTATCTTCAGTTTATTGAATAGATGGTACCTCAGTCTGTTGTGGCCTGTGCGGAGTCTGACGACCATGACCTGCTCTCTTCTGTTCAACAGGTAATAGGCATCATTTTTTGTGTAGCCATTAGGCTCTGTTTCCCATTTCGCCATGTATCTGGCCCTAATAAACTTTTGAACTCTTCGTAGTTCACACTAGAATCTGGTTGTGGTAACCTTGCACCTTCTATGTGCAACCCTCTTTAGTCACATCCTTTTTTACAGTATATGCTTTTTTAAACCATGTGTCCGTCTCTATATAGTCGATGTTATTCTACTCTGACGTGTAAAGATATTCCAGAGTGATATTCAAACTTTTACACCCGTTAACATTTTGAGTTCTGGTTCCAATCTATTTCTATGTTTCTCATGGACTGTCTAATGTTGCGTTTCAAGTTTTCATTGAAGACTTTGGATCCATGGTTCTTGACTTTGAATAATTATGTTTGAAACTGGTCTTCGTACGTATTGCAGGCATGTCGAGACCACAGAAGCTGAATTCGCTTCTTTCAAATCGTAATGGGCTGTTTCAAGATCAAGATGTATTGTTCGATATCGTGTTTTGTTCCTTGGACCACCTTTATTAAATACATTATTTCATTGATTGAAGTAGGCTTTCATGTGTAATGTTTTCATTTACTATTTTTTCACCCATAAGTCATGACATTAACAACTATCAGTGGACATATATTTATTTAGTTATAAGTGTTAATATATTATCTCATTGACAATAATGCTGTACGCCTTGAAAATCATTTCAAAATATGATTGGTTAAAGAAAACACAAAAACTGACGCATAGGTATTGCTACGAATTTACAAAATCATATTTCTTGTCACATATACCAAACATCAAGTATGCTCATTGACAAGATTGAGAGAATGGTCGGGTAAGGAGAAACACGAGGTCTAGATAAGATGTTACGGTCAAGAAACCTACGACAAGTTTGCGTTCTACTCTTCTTTCGCATTTGGCAAGCAGAAAATGGCATTCCCATAGACTCACCTCAAGATTTTCTTCCAAGCTAAAAAGCAGGTGATAAATGGTATATTCATCCTATACTGTGCTACCAGTACCAGACATGTGAACTGAATAAGGATCGGGAACGAAAGTTATTCACCAGCAAAATGCGGTGCATACGAACGGTGACAAACAACACTAGAAGAGACAGAATCATCAATACGAATATACTGGAGAAGATTAAAACAGTTCCCTGCCTATTCGGGAGAAGATTAAAACAGTTTCTTGCCTATTCTGGAGAAGATTAAAACAGTTCCCTGCCTATTCGGGAGAAGATTAAAACAGTTCCCGGCCTATTCTGGAGAAGACTAAAACAGTTCCCTGCCTATTCCGGAGAAGATGTTAACAGTTGTCTGCCTAAAGAATATCGAGCAACAGAGAATGCGTTGGTTTGTTTACATTGGGAGAATGCAACCAGACCACATTATTTTTACAACCTTCTACAGGAGAACATCAGGAAGATTAGCGAGAGGTAGACCGAGGGAAAAGTGGATGGACAGCAAAATCGATACCTGCCGTAAAATGACGAAAAATGTCACTTGGATCATGAGAGAAACGAAAGACAAATACATACCAGGACACTTGGTTACAACCAGGTAGAAAGTGAGACGACGAAAGACAAATACATACCAGTACACTGGGTTACAACCAGGTAGAAAGTAAGACGATGAAAGACAAATACATACCAGGACACTGAATTACAACCAGGTAGAAAGTGAGACGATGAAAGACAAATACATACCAGTACACTGGGTTACAACCAGGTAGAAAGTGAGACGATGAAAGACAAATACATACCAGGACACTGAATTACAACCAGGTAGAAAGTGAGACGATGAAAGACAAATACATACCAGTACACTGAATTACAACCAGGTAGAAAGTGAGACGATGAAAGACAAATACATACTAGGACACTGGGTTACAACCAGGTAGAAAGTGAGACGACAAAAGACAAATACATACCAGGACACTGGGTTACAACCAGGGAGAAAGTGAGACGACGAAAATCAAATACATACCAGGACACTGGGTTACAACCAGGTAGAAAGTGAGACGACGAAAGACAAATACATACCAGGACACTGGGTTACAACCAGGTAGAAAGTGAGACGACGAAAGACAAATACAAACCAGGACACTGGGTTACAACCAGGTAGAAAGTGAGACGACGAAAGACAAATACAAACCAGGACACTGGGTTACAACCAGGTAGAAAGTGATACGACGAAAGACAAATACAAACCAGGACACTGGGTTACAACCAGGTAGAAAGTGAGACGATAACAGAAGAAGTGGGAGACAGTTTGAATAATAATGTTTAGAATGCGTCAAAACTTGCTCTAAAATCATTCTTATGCACTGATAGCTAAACAGTTATTTAATAAAATAGCCCCGACAGAGATGTAGATAATATTCATATACTTTTGATGTCAAAATTAATCACACAAATTATACAATAATTCAATGATGAACAGTTATTAATTACATTTTTGGTAGGACAAAGCGGGACAAAGCAAACGCTTAAAGAAAAGAAATAAATCAATTAACACGTCTAGTTTACTTTTGAACATATATTTTCAACATTGAAACATATGTTTTGTTTAGTGTCATTACCTCCTTTTTCTTCTTCTTTCTTTCATTTTAAAATAGTGTCTATATCTGCAATGTTGTCTCTTGTATAAAATTCACTGTCTTTTGTAGTTCACATACAGGACCATAAAGTTTCTCTTCCAGTGGTGTTTCCATGGGCCAGTGAGATTTTCTCTGTATATCATATTCGGGGCAGTTTTATAGTATATGATCTGCTGTCTGGTGTGCCTATCCGCATGTACACATGGCTGAGTTGCCAATCTTCATTTGTGTGTACATGTGCCTTGCGGAGTCGGTTGTGTTCTGTTCTAAGTGTAATTACCTCCAATCCCCTTCATGTCGTAGTTATCGTAGGAATTGGGACTTGGAATTCTGATAATCAAAAAGGCAGGTGCATACCTACTGCCAGGTAGTCGAAGGGTATTCGAGCTACGTTGTCTTTTGTTCTGTAAATGTTGCTTCATTCTGCTTACTAGGTCATGATGAGCGTAGGGTGTGCATGAGATGAACAGTTGTTAATTTGATAATGTTACCCAGATAGCATGTGCAATAACAACTTACTCGTTTCAATTGTAATACTACCGATAATTGTCTTTACGTGTACATAGAGTACAAGGGATCTCCGGGCTTAATCGTCCATCTCCAAAAAGTCAAAAGCTGGCCCTGTCATCGTTTGCCAAGGTACTCAGGAAGACTTCCCTCACATTTATTGCAGACCACCGTGACTTTCTGTCTACCCATATTCATATCCTCACTTTTATTTTTCATCGATTTATATTCGCTGTCCATTTATGTCGCCCATCCATTGCCCATGTGTCAATTATGTATATTTTGTTTTTCTGTTGAGGTGAAATGTTTTTTAAAAGAAACATAGCCAGCACGCGTCGTAATATCAATCCTGATTTATGGATGTGAAAGCTGGAAGACAATAAAAGAGCTGGAACACAAACTTGATGTCTTTTAAAATAAATGTTAAAGAAAATTATTGAATATCCGATGGGACCAGTTCATAACTAATGACTCAATAAGAGCAGAGATAAACCAACTATCCGTGTCAACCTTCATCAGGAAAAAAACGGTGGGCATACATCGGAGATGTCCTTAGAATAAAAAACAACTGTCTCCCATTGCAGGCACTTGAATGAGCACCAAAGAGCGTTCGGAAAAGAGGTAGAAGAAAACAAGTGCAATCATCCGAAAGTGTTCAGCTATGGGCCTGAGAGACCATACAAGATCTAAATAAGTGGAGTCGCACCATGCCAACTGGAGATCATTTGTTTCTCCCTTATGTGCCGTATTTGGTGCGCAAAGAACAAAGATAGATAGACAGATAGATAGATAGACAGACCGACAGAGAGACGGACGGACAGACAGAAAGACAGACAAGACATATATAAATAGTTTTATAGATAGATAAATGTATATATATATATAGGTATATACATAAATAGATTGATTTATAGATAGATAGATAGATAGATAGATAGATAGATAGATAGATAGATAGATAGATAGATAGATAGATAGATAGATAGATAGATAGATAGATAGATAGATAGATAGATAGATAGATAGATAGATAGAGAGAGATAGATATATAGACAGACAGACAGACAGACAGACAGACAGACAGACAGACAGACAGACAGATATATAGATAGATAGATAGATAGATAGATAGATAGATAGATAGATAGATAGATAGATAGATAGATAGATAGATAGATAGATAGATAGATAGATAGATAGATAGATAGATAGATAGACACGTCGTGGCACAACAGTGGTAAAACGGAGCGTAGCTCTTAGACTTTAACACCTGTCGACTAGGAGATCAATGGGATTAAAGTCGTAGGGGAGACAGACGATATGCCTTTGCAGAATGCTAATTGCTCCCAAAGAGGTCAAATGAAGCGCTTTAAATGGTCGTCTCAGATTTCACTAAATGACGTTCGTAATATTCCACACTTTCGTGGAGGTTACACAATTCCGATCAGTTTGTAGAAAAAAGTATTGCTTTCCTGAATGCGCAGCGCCATCTTAGGTGTCCATACAATTCGCGTCTGAACAAAGATACATGCTAGAAAAACTGGAAACATGAAGCAATGAGATAAGCATTGCCTTCTAAGACTGTCCAGATCCAGATCGGGCAACTCAATCACTTTCGAACATGTCGATAGCGAAAATACTCCAAAATGGATGAACAGAAAGAATGGTCTTCATCATCGGTGATTCACAAACACTATAAACAACATCATAATCCAATTTAATGGGCTTTTTCCTCTGCTATATTTGCCTTATACTTCCACTTATTGTATACTTTTGAGCATGGTGGTATATATTTTGATGTGGCAAATATACCTTTTCACTATTCGTCTCTTGTTTCGTTTCCGGGAGTAACGTTTTCATAGCCCAATAACGCCGCTTTCATAGGAGTGACATCTCAGAAAATAAATAACTATCTTGCAGGTAGAGAGAGGACAACTTAAGCCTTTTGAAGAAACCTTAAATAAGCAGATGCACTAAACTGATACAATGGGCCCACTGAAACGAACACGCAACTACTCAATGGGCCCTAGATGTACATCTAACGATATCCATTTTGTGGCTGTCTCATTACGAGCGAGGACGACAACGTATTCATACTTTTATTAATTAAAAATTCCTTTAGTATCCGATTTCGCCGAGAAAATAACATCACGTTTGCTAAACATACAATTCGGTAGTAAATGCAAATGAAGCCACATATTTCATACAATAAATATAATTATATTACCTATTTTGTATTATGCTGTTGTCAAAATCGGTAATTGTGTCAGTTTATTGTGCCACTTCATCGTTTCAGTATTTGCAAGTAAACACTTTTTCGTGCAACCATATACTCATATTTTTTCGTGAAGGAAACGACATAAATAGTATAGCTCCCAAGTAGGAACACCTCATGCCATTATTTGTTAGGAGAATACTCTCGTATGTTTGCAATGTATTTGATCGTGTCTTTTGCTAATCTTCAAATGTAAATTCCACGAATGCAGAAATATTTTCACATGCCCATAATTTGTGAAGAAAACATAGCGACTTAAGGTAGGCGCTGATCTACCCATGGACCATAGAATGTTAAATAAATATTTTAGCTCGATATATATGTCCGTTTGCGAGTTATAATGTCTTCCAACATTTATGGAAACTTTGAGAAATAACGTGTAGATTTCCTAGCCCAAAATTCGCAATATCCTCTGTTTTCATGTTGTTTCCTCTCACAATGTCCTACCATTTATGTATTTTTTTTAAAAATTTCACTTACCTCAAGTATGCCCTCCATAGATGTATTCGTTGCCTTTGTTTTACCATTATGAAGTAACTGCACCTTGTTACTTTCCATTAATTGGCACGTGAGTTATGAAAATGTTTAGTAGGCGCACATCTGACGCAATACGAAAACAAACTGTCTTATAATGGCTATTTGAAAATTACATCTGATTTGTAACGTCTCTTTTTGCAAAACAAATAAAACTGGGTCAAATAAACAATACAAACAGGCAGCTAATTCAAGTAATATGTTCCATTAGCAGTTTCTAGACCGTAGAGGAAATTTTAACTTTGAAATGTTGTGCAACTTTCTAAAGGCTACATGATTGTTATTTCTTATCTTATGTGTGTTCAACCCTTTCCAGTGTTTCTCTAATTGGCAGTTAGTACAAATCGGAAACGTATTGTCGCTGCCTTCCCTGGTGTGATTGTTACCAACTGTGAGATTGCTTATTTTTGACTAATGTTCGCACTTAAAGAGGTCAAGAAAATATTGTCTTATGGATTCGTTTAAAAAACAATTTATCGTCTTGGCGAGTCTAAATTTCAATTGAGTTTATTGATGGTACAGGTTACGACGGAAGGCATGCTATATAAGTACAGAGCATTGGATCTTGGAGGAAAAAAAAGGGGGAGGTTAACGATTTTAATAGGTCAAGGTCAATGTTGTCCTATAGCAGATGCAATCGTTGGGGATGACGTGTAAGAAAGGTATGTTCCAAGTCTCAGTTTTTTTTTATACAGTAAATGATCAGTTTTGTTTCTTTGTGGCTTTTAAAAAAAAAACAATTAGTACAATACTATATTGCGACTGGGTAGATTGGAGCATATCGTGACGGAGGCTTCTACTCCATAGTCCATGAAAGATATCGTTAGACACGAAGTGGAGACCGAGAGCAGTACAACGGGTTATCACAAAATTAAGTAAAGTAGTAATACTCAACGGAAGGGGATAGGTGTAAAAAGGAGGGGGGGGGGGGGGTGGTTTTCAAATAAAAAAATTCAACATATTTTTTAAGTAAATTTATTCTAAAAAAGTGACACATAACTGTTTACTGTTTCCACATAGTCATCTTTGCTTTCTTTACAAGTGCCCCAGAGCATATAAAGTGAATGGATTCCTGTAGAAAAAACAATATCTTGGTAAAACCACTCACACGTCACCTGCTGGACCTCTTCATTGGACATGAAACTATTTCCTTCCAATGCCTTATTTAGTCATCCAAAGACGTGGAAATCACGTGACAGCTAGGTCTGGTGCGTACAGCGGATGTGGTACACAGTGAAAGTGGAGATGTAACAGTTCTAGCCGGAGCATGAGCGCTAAGGACAGAGATGATGTGATCGGCGACTCTGAGAACAAAGTTACCTGAATGTGTGCCAAGGTCACGCTCCGTCTCGACACTATGCCAAGGTCACTCACCGTCTCAATACTAAATCTTCAAAGGAAAACAGGGGGTTGGGGGAAGGAATGTGTCTAGTACAGGTAGGGGCTGGGTGCTGACTACACTATTGTTCCGATTTGGGTAGTGCCGGATTAGTGACAGACTAAGGCCAGCAAAGCTTGATGTGACATTTTGAGTGATAGGAATTCAGAATTATTCGTTCCAATAACAACTAAATGGAGGTAGATCCAAACTAGGTGATGGCTGGAGCAGACATCCCCCAGAGGTCGATTGGACAGATATGATACTGCTTGAGACTATATAATACTAGACAAAGTTTAACTGAAGCAGACTGGCCATGTATATGGAGAGAGAGAGAGAGAGAGAGAGAGAGAGAGAGAGATTAGAGAGAGAGAGATCATTTAGTTAGGGGTCTGTTTAGCTCGCCAACCTTATAGAAGATCGATTGATAGGCTGTCGGACGAATCTAAGTTAGATATAATGGAATACAAGATGGCTAAACCAGCATACGTCTTTAGTCTTGGTCAGTCGCTCTATAATGATTGTTTTGGGCGACCTGTGTCTAGAAGAGATCTGCATGTGTGTGTGGTATGTGAAGGACACCTCGTGAACCTTATATGTCCTGAAATATTACACGAGTGTACATATCCCTTTGTGGGATCTGGATGTGTTTGTAGAATGTGAAGCACGCCGAGAGAACGATGTATGTTCCAGCGTGTTTGTATACGCAGATCAATTGAGTGTGTGATCACATGTGAGTATACGTTACATAGATTGAATGTATAATGTCAAGATCACCCGCCTGAGATGACCTTGAGTGTGAGTGAATGCACAGAATACGATCGTGAAGACGAGTTCTTGAGAGTGTGTTGAAGGTACAGATAAGGGGAGGAGAGTGTGCGGCTAGAACTTGGTTGGGGTAGTCTGATGCAATATTCGGTAGCGTATGCTTATAAACTTCGAGTATCTATTTACTTAATGATGTATTTCTTGTGTTGTTTGTAATCTCATTGCACTCACTTTAATAATTGTTGTATGAGTATGATGTAATACATATTCCACCTGCTGCGTGCTATCTTATTTGCTATGTGTGGTCATAAATGATGTGGATACATGTGTTAACATTCTAGATGAAATAACTCCAGTGAAAACCTGGATTCTGCTACAGAGATCTTTGTGATTGCAGCCGTTGCACGGACAGTATGGGATCGCGCATTGTCATGTTTCAAAAGACACATTTACTCAGACCTCTATGCAGCTTTGATTTGATTGTGGATCGGCGATGTTTCCTGAGAAGATCTTTATACGTGGCACTAGTGACAGTGTTTTTGCTGGGCATGTGAGGCTCTAAAACAACGCCTAGTTCATCCCAAAAGAGCGTCAGCAAAACCTTCTCTGCAGATTGCTGTCTGCGGAACTTCGTTGGTTTCTGTGAATAGGGATTGTGTCACTCCTGTTTCGTGTCTTCGTATTCAGACTCGTGGAAGTGTACCCTGATTTCATCTCATGTAACAATTCTTACTAAGAAACCTTCAGCTTTAAAGCGCTGCAACAGTCCCCGGTAGGCATCATCCCGCCATTGTTAACATTTTGGAGAAAGCTGCCTTGCCACCAACTATGCAGACAGTGTGTGGCACTGTCTCGTCTCATGGATGATGTGGTGTCATGTACCTCTACTGATGTCTATATGTTCGGAAATTGCATTCACAGTCATTCAGCGATTTTTATTTACGAGGTGGTCAACGGTTGCAGTCGACTCGTTGTAGTTGACCGCGTAGTCACTAGTTTTCACATAACTTACGCCGTTTTGGAACATCCTACTTCATGAATACACTTGCTGAGGTAAAAGTCATGCATTACCATAATGAACCTCCATTCTTTGATGCATTTCAATAGGTTGCTGCTCACAAATCAGAGAACACACCGCTGTTCCACTTTGGTGCATGTCAATAATTTGGCGACCATCTTTTAACTGCATATATGATGTCATGTTGTTTATCTGCACCCTGATCGTACATGCAAGACACACTTGGCAAACTTGGTAACCATGTTACCAGGCTACAATACAAAGCCTTGGTTTATTTCATTCATATCCCACTTTTCAGTTGTTGTTTTTTTCATTTGAAGTGACTTAATATTTTTGATTTACGAATTGTTTATTTCTCAACTCATAAACATGTATTTGTCACAAATCGTGTAGCAAGTTTGAAATTATGTACACAACAATACATATAATGAACTTAGTTACAGCGAGGTATACATGTGAATGCCTGCAGTGGTTTCATCTTAGTACGATTTACCATAATGTTCATGCTTTAATGCGATCGGCTTATCTGCATAGGTTTAGTTCTGGATGTTCGTTTTCATACTAAATCTATAGCTCATGGATCTTGCTGCAAATCATTTTGGCTGGCGTATAATAGGCATTGGAGATCAGTGAAAAGGAGTTCATTCAACTCATCAACCTCGTCGTTACTTCCTGGGCATGTCTGGTCAAGTGAACATACGTACGATGCGTATTATGACGTCCATTCTGATGTAAACAGTACATTCCAACCTTCAAGTCTTCAAAATGTCATTATCCTCTGACTCATAGTTTCCTCAGCAGACTGTTGACAAGAAGGTGGGTGTGATATGGAATCCGTCCAGAGTTGATCAGCGAGCGGTGATTCGTTTTCTAACAGCTGAAGGATGTAGACCAGTTGACGTTCATCGCAGAAAGCAGGCAGTGTATGGTGACAAAAGTGTGTCGAAGACAACAGTGAAAAACTGGACAACGATGTTGAAAGAAGGACGTGAGTTAACGAAAGAACTTCCGAGACCAGGTCAGGCGCAAATTCTTGGGTCAGAAGATGCTGTCACCAAAATTGATGCAGTAATTCGGTGGCCCATCCCCCACATTTACGTTCGCCACACTTGTGTCACCATACATTGCCTGCATTCTGCGATGAATGTCAACTGGTTGACATCGTTTAGCTGTTAGAAACTGAATCATCGCTCGCTGATCAACAGTCTGCTGAAGAAAACAAAGAGTAGGAGGATAATGAAATTGTTCAAACTTGACGGTTCGTATGTTTTGTTAACATCCCAAGCGCTGGCGTCATACGCATCATCATCATGTAGCATGTCTTTTTTGTAGAACGTCGCTCCCATCACAGTCTGTCTGAAAGAAACTCATTCTCTTGCCAAAACACCAGCCTCCGCCACAGTCATACCCAGGCATTCCTGGATATCTTGGTGCTATTGTCTTCTTGGTCGACCCCTCCCTCTTTTGCCTGGCGCCATACCTTCCATCACCGTTTTCTCAAGACCGTTGTGTCTTTTGATGTGACCAAAGTATTTGCATTTTCTAGCCACAATGGAATTGATAAACCAGTTATCTGCTATGCTCAACTCTTGCCGAATGACTGCATTTGTTTTTGTTTCCTTGTCCAGGGTATTCTGAGGATCTTTCTGTAACATTTTGACTCGAAGAACTCGATTCTTTGTCTATAAGTTTTGATAATCGTCCAAAATTCACAGCCATATGCTGCCACAGGAAAAACACAGATTCCCAAGATTTTTACTTTTATCATTTTGTTGGTGCCCTGTCATAATTTCTTCAGGCTGTCCAGTCTCTGCATTGCCATAGCTAGTCTTCTTCTGATTTCTTTGGAGCAGTCGCCATTTTTGCCAATTCTGGAGCATATATATTCAAAATCAGTGACCTGTACTATTTCCTCACCACCCACTGAAAATTTATGCTGACATTGTGTTTTATCGGTGGCCATTATCTTTGTTTTATTTCTGTTTATGAACAGATATTGATCTTTACTATGTCCATGTACTGCTGAAAATAGCTGCTCTAGCCGTTTTGCACTTCTTGATAGTATCACTGTGTCATCTGCGTATCGTAACTCTAGAATCTCGTACTCCCCAATCGTAAATGGGTCGAAACTTTCAATGTTCATATCTTCTCGAACATTTCTCATTATACATTTCGCATATATGTTGTACAGATAAGGTGAGAGGATACATCCCTGTCTTACTGCCTTTTGTACTGCAAACCAATCTGATGTGTGTCAAGATACTCGGACAGCGGCTTATTGATCTTGGTATAATGTTTCAATGAGATGGACTATATGCAAGGAAACCCCATTTCCTTCATGATTCTCCCCATATTTTGATGTTTTACAGCGTCCAAGGCCTTAGTGTAATCAATGAAACACGTGCACATGTCTACATTAAACTCTCTACATTTTTCAAAGATATTCCTTACATTAAATATGTGGTCCCGGTTCCCTCTGTTTTTCCTAAAACCTGCCTAGACTACGTGAATTTCAAATTCAAACTTTTTCTCTATCCTTCTTAATATGATTCGCAAGAGTATCTTGCTAGCGTGGCTGATCAGCGCGATAGTTCGGTAGTTCGTGCACAGCTTCAGGTTGCCTTTTTGGGGAGGGGAATATAAATTGATTTCTTCCATGCTTCTAGCCACTCTGCAATGTGCCATATCTGTTTACACAGCTTGTGATAGACTCGAGCACATGTCTCCTCTCCTGCTTGTATTAGCTCTGCTGGGATATCATCGCATCCTGGGGACTTTCCCTTTTTCAGGCTTTTAATTGCAGAGCGTACTTCTTCCAATGTAGGTTCAGGTTCTTTCTCATCCTTTGGTAGGATTGTAACTGAGCGCTTTGTGCTGTCTCCATACATGGTTCTGCAGTACTCTCTCCATCTATTCAGTATGTCTTTGGTTTCTGTTAATGTGTTATCCTCTTTGTCATTTATGACATGTGGAACCGGACGGAACTCCATTGTCAGTGTTCTTATTGCTTTTTTATATGCTTTCTTGGTACCCTTACTTCCCATTTGTTTTAATTGTTAGCTTTCTACAATGAGTTTCTATATTTCCTCTGTTATATAGCTCTGTGTCTTGTGCGACATCTTGGGAATCATTTCTTTCGCGATCTCAAGATCAAAATATCCTTTGCGTACGATGTCAACTCCTCAGATGTCATCTCTTCCTGTACCGCAAGCAACGCCTCAAATTTGTTTTCTTTTTTGATGTTGTATTCAGTAAGTATTGCTGATACATCGAAGCGTATTGGCTGGCAACCTTTGTTGATCCTACGTAGTCTTGTTTTGAAAACTGGAAACAGTAATGCATGGTCCGTATCGCAGTCTGCTCCTGGCAGCGTTTTTGTTTCCAGCACATTTGATCTCCATCTTTGTTGCATTAGGATGTAATCTATTTGTTTTCTGCTGTTGCCATCTGGGGAGGTCCACGTGTATAGTCTACGTGGATGTTGTTTGAAGAACGTGTTGGCAATGGAGATGTTGTTTTCCGTGCAGAATTCAACCAGTTTTTCTCCTCGCTCATGTCTGTGTCCCAAACCAAAAGATCCTCGAACACTTCTCTCCTCTTCAACTCTTTCCTCTCCGACTTTCGCATTGAAATCGCAAATGATGATCAAGATATCTCTTTAGATATATCATACGTCATACGCATTGTACGTATATTCACTTGTTGCAATTTGGTCCGGTTTCATTTGAACACGTCTGGTTTATTTTAAGATTACTGGCAACACGCTTTACCTCGTTTCTGTTGTTATATCCATTGTTCATGTCAGATCATCTATTGTTCCTGCTACACCATGGCACCCTTGCTACAATGCTCTAATATTATATTATGGTTGACCATGTATTCCATAGTCGTCTTGGGTGACCCTTACTGTATTTGTGTCATCTTTCTATGTATTCGAATTCTCAAACTAGATGAACTTCTTTGCTTCTGGCCATAATTGAAGAGTATATTTTATGTTATTCCACCTCTTCTTGGCGTTATGTCCACTTAACGTATAGGGTGACCAGTATAGTTGGAACCCTGTATAAACGCCTGCGACAGCCCCAGTAGCGTCGTTTCGCAGCGTGGTTTGTGCAACAATTAATTTTGAAACGATGGAATTGCTGTGCCACATGCACGACACTTTTTAATGACGTTTTACGGCTGACCGGTTGGCAAATACATAAGCCTTCAAAAAACAATTGAGTAGTCCCTGTAGTAACCACACAGTAACATGAATTATTAAGAATAATTATAATGATATAAGGATAACCAGGTGCGCGACGGGAACAACAAGTCGAAGTGTATTTTTCAACATGTCACAGCAAAAAAGTGATTATGACATAAACAAACTATATAGAAGAGACCAAAGTCTCATTTGTCAGTCCCGTAGAGGATATATTAGAGTCAATAGTCACTTGAACCGCATCGATACTCAGCACCTGCTCTTGTGCAGACATTGCTCTCATCCTGATGAAACAGTTAGACAGCTACTCATTGAGTACAGGACGATTGCTGGCATAGGGAAAAAATTCTTACAAGCACTGCCGACAATTGCCAACACACTGTACGAAGCAGTGAAACAAGTGATCGTTAAAATAAATGACATTGGACTGCCAACAACAGACATGCTCAGCAGCTATGTGATAGAAAACAACACCATCATTGAGGTACAGTGAGTCTGTCATTGCCTTCCCAGTATGATGCCTCGGAATCCATTCTGGAACATTTCTGTTCTTCTGACTTACGTTGCCTCCATTTTTGCAATGGGTTGTTGCATTTGCTTTGATGAGGAGGATGTAAGTGGAACAATATTTGTGTTAATCGTAGTAATTTTCTGGTAAGTCTGAAAAATCAGAATAGAAGAGCTCTTGTTTTCTGTTTCACGTGTCAGGTTCTCGAAACGCTCTACTTGAGTCCAGTACTCTTGACGACTCTATCTTTGTGTTTCGGGCTACATTGGCTCTCCACACATCCCAATGAGTACTTGAGAACTTGAGAAAGGGCACTTGGGTGCTCTGGCTTGTAGAGCAATGTTAATCTCTTTGGTAAACTTACGACTACGGGGATAGCAGTGTAGATCCCCACCTCGTTAGACTTCTATGAAACCATTTGTTTTCACATACAAATGATTCGAAGTGAGGGGAGGTCTTGATCAGTATGGTTTACCTTACCCTGACTAATATAGACTGATCAGTATGGTTCACCTTACCATGATTAACATAGACTGATCAGTATGGTTCACCTTACCCTGAGTAACATAGACTGATCAGTATGGTCCACTTACCCTGACTAACATAGACTGATCAGTATGGTTCACCTTACCCTGATTAACATAGACTGATCAGTATGGTGCACCTTACCCTGACTAACATAGAATGATCATTATATTTCTCCTCTTTGAACTTTAGTCTGCTTTCATCTTCTATTGTGTTAAACCCTTTCCTGTTTCTAAGTTACAAATAGCGCTAACTCTCGATTATTCAATGAATTGGACAATTTAATTAAAAACAGCATACGAGAGTAAAGCCTATCGCCCACCTAACATTATTCTCGTTAATGATTGATGGATTGTGGGAACAATTTGCAAAAGCGTCCAGTGTACACCATTGCAATCTGGTGGTAAAAAACACCAACAAAAAACATCCAGTGAAAATTTGTCCAATGACGGCAAACAATACAAAAACATCCAGTGTCAACTTCTTGTCAAAAAATGCAAAAAGATCAAGTGCATAGATTTGCAAAACGGGAGCAAAAAAAATAATAATAATTTCAGTGCACAACTTTGAAATTCAAGTGATTAGTGCAAAAGCTTTCCGTGCTCAACTGTGTACATTAAACTTAAACAAGACAAAAAACAGTGAGTGTACAACTTTTCAGATTAGGTCAACCAGTGCAATGACATTTCATGTACAACTATGTATATTGGCAACTTTTTAGTGAGTCCTTCAGACCGTCTTTAAAACGTTTCTTTGGGCGCCCTCTCTCGCGCCATCCCTCTCTCAGCTCGCCGTAGAGAAGCTTCTTTGGGAGCCGCTCGTCTGACATACGGACGAGGTGTCCGGCCCATCCTAGTCGTGCTTTTTCTAGCAGTGCATGGATGCTGGGCATGTTAGCCCTCGAGAGAACCGCGATGTCAGTGACACGATCTTGCCATCGGATGTGGAATATTCGCCTCAGGCAACCTGTGTGGAAGTGGTTTAACCTCCTTGCATGTCCAGAGTATACAGTCCAGCTTTCGCAAGCGTATAGTAGGGTTGGAATGATGGTTGCACGGTAGACTTTGAGTTTGGTCTTGACGCTGATGCCACGACAGATAGACATCGACACATGGGAATGTCTTGCGCAAAACAGATCTGACTGGAGAAGCGCAGTCAAATCGGGTGTAGCTGCCGGTGAAGATGACCGTGTTGTGAAAGCCCAGAACAGACGAGAGACGCGGAAATCCCGAGCAGCGGGAACACCATCCCCTTCTACAAACCTCGTGTGCCCGATATGTAGCAGACATTTTCGTGCTCGCATTGGCCTGTTCAGCCACATGCGCACCCACACCCAACAGGGAAATCTGTGACAAGGATGATGTCGGCGGTCCTCATCGACAACGATGGAATGCTATTATTATTATTATTATTATGTATATTGAAGCAAGCGAGACACACAGATAAAAAACAACAGTCGGTGCAGAACGTTGCAGAATGTAGGAGTTATTGCAATGGTATTCCGTGTACAATTTTGAAAACGTAAGTAGGTCAAAACGAAAGACAGTACAACTTTGCAAACAGGAACAATTGATGCAATAACGTTTAGTTTTCAACTGTGTCCATTAAAGCAGTCAAGACAAACAAACAAAACAGTCAGTGTACAACTTGGCAGATTAGGACAATTAGTTTAGTAATATTTCGTGTAAAACTATGTATTTGAAAAAGCCAAAGAAAAAAAAGTCGGTGCAGTACTTTGGAAATAGAAGGAATTAGTGTAATTATGTGTACAACTTTTCATATTGATTCAAGTAAAAAGAAAGACAGTATAAAACTTTGCAGGTTGAATAAATTAAGGCAAAACATGCATTTAGTCCAGTGCTGGGTAAAATAAGATCAGCTAATGCACACAAACCACATCTATCTGTACAAAAAGGGAAACAACACACACACATAAAGCGTACAAAAAAACTCAATGAAGAAAATTATACAAACATTATCCAGTATGTTAGAACAGTAGGTATATATTAGTGCGTATATAGTGTACAACTTTCACAATAAGTACATATAATATAATGTTCAATCATTACAACTACGCGCAATACGGGAATAATACACACAGTGAAAAACTGTGTGAAACAAACAAAACAGCATACATCATACAATCTT
Source organism: Ariolimax columbianus (assembly GCA_036924085.1). Lineage (NCBI taxonomy): Eukaryota > Metazoa > Mollusca > Gastropoda > Stylommatophora > Arionidae > Ariolimax > Ariolimax columbianus. The sequence continues at coordinate 29,678,557 of JAVGWX010000007.1, forward strand.
TGCTCAACATGTCAAGAAATCGTTTTTTCATTTCTTAACAAATTATTTTCAGTAATACGGTGATACAATTACTAATAACTGGTATACGAAATAAATGTAAATCATAGATAAAATGAAACAGTTATTGCTCTCAGTGTTGATGGGTTTTTGTTCTGTATGGGTGCAAATCGAATCCAGGCTTGTTTTGCAATCCCAACACACACGCTTCGAAATGACTTCCTGCTCAGTTTAACTGTACGTCGGTAAGTTTTCTTAGTATGACCACTTGCCCACGCACAGAAAGGGTATGTAATACAACTGAACTGCAAAACTGATATAGTGAAACACATACAACAATACATAACAAATAGATGCACATATACACACACATATGCGTACATCGATAAACAATGACCAAGCAGATCGTTTTAGGCGCCATCTGAACATCGCAGGTCGGCTGCAATGGATATCTAGTGTAATCTATTCTTGTTCCGTTATCTTGCATTCTGACTAGGCTTTTTTCCAATCCCTCTCCGGATGTTATCCAATCATTTAAAACTTTGTCTGTCTCTTGAACAACTGCCTTCCTCCCTTTCCTACAGTATGGTCTTCAACAAGGATGAACGAATAGCAACACTTGAGCCTCCCAGGTGTATTGTACTTATTTGACCGTGGATTGCCTGACATGCCCCTCAATTTGCCATCCTTCTTCTTCTTCTTCTTCTTCTTCTTCTTCGTACGCAGTCAGACAGTAACCATTATTTTTTCGAAAAAAGCGGCGGTCATCAAGACAAGCCATCACTTCCTAAGAAACCAACTTTCCCTGTTCTGCCTTTCAAAACAAGCACAGCTAAATATGCACACTCATGGTTAATATATGGGTGGACTTTCATTGGATAATCAAATCGTCAAAGAAACACGTTTGCAAAACCATGTGTCAAAGATGAACTAAATATATTGCCTTTGTTGAGTCTTTTAGGCCAATTTATAAACCTTTTCATAGGAGATATCAATTGAGTATAATTGTAGGATCGAATTATGTTTCAGATATGTTTTTCTGATTTGATTTCATTTTAATCTCTGCATCCCTGGGGAGAGGAGCGCGTGGTGGAATGATTTCGAGGCCTGCCTGCCGACAAGGAGGGCAGCGGTTCGAATCCCCAGTATGGCATATGTTGTTTTTCTGTTAGGGTGAAATAATTAAATATAGCTAGCACACGACGTGCTGACAGCAGAAGCGAAGCGGCCTGCAATCCTAAGCCTTCAAAACCGTTCGAATACTTCAGCAAATGGAAAAATATCGTATAACAGTTGTTTTTTGTGTGGATTTTTATGTCACTGGGGAAACGAGTTATTCTTTCGTTGACTTATGTAACCGACATGTTGTATTGTTTCTAAACATTTCTATCTTTTACTTATGTAACCGACATGTTATATTGTTTCTAGACATTTCTATCTTTCACTTCTGTAACCGACATGTAGTATAAGATCTAGGGATTTCTATCTTTCCCGCCTGTAACCGACATGTTGTATTGTTTCTAAACATTTATATCTTTCACTTCTGTGTCAGACATAACTTCTTGTTCTAGACATTCATATCATTCACTTCTGAATCAGACATAACGTATTGTTTTTTGACATGTCTATCTTTGATTTCTATATCAGACATTTCTAATTGTTTTAAATTGTCTGTGTTTGACTTCTGTATCAGAGAAGTCGTTTTGTTTCTATACATTTCTATATTTCACTTATGCAACATTAATGTAGAATTGTTCCTAGATACCCAAGGCTTTTTTGCACTCAACCAGACCGGTATTGGCTTACGTATATGTCAGTGTAAGCAACGCGATAAATTTCGGGTGTGTTCTAACCAAAACGGGTGAGGCCAAGCTGCCACTCGCACGTGCGATATGTTCTTTGCTCCATTGCTGCAACCCTCGAACAACCAAATCAGCCGTTTTAAATAGACGATGATTTGATTGGATCATATAACAACATGCTTTTCGTTAAAGAACATGTAGTAACAAACATACCTGTTTAACGATGTTTGTTCTACGTCTGCCTGTGTTTAAGGTATTGTAAATGTAAATGTAATCACTTGATAGACACTGATAGATGAAATTCTATAGACATCATCAATGTAATGCAGTTCAAATTCTTTATGAGGCCCAGTGGCATGTTCCTTACATTGCTACTGTTCCCACTGTAACAATAAGCCACGTACCCAAAGCAGCCGGTTCAGCAGAATCGTGACAATAATAGTAGTCGAGCCTGTTACTTTTGCAGCAAAAAACCGTAGCATTATCACTAAACAGTATTTATATATAATTCCATTTATAAAGTTGTATCTATTTGAGATGAGTGGTTACGAGAAACCGTCACGTCGAATTCGGATTCACTAATCCTATCAGAGGCAATTGTTCCAGCTATAACTGGGTCCCTGCACATCTCCTTCTCTTATTCTTGTATATATGAAGTGCAGCCGGAGATGGCTGAATGGATGATGAGTAAAAACGAAAAATATTGTCTTTGGGTTATTAAGCTTTGCTGACGGAGAGAGCATGCTAATCATTACTGCAACTCTTGAAATGTACGCTTTTTGTACGAGTGTTTCCTTGATCTGATAGAATACTAATCGTGAGATTGAAGTATATCGAGATGGCCAACAGATTGGCAAAAACAGGAGCATCGAAATACCATTTGAATAGACCCTGCAGTAACCATACAGTAAAACGAATTATGAAGAATAATGTTCGGAAAATGTGGATGAACAGGTGGGCGACGGGAACAACGGGTTGAGGTGTATTTATCGAAATGTCACAGCCAAAATGGAACGATGATATATATAAACTACATAGAAGCGATCAAAGTCTCATCTTTCAGTTCCGAACAGGACATACCGGAGTCAATAGCCACATAACCGTATCAATTCCCAGCACCTGCCCTTGTGCAGACATTGCTCTCATCCTGATAAACAGTTCAACGCCTACTCATTGAGTGCACGGGGCTTGCGGACGTGAGGAAAATATTCTTATAAGCACTGCCGACAATTGCCAACACACTGTACGGATCAGTGAAACAACTGACGAAGATCTGTATATATATAAGATTAGCATTGAGCTGCTAGGATCAGGCTTGGTCAACAGTTATGGGATAACAACAACAAGAACAACCACTAAACAGTATTTATAGATAATTCAATTTATAACGTTTTATCTATTTGAGACGAGTGGTTACAATACACCTTCACATCGAATTCGGCTTCACTAATCCTGTCAAAGGCAATTTTCCAGCCATAAATAAGGGCCTACACATCATATCTTATTCTTGTATATATGAAGTGCAGCCGGAGATGGGAGAATGGGTGATGAGTAACAACGAAACATATTGACTTTGCCTTAATAAGCGTGAATGACAGGGAGAGAGAGCATCTCAATCATCGGTGGAATCCTTGTATTGCACAATATTTGTACACATGGTTTATGATCTTGTTTAGAAAACTTATCCTGGGATCGATGCTTATTCTTCTTCTTCTTCTTCTTCTGCGTACGCAGTCAGACAGTAACCATTATTTTTTCGAAAAAAGCGGCGGTCATCCTGAGGCTGTCGCCACTGCCATAGAGCTTGTCTTGCAGTTCCACTGGTGATGGCCACATCTGCTCTCTCTGATCCTCGTATGTCGGGCAGTTCTGCAGCAGATGTTCAGCGGTCATTTTACCAGTACCGCACGGGCATTCGTTGGTACACCCTATCTTCAATTTGTTGAATAGGTGGTACCTCAGTCTTTGTGGCCAGTGCGAAGTCTGAAGACAACGACCTGCTCTCTTCTGTTCAACTGGTAATAGGCATCGTTTTTTGTGTAATATTTTAATTCACATAATATCGTTTGCGTATTGATGAACTGGCTTGAAGTGCGTTCATGGGGGGCTGTTAAAATGACCATTTCTCTTGTAGTTGTGTTTTGACTGACAAGAATTGTACTGAAAATGCCAATATGCTTTTTTATGTTCATCGCTATTAGACATCTATGTAACAGACGTTCATATGTCAGTATATCTGTTCACAAAACACATTCACGGACAATTTATATCTTCAGTATCTCAAGCTTCGTTTCAACCTCAATCAGCTTTCTCGCCACAGTGACGTGTGCATTTATACGATTTGGGATGTCTTCTACTCTGGAAAGCGTGTTTTCTTTTTTTTTTCTTTTTAAGCGGATATCAGGAAGGTAACATTTAAAGTTCGTACCCAAACGAGCTTGACAATCGAGCTCTTCTTAATAATAAAGTTGCGGAAGCGAACAAGTCTTCGAGTGCTCCAAATGACCCCCAATTCGGACACCCGAGAACTGGAAAGATAATGTTTTTACAGGTCTTAAGATAAACGTGTGAAGCTTAAAAGAGCTCGTGCTTGCACAACGGTTTTTATCCCCACTCCTTAGAGAGCGAGGTTAGAGGTACGTGGAGCGTTGTTTTCGGTGAAGACGGCCTCCATGAACCCGGACGAAACCCTAATATAGAAATATATTATAGAAAACCACACAGAATTCATAGTCATATCTTGTCCATTGACGTAAAGATTCCTGTGTTATTCTTGCTTATTGTAGTCCTTGAATAAATAAACTGTGAAAACAGGCCAGAACCGTCATTAGTTAAACATGGATAATGCAGGAGATTCCGAATAAACACAATTTAACGAGAGAGATGGAAGCTAACATGAAAAGTACGAACAAGAGCTAGCTACAATACATCAGATGACAGTAGGTAGCAAATCAAAGTCCTAAATTAGTGTGTCAGCTTCACAAAATGCCGAATAGTGGGAGTAATAATAATTTATTTTCATCGTCACCGGGACCCTGGTGGAAATGGACGACAATTACGTTTAATAGAATAATGAAGCTGGAAGTGAGATTTCTACAATAAATTATGCTATGAACTGTTCACTGCACGTCATTGAATCATCAATTAATCAACTTTGATTATATATATATATATATATATATATATATATATATATATATATATATATATATATATATATATATATATATATATATATATATATATATATATATATATATATATATATATATATATATATATATATATATATATATATATATATATATATATATACGAGGCGTCTTCAATTTAAACCGGACCAAACTGCAAAAGGTGAACGTACGTACGTTACGAATGATGACGTCACTTCTGGTGTAAACAGCATATACCAACCGTCAAGTTTGCTAAATTTCATTATCCTACGACTCAAAGTTTCCTCAGCAGAGCGTTCAAAACATGGTCGGTGTGAAGGATGTTTACGAGTTAACATTCATTGCAGAATGCAGGCAGTGTACGGTGACCCGACATGCTCCATCAATTTTGGCGATGGCATATTTTGACGAAACTTCGTCTTCTCTTCGTTGGTCAACTGATGCTATGCTTCTAGTCCGGTAAGGTTCACGAAGGAGGTTTTTCTTTTCAGGTCTTCGCCGGTCCCCCACAGCTTTTCGAGCATAGTCGCTCCCCCAGGCCAGACTGCCTCTCGTTGGTCTGCAAAGGTAGGACATTCTTGCAGAATATGTTCTGGCGTTTGCTTGAGTGCTCCACAATTACACGGAGCAGTGTCTCTAATACCCATTCTGTGGAAGGGGGCCTTGAGTCTACAGTGTCTCGTTTTGAATCGGAAGATCTTTGTCTGCCCATCTCTGACAAGTTTGTCTATGCTGTCGTTTTCTGGTCGGTATTCTTTTTGCTGTTCTCTCCATTCTGTCCTCCGAGATTGTTTGATGAGTGTCTTTGCTTTTGTATATCTCTGTGCATGGGAAATCTGCTAGTCGCCGCCTCCGGCTTTTGCAAGCTCATCTGCTTTCTCGTTTCCAGGGATCCCACAGTGGGTCAGAGTACTTTGTAGGACTAAATCTATTTTTTGAGACAGCAATCATATGCTGAATTTTATTTCACGTGAGAGTCTATCTTGTTTTTGCCTTGAGATGGCAACAAAATACGCCTGATCTGGTCTCGGAAGATCTTTCGTTAACTCACGTCTTTCTTCAAACATCGTTATCCAGTTCTTCACTTTTGTCATCGACACACTTTTACCACCATGCACTGCCTGCATTCTGCGATGAATGTCAATTGGACCTTTGTTATAAACCGAATCACCGCTCGTTGATCAACTCTGGATGGATTCCTTATCACACCCGCCATGTTTACAATAGTCTGCTGAGGAAACTTTTAGTCGGAGGATAATGCAATTTTGCAAACTTGACGGCTAGTATCTGCTTTTTTACCCTAGAATTGACATCATTATGCGCATCGTACGTATGTTCCACTTGTTGCAGCATGCTGCAGTTTCATTTGGAAACGCCCCGTACGTACGTATGCATGATGCATGCATGTATATTTGTATGTGTATACTAGCATACACGCAGCCGCGTAGCGTAGCGGAGCGGTTAGCGCCCTGACTTCGCATCTGAGTGGTCCTGGGTACATTCCCCAGTTGAGGAGGTAATGTTTCGTCAGACAGCAATGGCTCCCGGGTCGACCCATCCTTAAAATTGGTACCGGTTATGTCCGGGAAGTAAAAGCGGCGAGGAAGAGGAGATGCTACCGCCCTCATATAGCCGAGTCTTTGAAATGTGAGATCGCTAACACCTCACATCCCTACAGCAGCAATGCTATGGGTTACTTTACTTTACTTTATACATGCATACACACGTGCGATTGAAAATTTCACTGTATATAGTTAACAATTGAGTTGTACTCGGGCTGACCCGCACACCGCATAGTACCACTGTAATCTTCCAAGCATGCAGGAAATAAACAAATACAGTCAGTTAGAATTGGACTAGCAGGTTCGTTATATAAACACATTACAATGAAATCACTACTGTAATTTTTCGGACACAGGAATCCTGAAAAAGGGAGGATCTACAGTGGGCACCCAATGCTCTACTCTTTGTCAGTTTTGAAAAATAAGGTATTATTAAAACAAAAGTAATACATTTATCTGTCAATTAATCACCATAAAAGTATGTTCCATCATACATTCACTTTCCTTCTGTCTCTCATCGCCTTCTCTCTCACTCTCTCTCTCTCTCTCTCTCGCTCTCTCTCTATATTTCTCTTTCTATATATCTATCTATTTATCTCTGACTTTTATTCTACATTTCTCTTTCCCTTTTTTTTTAAATCTCAAAGTTGGAGAACTAATTGGATCGGTATATATTGTTAATTACATCCCCATTCATTTCACCTTACATGTTTTTATATTTCAGCATCATTATATTAGACAAGCACAATCTTTCTGTTTCATTTATTTATCTGTTTCTGTCTATCACTCTCTCTCTCTCTCTCTTTCTCTCTCTCTCTCTCTCTCTCTCTCTCTCTCTCTCTCTCTGTGCGTTATGTATCTATACTCGATTTTCTCTTATTTTCCCCATTTTCTTCTGACTGCATTTCATTGGAAATATAAATCTATGTGTACGTTTCTGTCTCCCTCTTTATTATAATTATAATCTAGTTATATGTTTATGTCTCTGATACTGTCTATCTGGTGTCTTTCTCGTTTTGTTTACATGTTTAGGAGAAACGGAGTCAATATAAAATTCTCATTTAATGGTTTTAAGTTAACGACATGTTAACGCTAATTCGTACAGTAGTAGTTGTTGAATTTCGTTTTGAAATCCCAACATTTTTTGGATAATTTCATCATTTGATCCAATCAACAAATCACAATTGTCTTGTTACTCTAGGTACGTATGAACATTACTTTTTCTTCTTCTTCTTATTCTACTTCTTCTTCTTTTTCTTCTTTTCCTCTTCTTCTTCTTATTCTTCTTCTTCTTCTTATTCTTCTTATTCTTCTTCTTCTGCGTTCGTACTCAATCTCTGCTACCAAGTCCTAAATAGGACTTTGCAAATAGCAGGGTGTAATCTTGCGAACTGAATGCGATGTATCGCTAGTTTACATCTTGACAGCGATTTTTGCACCTTTCGGTCCGACACATCCATCTTCGGCAGGATAAAAATTAGAATATCTCGTCAGTATGCACCGCCTGAGCTGCTCTTTTAGTTTCTTTCCAGTAGTAATCATGTTATAATAGTTCGTTCTCGCAATCTCGTCTCTATGTATATTAGTATTACGTTTCTTTCTCTTTCTTTCAGGATTATATGTAAGAGCGTCGGTGACTGTGTTGGACCGTTCCTTCCGAAGCGTATGGCCTATCCATTTGTTAATTTACATGTGTTGTACCAGTGGCTGTTGTTGGTTCTTTGCCCACCGATCTTCAATCTTCACCATGGTCTACCACTTTATGAACACTATCAATCGCAGGCAGTTGTTACATAAGGATATGGATGTTTGCTGCATGGCCTTTGTCGTTCTCCACTTTTACTTCATACATCAGCACCGACTTGACACTGTCGTTGAATATTCTCACTTACTTGTGAATCTTGATTTATGTGAATCTTTTAATATCTTGTAAAGTGTCGAGAATGATATTCTTACCTTCCCAATTATGGGCCCTAAATATGCACATGGACGTGGTAATGCATCAACTGTGTTGCTTATATCTCTGAATGTCTCCACTTCTTGCAACTGCTGCCCTTCCATCAGAATTAGTTCTTTGTTCCTGCAGGATTAGTTCTTTGATGATAGTGATGAGTGTGGGTATCTTCATGATGATATTTAGTCCCAATGTGACTGAAAATTCATCAGTAGATCATGTTTCTATCATTTGATTTGTCTGGACTAGCATTCTTCTTCTTCGACCAACTGGTGCTATCATCCCAGCCCGGTGAGGCTCACGAAAGAGACTGTCCGTTTCAGCTATTCTCCAATTCCCCACAGATTTCGAGCATGATCAGACTTGCAACGAAAGGCACTCATTTATTATATGTTCTGGTATTTGGTGCTTCACAATCATATGAGGCAGTGTGTCTTCTTCTTATTCTTCTTCTTCTTCGTACGCTATAAGGCGTCAACTTGAATTTGTTAGAAGAAAGCAGCTGTCATCCTGCGGATGTCGACACTGCCATAGAGCTTGTCTAGTGTTGGCACTGGTGATGGCCAGATGTGCTTTCTGTGGTCCTCGTATGACGGGGAATTTTGCAGCAGATGTTCAGCGATAATTGTCCCTGTACCACAGGTGCCTCTTGAGCTAAACTTTGACTCTGTGTTATATACACTAAAGCAGTATCAAAGCTAATCAATGGATCTCAGGGGGATGACTCTATTCAGTCTTATTGGAACGAAATACTTTGCACACCTGTCACTCATCTATAGTAGCAAGCTCTGCTTGTCACTCATTCTATCCCTACCCAAATCGGAACGCCAGTGGTCAGCTCCTACCTGTCCACATTCTTTGCCCAACTCTGTTTTTCTTTGTTGAGATGGTGAGTGACCTTGACACGCATTCAGGTACCTTTAAGCTTTAACATGTTCAGGTACCTTTGTTATCAGCAAACACATCACCCCTGTCCTAAACTCGCTTGCTCCGGTGGGAACTGGTGCATTTTAGAATTTCAACTTCTGCATAATGCTAAGTTTTATTATCTTCAACCACATCGACCCTGTCCTAATCTCTCTTGCTCCGGCGGGAACTGGTACAATTGCCTTTCGTGTTGTTTTGGTGTTCATAGTACCTTCTCTCATCTTTACTTTCGCTATTTCTGCAAAGTTTCTCCGCTTTAGTTTCCTTTTTCCAAACATATTCAGTCTCTGATGCATTGGATTGTCTGTCAGTCTTCTGAGTTTCTCTGCTTGCTGCTGGGTTCTACTGCGTCTTCTGTCGGTCATGAATTGCAGGCTTGTAATCTTTACAAGTTCTACAATTGGCGTTTACTGCATGCCTCCTGTTATAACTATCATGGCTTGGTTTCGAAGTTTGCTAATTTTATCAAAGTTCGCCTTTGCTGCTGTTTCCCGTGCCGCAATGCCATACTCGAGAACTAGTCTCAATCTTCCAGTATACAGTTTCTTCAGTATCCTTTCGTCTGCTCCCCAGCTAGTGCCAGCAAGTGTCCTCATGATTGCCATTCGATTGCGATTTCTCTTGATCTGTGACGCCCACATAGTTTGGGTTGTCGTTTGGCCGCACATATTTGCCAATACGACTTATTTTGGTGTTCTGTGGTTTATTTGAAAGGGAGAATACCGTGCATGCTGTTTTTTCTTCATTTATTTAGGCAGCGTGTCTGAGATCCATTTTGTATAGGAAGACTTTAATAATAATAATAATGTTCCCTTATGCGTCAAAGACCCCTTGCGTCGAACGACGACTACCCTGTCAAACTTTTGAGGATATCATCATCCGCAGCGTGTCAACCGAAACCCATACCGACCCCTCAGGTAGAGCCGAGTACTCCGCTGTCTTGGGATGAGGACCGCTAGAAATATGTGTTAGACCAGTGTTTGTCTCAGGCTCTCTGTGTCTGTCCGTGTCTGACTCCCTGGTTTTTCTTGTCCGGACCCGGGATTGCTGGATTGTGTCCACCTCACCGTGGTCATCGCTGTGTTGAGAATACGAGTTTGCGAGAGGTATCGTGTGACCTCCGGCAAAGGGGGGAAGAAGGAGCGTGGCTTCAGTCAGAGCAGGGAGGTCCTTGAGTAATAATAATATGGACCTGAATTCTGGTTGCAGTTAAGCGGAACGTTGAGCGCCATCTTGGACTGGTTTTCCAACGATTTAAGACAAGCATGAAATGCAGCGAAATGCATCATAACAAACAGGATAACCGATCGAAAGCACATCAATTCCACATAATAGTGTCATTTATACAACTTGGTCAAGGAGTAGTGAATTATAATCCGAACAGGAACCAGCAGACATCAGAAACAACACAAACATAGGAGCGATTCGACAGTGCAGCCATTCAGGCGCGACCATCTTACCTGGTCATTCTAAGGAGGACCTTGAGTCTATAAGATTCCGTTCTGAGATCTGTGTCTGCCCATTTCTATCAAGTTTGCCAATGCAAAAAAAAAAAAAATAAAAAAAAAAAAAAACCCAATGCTGTCAAATTCTGGCTTGTATATTTTGTGCTGTTCTCTCCATTCCGTCCTCATGGGTCGTTTGATAACTGTGGTTTCCTCTGTACATATTTGTAAATACCAAGTTTGCGTGTCATTCGTGCACTCATAATTATCATATATATATATATATTCCAACATTAGAACTTGCGAAGGTGATGTTGATGGGTAACGATAGCTACCGTCACAACCAACACTCAGCAAAAGGATTATGGTATATGTAGGCGCTTCTAGTCAGCTAAATAAATATGCCATCTTTTGTCGAATCAGGAAAGGAAACAAATGTTGCATACTTCCGGAATGTTCTGCTGAAGTAGATCCTGTTTTCCAGATATATGAGCATAAACAGACATAGTTATATGTCGATAAGATTGTCCCCCAGCTCTTTATGAGTGTGAAACTGTTTCATTTCTTGAACCAGAGACTGCTTTTTACGCCTCTAACATCATGGTCATCGAACCTACTTGACCTTTTTTTTTTTTTTCGTTTGCTTTACGTCTCTAATCCCCAAGGTGGTGTGCATTGCACTGTCGTTTTTATTTTGCGCCTGTCGGCCCAGTGCATCATACTTCAGCATGCATTTTATATAAGGGTCTGCTTCACCCTGTATTTTCTAAGGTTTTGCTTCCCCGGATAACGGCCGGTGCTGTAATGGGGATCGAGCCTAGCACCGGTGGGTTGTGAACCGTGCCACTTAACCACTAGCCCACAACGTCCCCAATTTCTTCCTGACCTTAACACCTTTGATTACGTAATGTGGGGACTAATTGCTCAAACAGTATATACGAGTAGCTAAAAGATAAACAACGTCAAAGCATGTGGACGCATTGACTGAACTTCATGAAACTTCAATTGACACGATAATCGACCAATTGGGTAAGCGTCTGATGACTCGTGTTCCTGCAAAATGAGGAAACTTTGAACACTCAAACAGCTAACATCATAGTTGACTTATCATGTACAACTCCGAATTTATATTAAATTACATCAGCAATAGTCAGTTTACCATCAATCTATATTGACCTAATATTTCCATTCACTATCTGTATTACTTTTGTATTATATATATATTTTGTATTATATATATATATATATATATTTATACATATATATATATTTTTATATATATATATATATATATATATATATATATATATATATATATAATTTATTTATCTGGAACAATTTATATTATAATCTCTCTATTTATGGCTCAATTGTTAAATTTAAATATGCATCTATCTAGGTCTCTTCCCTTCTGTTTCTCTCTATCTCTTCATCTATATTGATTATGTGCCTTACTCTTCTTCCATTCATTTTCTGTTGCTACGCTTTATAGTTGTAACCTTCTTTTGACAACACAATGATAAATAAAAAGACAGACGGGAGTTATGGTCGTGAAATTAGAGCGTATTAACTATCAATAATAATTGACATCAATACCTACATTTCTCAGTAGCTCTAGAAAGCACACTCCACCGAGACGTACGCTACAGTGTGCCAAAATCGCAAACAACTCGCCCTTTATTCCCTTTGGAAATTGTACACGGTACATATTTAGATGTCTTTGTTATAAAACGGACTCCATTTCCGTTTCCTGTTGACATAACTCCTTAATTTCCGAATAGGAACTTATCCATTCCTAAATGAATATTCCGAATCACTGCCAGAGCAGATTTGGTTAATTTCGCATAACATAAAGATCGGTTTCTTCCTTTATTTAACCATTCCTAGCTTCACAATCAATTACCCATTACAATTTAAAGAGCTATCTCTATCGCTCGACGGTTACGTTAACATATATGCTACGACATTCTCATTTAGCTAACTTCAAATTGTTGAAAATTGAGAGCTAATATTATGCGGAGACAACTCCAGTCCCAGCTAACTTAACTCTGTAAACCCAACACTTTAGCCGTCCAATTAGTGGAAACGTAAGAACTGTGATAGGCCGTCAATCCCAACCTCCAACACATTTACTTCCCTTGGCTGTGCAGGATAATCCCCGTTGTTTTCCCAGCTGCTTCATGATCTGAGTTATCTTAGACTTCCAGATTCTTGAATTTTCTCTGGGGGTTTCCTTCCATCCTCTCACCTTTTATTCATTCCTTCTTCTTTTTTTTTGTTTTGCGTATTTCAAAATTGATGTGTGTGCCTACACAGACAAGCAGCAAATGCTAGAGACGACATGAAATACCGTATTGGTAAAAAAAAAACTACGAAATTTGTGTTTTTTTTCCTCAAAATCTCCTTATACGTCTTTTCTGTTTTTCGCTAAATAAGACAGGCATGATCAGTTTGTTTTTCTTTCTATTAAACAAAAATTATGTTTGATTTATGACGGGCACAGTCTGTGTATATAGTAAATGTAAAGGTTTGTGCCATAGTAGTGTACACATCGGAGTGTGTACCCTAGTTCACAGTGAGTTGGCTTGCTAAGAGTGGGATTACAGCACGTTAGAGTTCTAAATAACGGACGGAGAGAAACAAATCCGGGCGTGGTTTGTTCCTGGTATAACCGCTTCTTCAGTCCACCCTGCTGGAAATGGGTACCTGCCGTATGAGTTGGGGAAAGTATGAACAACAAATAGGGAATTAGCCACCCCACCTAACATAGGCTGCTGTTTAGTACATAAAGAGTGATCTTCCTTGTTGCCAAACGAATTACCTTGACCTTGACCTAGTGTGCAATATTGACTTGACATTAAGTTGTTAGAGTCTTCAGTAAACAAAGTGGGGCTGAAGACACAACACTCGTTGCTTTCATGATAATTGACCAATAAATAACCAAGACTCCATTCCGCCTCCACTTTGCAGCTCTGGAAACAAGTTTGCAACCATGATGGTCGGCTAATATATTGGGGATCGAAGATGGAAGGCAAATATGTTCTTGTAACCATGTAGGTCGGCTACCATATTGGGGATCGAAGAGGGAAGGCAAACATTCTCTTGCAACCATGTAGGTCGACTACCATATTGTGGATCGAAGAGAGAAGGCAAACATTCTCTTGCAACCATGTAGGTCGGCTAACATATTGTGGATCGAAGAGGGAAGGCAAACATGCTCTTGCAACCATGTAGGTCGGCTAACATATTGGGGTTCGAAGAGGAAAGGCAAACATGCTCTTGCAACCATGTAGGTCGGCTAACATATTGTGGATCGAAGAGGGAAGGCAAACATGCTCTTGCAACCATGTAGGCCGGCTAACATATCGGGGTTCGAAGAGGGAACGCAAACATGTTCCCCAAAATTGCCGTGCTGGTACCGGATGTGCCGAGCCGAAATTCTCAGAAAAAGCAGCCCAGCTGTAAACTACGACACTAGGTCACAAACGTCATTGTAAGGACTCCCAAAGAATAAGAAGAAAAAGAAGAACAAGAAAATTAAGAAAAAGAAGAGAAAGAAAAATAAAAGAAGAACAAGAGGAGAAAGACAATGGAAAATAAGAATAGGAAGATCCAGAAGAAGAAGGAAATACAGAATAATAAGAGGGGGCCGATTTTTTACTTTTTTAGTCGCAGGATAGGTACCATTTTACAGCTCGATCTACCTAATCGAGGCTGATGTAGAGGTTGAAATCCAGTACCTTGAACTTGAAAAAAAAATTGCTTTACCATTCCAGAATTTAGCCCTTCGTGACATTGTGCATGTGTGTGTGTTTGTGTGTGCGCGCGCGTGTGTGTGTTTGAGTGTATGTGTAGGATATTCATCAGGTAAGAACAACTTGATTAATGACATTTTTACAAGAGTGCGAACAAGAGATTTGAAATGTCTTATTGTTCGACAATGTATCTCTCTATGTCTGGTAAAACACTTTTCACATATCCCCTAAATTGTGGATGCCCTCTAGAAGAAAAAAAACACATTTTGTCGGGTGAAAACCACTTTCTTTGTTCAGTCATGTGGACAATCGTTTCATTTTGCACTGTCCTTTAAAATGGAAGACTTGCAAGACGATTTTGATTACAATTGAAAAATCTTTTCGCAATATGTCAAGCTCACTCTCTCGTCCTGAGCTGCCTTTGACCAGTAACAAGATTTTATCGAAATGATTGGAGATTGCATAGAATGCATATTTTTTTGTCAGTGTTTACTCCCGAAGCCTCTTCCCTAGATAGGTATACTGCAAGGCAGAAGCGGTGGGGCATCTAATGGGTATGGAAAGTAGCATGACCAGGATGAAATCTGTATGTTCATAACGAATTGCACAGAAATAATCTGTTTCACGGCTCTGAGACATGGCATGACTAAGCGTATCACATCCACATTGAATACATTCGTTAGCAAATGTCTCTATCGCATACTCTGGCCAGATATAATAGCTAACACAGATTTTTGACAAGAACAGGGCAAACCCCAATACCGCGGAACATTGGGGAAAGAAAGGGCATGGTGTCACACTCTCTCAGTAAAAAGCCGGACGACATATCCAGAAATGCACTTGATTAGTACCCGCAGAAAAATAGGTGGGGTGGCCAATAAACACATGTTAGCGAACAGTCAAAAGGAAAGTCAATTCAATCGGTGTCTCGAGTATGGAACCGAATCGGAAGACATGGGGAGCATCTGTTGAAGCATTATATTCCCAGGGAGACAAGCCGGATACATGATGCTGAGTGAGACAGCAGCTAAGATCACAAGTGGCGCTTTGACATCAACCAAAAAACAACTAAATCCAGGCACATGCAATACTTTTGTGGACGCGTCTATCAGAGACAAAATATTAAATACTTCATCGGACTAGGATACACTTCGTAAATCAGGTGAGGTGGCAATATCTCTTTCCCTCTGCTTTTCTTTCTTTCCATCAAGTCAGGTACCGGTTTACAGTTAACACGATTGGAGTGTGCCTATAGCAGGAGTCGAGCACGGAACATATCCTACAATGCTGTTTGTTCCAGCAGGAATAGAGAGAGCATACGAGGCGTGTTCAAATGAAACCGGACCTGGGATCAAGATGCTGAGCAGCGCATGAGCTGCAGCGGCCAGCGACCCATAGCTGACTGCTAGCGTCAGGGCCAGCGAACCAGAGCTGCCAAGACCCTTCTACACCTCCACGCGGTGATCCTGGATAACATGCTGCAACACAGTAGACTGGCTAAGGACAATGAATCGAAGAGGGAAGCTAACCCATTACTCAAACAATGATTGCTAAAGTCGGATGTATTGGACCGAAAGGTGCAAATATCACAGTCAAGCTGTAAACTACGACACCGCGCATTCCGTTCTCTGGACTACATTCTGCTACTTAAGCCCTTTCAGGGTTTGGTAGCGGGAGATTGGGAACGAACGAAGCCAAGCTAAGCCAAACCGGACCTAACTGCATACAGTAAGCGTACGTACGATGCGCTAGCCGACGTCATTTCAGATGTAAACATCACATATGACCGTCAAGTTTGCAAAATGTGATTATCCTCAAACACTGTTATCACCATATACTGCCTCCATTCTGCGATGAATTTGAACTGGTCGACATCCTTCAGCTCTTAGAAACCGAATCACCGCTCACTGATCAACTCTGTATGGATTTTGTATCACACCCGCCATGTTTTCAACGGTCTGCCGAGGAAACTATGAGTCAGAGGATAATATAATGTTGCATACTTGACGGTTAGTATATACTGTTCAAACCAGAAGTGACGTCATCATGCGCATCGTACGTATGTTTACTTGTTGCCAGTTGGTCCGGTTTCATTTGATCACGCCTTGTATTTGAGACAACATCTGTGTTAATCTAAAGTAGTCTTACAAGCAAAGGTAAATGGAGCCCTTTATCTCTTGATGAATTAAGAAGAAGATTGACCGAAGCGTCTAATATCTACGTTATATGTTTTCTTCTTCTTTATTTCGGGATAGAAAGAAGCAGTGCACTCAAAAATAATTTTTTTCGAGATAGAAATGGAACAAATGTTCGTTAATTGAAGTAAGAAAAAACGTTTGTAGTTGAAATAAGTGAGAGTGGTCCGACGGGTGTTATTGTGTATAACAAGAAGAAGGATAGCACCACTGCCACACAGAGAGCATGTTGAAAGGAAGCAACTAACTGTGTGACATAGCAAAACAGCGGCTATAGTTAGGTGGCTATTTCAGATCAGGATAGATGGCGCCTAAGCGAATGCGGGTATGCTTTGCTCTAGTGTTTGAGTCTAAGATGTACTTGCACATCGCGTAACCACTCTCCGAGGCACGTCTCAGCGCAGAGGAGTAATGAACTCAAGGCTAGCTAGCAAAGCAGGAAATCCTCATCCAGGCTACATCCAGCTAATGCCAGAGCTGGGAACTGGATACGGGCATCCATCCCTGTAGAAATACATATCGACTTAAATTAAGACTAAGATGTAATACATATGTTGTTCGCGTAAACGAGATAACACGCCGGCTGGCAGGCAACATACTCTGAAGAAGTAGTAAACTTTGGTGAACGTGGACAGCGATCTGGTAGTGAACTTTGGAGATCGGGGACAGCGATCTGGTAGTGAACTTTGGTGAACGGGGACAGCGACCTGGTAGTGAGCTTTGGTGAACGGGGACAGCGATCTGGTAGTGAGCTTTGGTGAACGGGGACAGCGATCTGGTAGTGAGCTTTGGTGAAAGGGGACAGAAATCTGGTAGTGAGCTTTGGTGAACGGGGACAGCAATCTGGTAGTGAGCTTTGGTGAACGGGGACAGCGATCTGGTGGTGAACTTTGGTGAACGGGGACAACGATCTGGTAGTGAGCTTTGGTGAACGGGGACAACGATCTGGTAGTGAACTTTGGTGAACGGGGACAGAAATCTGGTAGTGAGCTTTGGTGAACGGGGACATCAATCTGGTAGTGAGCTTTGGTGAACGGGGACAGCGATCTGGTAGTGAGCTTTGGTGAACGGGGACAGAAATCTGGTAGTGAGCTTTGGTGAACGGGGACAGCAATCTGGTAGTGAGCTTTGGTGAACGGGGACAGCGATCTGGTAGTGAACTTTGGTGAAAGGGGACAACGATCTGGTAGTGAACTAAGGTGAACGGGGACATAAATCTGGTAGTGAGCTTTGGTGAACGGGGACATCAATCTGGTAGTGAGCTTTGGTGAACGGGGACAGCAATCTGTTAGTGAACGTTGGTGAACGTGGACAGCACTATCGTAGTGAACGTTGGTGAACGTGGACAGCAATTTGGTAACTTCGAGACAAAAATGGCAACAGGATAGATGTTGCAATCCGTTTGTCAGTCTCGCCACAAAACAAGATTCGCGAACCGTGAAAAGAAAGACGTTTTAGCGATTGAGCACCGAAAGCCCAGGAAAGAGATCGCTGAAGAAGAGGTTAAAACTGCAGCGGAACAGGCAATCGAGCAATCTAGTAAAACAAGTCATAGAGCAATGTTGTCATTTGGAATTCGGGGACGGGGACGGCGTGGGGTAGTGGTTAAGTAACACGGCTCACAACCAGAAGGTGTTGGGTTCGATCTCCATCACAGCACCGGCCGTTACCCCGGGGAAGAAAACCCTTAGAAAATGCAGGAGGAAGCAGACCTTTACATACAATGGATGCTGAAGTCGGATGCACTCCGCCGACAGGTGCAAAATAAAAACCACAGTGCAACGCACAACGCCTTGGGTATTAGAGAAATAAGGCGAACGCAAAAAAGAAATACAAATATGGAATTCAATCCTGAACAATCATTAAACACATAGCGTTACTGGAATCTACGGAATTTGGATTTTACAATTGACTGTTTAAAATGAAATTTGCAAAAGGTATACATATGTGCAAATGGTTGTATTGACCGTTGGGTCGGTGGAAGAATTTAGTTTGAATATATCTGCAAGAGTGACAGGTCAAAGCGAAGAGGGACATATAGGACAAGAATATCTAGAATGAGAATGGGGATATCATTAGTGACGTCAGCTCTGAGATGGATATCTTATACCTCTGAAACAAGGAATATGATTTTTTGGACTCCTAGTCATTTCTACTAAATTACAGAAAGACTGGTTACGGTATAAATGAACATCAGCTGTGCATCCATGTCATGTAGGGAAGTTTGGCCAACGTCTGCGCTGGCAAGTTGATTAAACAAGAAGCTATTATGGGCAGACGATTAGATATGGATAGGAGAGGCATTTTGGGGGCATTTCGATATCTTCATGTGTGATGACTGCCTATATCAGCCCTGCGTGACGGCAGCAAAACCTGGGCATTACGGAAATATAGCATGATCATGCATTGTTGACAGGAGGTATTCCACATGTAGCGATTGGGCTAATGAACATGAGTCGGAGGTCCTTCAGAATGTTGTACTATGTCTGTCTTGAACTGCGTGTCGCTCACTATTGCGAGATTCACTGCGATTCTCCACCTCGTTACACCGGCTGCCATGAAGACAGACTGTTTCTAGGGAGATCTGCGTAAGAGTGAGTTTGGGGTCTTGGCCAATATATTTTACTTGACCATGACTAACTTGTCCGATCATGTTTTTTTCGCCTGACAATACGTAAGACTCCTCTCATCAGTGAAATTGCGAAACGAAAGGAAAATAAGATGACAAAGAAAGACAATGTCAGGCAGCTCAACATCTTTGATAGACAGACGAAAATCGACCAGATTTATAAACGTTAATAAGTACACCAAGTTGTGGAGACCTGACTTCATTTACCCATGTTACTATAACGTCTTTATACTGGGTTAGAGGTCCCTAAAGAGAACGTATACAACCAGTTTCGTTTACATTTATTTGATCTACAAATAGCTTTGCGTATCCAATCTATTAATTAATTCAATAATTGACCCTGACTAAACTATTTCCTATGGAAATGCATTATATGATTTCACCATTCTCTGACTAAACAAATATTTATTTGTATCTAATCTGGATTTTTCTTTAATTAATGTTGTGGCTGTGCCCTCTTCTATGTGGCTGTATTTAGGGGGGAAACGTGTTATATTCTATTGTATCCTTTCCGTTGACTGTCTTAAAAACCTGTATTGAATCATCTCGAATTCTTCTCTTCTATAAACACCGTAGGCCGGTTTTTCTGAGTCTTTTATTTCAACAATAAATCTGGAATTATGCTATCAGTTGTGCAGCTCTCCCGTGTTTCTTATTTAGCATGGGTATATATCGTCCACGATAAGCGCTCCACATCTGTACACAGTATTTCAATCTAAGTCTAACTTATGCTTCATACAGTTTGACTATCACTTCCTTTCGTAAATGTTTAGCATTTTTTGTATCATATCTTTAATTGCATTTGTCCTTTTCTCTGCTACCTGGACTTCCTCGTTCACATTACCTGTACGTCTATTAAAACCCATAGCTCCTTTGTCCTTTTCTTTCTTTCTAACATTATTCTCTTCCACTCTGAAATGACGTTCCATATTGGTTCAACCCATGTGGATAGCTGTACACTTATCTACATTAATCTACATTTGCCAACTCTCAGACCATTCCCAAATGGTATCTTAATCCGACCCTAAGATACCTACTTCTGCTTAACATGAGCCCCGTTCTGCACGTTGATGGTAACATGCACATCCCTCGAGACAGGAAGGTATTTCCCTGGCGTCAATGTAGACCCTGCGTTATTGAAAGAAATAGTTCCGTCAGATTATAACTCTTACGAATTGGAAGGAAGTGGCAGATGAACACACCTGGTAGGGATCTTGTGATTTACTGCGGAAACCCGCTTGGAAAGATAATAGCACTATACGTTCAGTTTGGTCGCTGGGACTTGACTCGTTAAGAAACAATAACAGAAAGCCATATTCTGAGTTCCGTTCGTAGGCTTCGTCACGTGTCATAGTATATGGCATGGGTGATCGTGTATCACCATATCGCTCTGCTGCTAGTTTCGTTTAACATGTATGCTGTTTACTTTATTTAAAAATGAAATATGTTACTAATGCGTCATAGTGATACCTGAGGATGTTCTGGTAACCGCCTGCTATGGCGTGATCTTCGTTTGTGTGTTATATGTTGGAAAGTCTTCTACCCAAGAGATAATAGGGTGGGATGATAGTCGTTTTATGCGTGTTCTTGGTATGTGAGTCATGTATTGGAGTCTTCTACCCAAGATTAAATAAGGTGATCTGTTAGTTGTCCCATAGGTGTTCTTGATATGTGAGTCATGTGTTGGAGAGTATACTATCTAAGAAAAATTAGTTAGATCTTTTCTTTTTGGGTTCTCCTTATTTATCTATTTCCTCAAAGCGGCGTGCGTTGCACTGTAGTTTTTATTTTGCGCCTTTCGGCCCAATGCATCCGACTTCAGCATGCATTTTATGTAAGAGTCTGCTTCCTCCTGCATATTCTATGGGCTTGCTTCCTCTGGGTTACGCCTGGTGCTGTGATGGGGATCGAACCCAGCACCTTTGTTTTTGAGCCGTGTCACTTAACCACTAGCCCACGCCGTCCCCGTAGGGTGATCTGTTATTTGTATCTTACGTACTCTTGGTCTGTGACCATGTGTTGGAGAATCTTCTACCCAAAAGAAAATAGGGGGATCTGTAAGTTGTCTTTTACGTGGTCTTTGCCTGTGACCCATGTGTTGGAGAGTCTTCTAGCATAGACTAATGACCTCTTCTAGTCACCTCAAACGTGCTCTCGGTCTCTGTTTCTTGTGTTTCTTCTAGCATAGAAAGAATATGGTTTTCTTTTAGTTTCCTCTTATGTGCTCTTGGTATATGACCATGTGTTGGAGAGTCTTCTAGCATAAAAAGAATATGGTTCTCTTTTAGTACCCTCTTACGTGCGTTTGGTCTGTGACCATGTGTTGGAGAGTTTTCTAGCATAGAAAGAATATGGTTCTCTGTTAGTTCCCTCTTACCTAACCTGCAACGGCTCCTTGATGGATAGTCTACTGACCTAGAGAGAATAAGATGCTCTGTTAGTCTACTAACTCGTACCCCAATTGGTGCTCTTTGGTTGTGTGCCGACTGCTGAAGTCTTCTGCTCTAGAAACATACGAAGCTTTGCTAGTTCCCTTCCACGAACCCTAAAATGTGCTCTTGATCTGTGACTATGTGTTGGAGAGTCTTCTGCTTTAGAGAAAACAGGAAGCTCTGTTAGTCCCCTCCTATGAAACCAAATACCTGCTCTTGGGCTGTGACCATGTGTTGGAGAGTCTTCTGCTTTAGAGAAAACAGGAAGCTCTGTTAGTCCCCTCTTATGAAACCAAATACCTGCTCTTGGGCTGTGCCCATGTGTTGGAGAGATATCTACCCTAGAGAGAATAGTTAGCTATGCTATCCCACCTCCTACATATTCTATGATGTACTATTGTTCTGTGTGCGATGTCTGTGTAAATAAGACAACATAAACCGTGTAAACATATCGTAACATATGATTAAAGAGGGTCGTACATGGGCCTAGCAGTCGCATTATGTAAATTCTTTGCTATAGTCAGTTTGCACATTCTTGGCAATTTTAAGAAAAAAAACAATGCACTTCAAAAATTAAATTTGCAGGTTTTGATGAACATTTTTATTTGAAATATATGTTATCTTGATCTTAATGAAAAGATACCTCAAAGCTCCACCCCAGCGATAAAAGAGAAGGGAAGGGCTACCGAGAAAATGAGGCACACGCTGACACCATACTGTCTGCATCCGAACCCTTCACTAGAAGTCTTGACAATGTCTTGCCTCTAGAACATGTTGAGTCTGGACGAGAGAGTGAGGAAGATCCTGCGCACATCTCCCTCACTAAAAACATATTGCGCAACTCACGACATCACCCTACAGATCACACCCTGACTAGCAGCTCGCAACTGGCAAGGCCCCCAAACTGCAGCGGCGGAACAGGCAGAAAACGATCACGAAGACTACCCATCACGCTTGCAGCATGGAATGTCCGCACGCGACTGGACAACACCAAAGCAAACAGACCCGAACGACGGACAGCACTGATCGCCAGGGAACTGGCTAGATACAACATCTGCATAGCTGCCCTGAGCGAGACACGACTGGCAGAGGAAAGGCAGATCACAGAAGAAGGCGCTGGTTATACTTTCTTCTGGAGCGGCCCCAGCAAAGAAGAACGCCGTGAAGCTGGAGTTGGCTTTGCCATCAAGACCAACATGGTCGACAAGCTCACAAGCATGCCCAGAGGAATTATAGCCCGCCTGATTACACTGCGTCTCCCCCTAATAGGAGGGCGCCATGCAACACTCATCAGTGCATATGCACCCACAATGACAAATCCTCAGGAAACAAAAGATAAGTTTTATGAGGACCTTGAGGCGCTCATCGCTGCAGTCCCCAAATCTGACAAACTGGTCATCCTCGGTGATTTTAACGCTAGGGTTGGCACAGACCATACAGCCTGGGAGGGGGCCATTGGCAGACATGGTATCGGAAAATGTAATAGTAACGGACAGCTCCTTCTGAGGACATGTGCCGCAAATGAACTACTCATTACAAACACAGCTTTCCGACTACCTGTCCGAAATAGAACCACATGGATGCACCCAAGGTCCCGCCACTGGCAC
Organism: Ariolimax columbianus; assembly: GCA_036924085.1. Classification (NCBI taxonomy): domain Eukaryota; kingdom Metazoa; phylum Mollusca; class Gastropoda; order Stylommatophora; family Arionidae; genus Ariolimax; species Ariolimax columbianus. The sequence goes on from JAVGWX010000007.1 coordinate 29,702,035, forward strand.
CTCATTGACTACATTATCATCAGACGTAGGGATCGAGCGGATGCTATGGTAACGAAGAGCATGTGTGGTGCAGAATGTTGGACCGACCATCGACTTGTCATTACCAAGCTAAACTTCAAGATCCAGCCCAAAATGCGCCCCCAGGGAAAGAAACCACCTAGGAGGCTAAATGTCTCTCAGCTGAAATACGAACCCACGAGAGGAGGCTTCCAGGAAGAGCTTGAGGGCAGACTATCTGAGCTTCGTTTTGAAAAGATAGACATCGAAGAGAACTGGGCATCACTGAGAAACACACTCTACGACACAGCTGTTAAACACATTGGCCCATTCACGCGCAAGCATAATGACTGGTTTGATGAGAACGATCTGGAAATACAGGGCCTTCTCGATGCAAAACATGAAGCGCACAAGGATTACCAGAGGGACACACCATCTCCGGCAGCAAAAGCTGCCTTCAATACTGCTCGCAAAGCTGTCCAGACCAGGCTTAGAGAGATGCAAGACTCCTGGCTCAGCAAAAGAGCTGACGAAATTGAGATGTTCGCCGAGCGTCATGACAACAAACGGTTTTACGAGGCACTGAAAGCTCTCTACGGCCCGCAGCCCTCTAGTAATACTCCAGCTCGCAGTGCGGATGGGGTACTGCTAACAGATAAGGTTCAGACTCTAGACAGATGGGCAGACCACTTCTGCAAAATACTAAACCACCCATCGTCCATAAATGAAGAGGCCATCCGGCGAATGCCGCAGGTGGAACTGAACCTGGCGTTGGATGAAGTCATTTCTGAGGAGGAAGTCGACAGGGCAATCAATTCACTATCTATAGGAAAAGCTCCAGGAGCTGATGCAAGACAGCTGGCCCATCCCTCACCAGAAGGATCACTGAACTCTTCTGTCACGTGTAGGCTGAAGGTAAAATTCCGCAGGAGCTAAAGGACGCCTCAATCGTTCACGTGTACAAAAGAAAATACAACCGTCAGGAATGCGCCAATCATCGTGGAATATCTCTACTCTCCGTAGCAGGCAAGATCCTAGCTCGCTTACTGCTAAACAGGCTCAACAAACACCTTGAACAAAGCCACCACCTCCCAGAAAGCCAATGTGGATTCAGAGCCGGAAGAGGAACAGTGGACATGATTTTTTGCCGCTCGCCAAGTACAAGAGAAGTGTCGAGAACAAAATCAGGCCTTGTACACCACATTTATTGATTTGACAAAGACATTCGATACAGTAAACAGAGGAGGGCTGTGGATGATAATGTCTAAGTTTGGCTGCCCCAACAAATTCATAACAATGGTGAAACAGCTACACGAAGGCATGTGTGCTCGTGTACTGGACAGCGGTGCAATCTCTAAAACGTTTCTAGTATCAAACGGAGTAAAACAAGGATGTGTACTCGCCCCGACTTTGTTCAGCATGATGTTCGCGGCCACGATGACAGACGCCTTCAAATCATTGGAGCTTGGAATACCCATAAAGTACCACACAGATGGCAAGTTACTCAATTCCAGAAGAATGAAGGCCAAAACCAAAGTGGCTGGCGATATAATCAAGGAACTTGTATTTGCTGACGACTGCGCTCTAATGAGCAACTCAGAACTGAACATGCAAGTTGGAATGGACCAGTTCTCTGCCGCATGCACAAATTTTGGCCTGACCATAAATGCCAAAAAAACAGAGGTCATGTACCAACCAGCAAAAGGCATGCCGTACACAAAACCAGAGACTACAGTCAGCGGGCAGACGTTGAATGCCGTAGACAAATTCACATATCTGGGCAGCACGCTGTCGAGATCTGTCAGCCTAGACGATGAGGTGGCAAGCAGAATAGCAAAGGCCAGCACAGCCTTTGGTAGAATGCGCTCGATGGTCTGGGCACGTCGTGGCATCAGCGTCAAGACCGAACTCAAAGTATACCGTGCAACCATCATTCCAACCCTACTATACGCTTGCGAAAGCTGGACTGTATACTCAGGACATGCAAGGAGGTTAAACCACTTCCACACAGGTTGCCTGAGGCGAATATTCCACATCCGATGGCAAGATCGTGTCACTGACATCGAGGTTCTCTCGAGGGCTAACATGCCCAGCATCCATGCACTGCTAGAAAAAGCACGACTAGGATGGGCCGGACACCTCGTCCGTATTTCTGACGAGCGGCTCCCAAAGAAGCTTCTCTACGGCGAGCTGAGAGAGGGATGGCGACAGAGAGGGCACCCAAAGAAACGTTTTAAAGACGGTCTGAAGGACTCACTAAAAAGTTGCCAGATAGACATCGACACATGGGAATGTCTTGCGCAAAACAGATCTGACTGGAGAAGCGCAGTCAAATCGGGTGTAGCTGCCGGTGAAGATGACCGTGTTGTGAAAGCCCAGAACAGACTAGAGACGCGGAAATACCGAGCAGCGGGAACACCATCCCCTTCTACAAACCTCGTGTGCCCGATATGTAGCAGATATTTTCGTGCTCGCATTGGCCTGTTCAGCCACATGCGCACCCACACCCAACAGGGAAATCTGTGACAAGGATGATGTCGGCGGTCCTCATCGACAACGATGGACAGCTATTATTATTAATATTATGATCTTGATGACCCGTTCTCAGCGTAATTTCGGGTCCTAACTGCTTCTCCAGCGGACGAAGTCTTGAGACAGATAATTCCAGTGCGCGATAAGCATTCCTCCAGATGCGTCTCGGGTGTTGTGTTCAGCAAGTGAGACTGACCAACGCACTAGACGTCTTCACCACAATCTCTTCTTGCTTCAGTAGTACCAGGCTGCAGTCCCTGTGCTCTATTGGCCACCATTTCGTCGCAACATGTGACCTGGCCATTTATGTTTTGCCTTGTCTGCATATATTACCTCATTATTCAGCAAGAACAATCGTCGCTTGTCAGAACTGTCGATAGTTTGTATACATTTGTTCGGAAGAGTGATTCTGACCAATTGTCTCTCAAAAGAAGCCTAGGTCGCACTCAATTTGTCATCTAGTGATTTTATTAGTGCCCATGTATCAGATCGTACCACATCGTGGGGAAGACAGTAGAACTGAAGAGAAAGGCTCGAAGGTTCTGGTCTGAGCAGCCGTCTAGGACTGTGTTAATTGACGAGAAGGCTGCTCAGCCCGCTGGACTACGTCCTTCAGTTCAGGTTCCAGATTATTCTCTATATTTAAAAGGCGACAAAGATAGATATTCTCGTTGACATCCTATAATCGTACCACGCTAAGGCAGACTGAATCCCAACTGTCGTAACGTGTTTCGAAGCTTTCTAATAAACAAGATATGCTGAGCTTTTCCAAATGGTTTTTACGATATTTCTATTGAAGACAGTTTTTTGTGTGTGCATAAAACAGATGTAAAACCAATTATAAATTAAAATGATAATAATCATTTTTGTTAAAGGCATGTGGCATGTTAGCAAACACGTGAAGCGGCAATGTGAATTATCAGTTACAATTGAAAAGGTAAAAGGTGATTGCGTCCAGTCTAAGACAGAGTCAGAATCAGGTAATTAGGAAACGGGCATTACGGCGCCACTTTTTCTTCACGGTCAACAGGTCTCAAATTAGGCCGGCCTTCAAAGACTGAGAGTGTTACATTTTAAGCTCAGAAAGTGTGTTTCAAAGGTTGTATTAGTGCAGTTGTTTTTAGTTCTATGATTTCGATTTGATCACGTGTTGTACATGAGGGTGATATATATATATATATATATATATATATATATATATATATGTGTGTGTATATGTATATATATTCTTCAGGAATGAAACACATACGCTTAGAACTGATTTACAAGAAAACGTACACAACTGAATGGAAATAGGTCGACAACATGGGATTTATAACTACCGCATTCCGGACAAACACTGAGTACTCTTCAACATTTGTTAGACATTGTTAAGTGTGCCCCTTTATGTTCATGACTCAACTTACCCTAAAATGAGCATCACCGTTTACTACTGATAATATATGGTACATGTTATAAATGATAACAAACGATAGGGTCGTGCAAGGGAAATAAGGAGACGATTGTCCATAACGATGCAGAAAATGATTAGTGGCACAATACTAACAAAGAATTACAATTGAAGATCCTCAGAACATACGTAATCCATGTGGCAATGTACAGATGCGAGATATGAGTCATCGCGCAAATATTAAGAAATACAATCGCAGTTTTCAAGACAAAAAATCCTACAGGAGAATCCACAAAATAGCTTGTTTAATAATAATAACAAATAAAGCTATCCTGCAAGATCTGAGTGTCGAAGAGAACTGGTTTATAAATCACGTTTTGTCTCGGAAAGTGCGGTTTTTCGGTCACATCAAACACAATGACTGACTAGAAAAAGAATTTCTGGAAGACATTGTTCCAGGACGAAGAAAATGAGGTCAACCAAGACGTAGATGGATACAACACATCAAGGACACCCTAAATATGAACATGGAACAGACGAGGGCTGAATGCTGATCGAGACATCAAGTACACCCTAAATGTGAACATGGAACAGACGAGTGGACTGAATGCTGATCAAGACATCAAGTACACCCTAAATGTGAACATGGAACAGACGAGGGCTGAATGCTGATCGAGACATCAAGTACACCTTAAATATGAACATGGAACAGACGAGGGCTGAATGCTGATCGAGACATCAAGTATACCCTAAATGTGAACATGGAACAGACGAGTGGACTGAATGCTGATCGAGACATCAAGTACACCTTAAATATGAACATGGAACAGACGAGGGCTGAATGCTGATCAAGACATAGAGGACACCCTAAATATGAACAGGGAACAGACGAGAGGGCTGAATGCTGATCAATACATAGAGGACACCCTAAATATGAACATGGAACAGACGAGAGGGCTGAATGCTGATCAAGACATAGAGGACACCCTAAATATGAACATGGAACAGACGAGAGGGCTGAATGTTGATCGAGATACCTATCAATGGGCTGTGATGAGAGCAACGTTCTATCAAGGAAATGCTACATGATGATGATGTTATAAAAGCGGTAAATGTTGTCGTATACACATTAATGGGAACACAAATTGATTATATGTTATATACGAAAAAGTCCTAGTCTTCAATAAACACAATGTTAATAGATATACAGTAAGATGTTGGAGATTTTGATCATTGCACATCTTTGAACGACGTTCTTCAAGTGGAAGTTTAGCAATTATCCCATCCAGCTAATTCGCACTTGGTTTGTTTTTTGTTGTTGTTTTTTTTACAAATTGAGCCTGGAAATTAGTTACATCACGTTAACGTATCAACTTAATGCAGAGGTGCATACTACTAACGTATGTTGTGGGAACTACAGAAACGGCGCTGAAAATAAAATGTATTGCGCTTTAAATAATATTACATAGACGTAATATATATTTCTCAAGATAGACTGATTGCTACATTCTTTTCCAGTACACTTCAATCGCCAAGAAAAGAATAGTGCACGTCTTGAATATAAGTAGACAGTTGTTTTCAATTTGGGTTCCAGCGCATGATAGTAGGTTTCCAAATATCACAAAAAGGCAACGAAGGGTGAGCCGTAAAAAAATAGTTCCAAAAATAAAATTAGTAAATGATAAAATGTTGGATGACAAAGAAGGTTTGACTTTAAGGAAATTCCAATCAGCATTGGAAACATTTCCCCGAATAAACATTGAGGTAAACAACGGAGAGTTGACTTGATATATATCCACAACATACAGGAGGTGGTTGTTGTTGATGTTGATGTTGAGTGTATGTCCACAATAGGTAAATTTATCATTTTGTGCGTTCTAAAAAGGACGTTTAGTGGACGTACAGTTTTCACCTTCGTATGTTGAGAAGAAACCATTTACAATATTATGTACATTATCACGAAATAGTCTTCTTCATCTTCTTCTTCTTCTTCTTCTTCTTTTTTCTTCTTTTTATTGTCTTCCTCTTTTTCTTCGTGTTCTTTTTATCGTCGTTCGTTCTCAAGCCCTGAAAACGACAGCTATTTGAATGCCATATTTGCACTTCTGGGTTCTACACATTAGACATCTGCATGGCATTGTTGGATCAGGCTAGCCATCCCGCTTCGATCCCTTCTCCATATCCAGTCTGCCCTGTTGTATCCTGTTATTCAGGATCACCACGTAGAGGTGGATAACGGTCTTGGCAGCTCTCGGTCGCATGCCATTACGCTAGCAGTCAGTCTTGGATCGCTGCAGGTCATGCACTGCTCATCCTTGTCATCTCATACACGTTCCAGAACCACATATTCTGCGTCGTCGATCGTCCTGAAAAAGACGTGACGATACGTTGTACTTTACAGCGAGGCTGCGATATCTGTGTTTTTCAGCCATACATATCCGATCTCAACTGGCTTTTTGGGGGATCTGGGTTTGCCTTGCTAATGCGAGCAATATTCTCTTAGCCAGACTTCATTGGGTCTGATGTTTAATAAAGTATTGGTCAACTTTGATTTGTGTACTCGGATGCAAGCAGCCATCTATGAGCTTGTTGGCTGCTGGCAGCTCATTCCCTGGGTTATCTTCGGCACAATAGCCATATAATAACATTGGTATTGGAAATGTTTAATCTGAAGGTAGTTTCAATTTCTTTCGATTTCCATTATGTCCTCTGTGCAATCACATCTCGCATTATGTATTCTAGGCTTAGCATCTTGTTCTTTTCATCCAATCACATCTCGTGTATTCTAGGCTTAGCATCTTGTTCTTTTCATCCAATCACATCTCGTGTATTCTAGGCTTAGCATCTTGTTCTTTTCATCCAATCACATCTCGTGTATTCTAGGCTTAGCATCTTGTTCTTTTCATCCAATCACATCTCGCATTATGTATTCTAGGCTTAGCATCTTGTTCTTTTCATCCAATCACATCTCGTGTATTCTAGGCTTAGCATCTTGTTCTTTTCATCCAATCACATCTCGTGTATTCTAGGCTTAGCATCTTGTTCTTTTCATCCAATCACATCTCGTGTATTCTAGGCTTAGCATCTTGTTCTTTTCATCCAATCACATCTCGTGTATTCTAGGCTTAGCATCTTGTTCTTTTCATCCAATCACATCTCGTGTATTCTAGGCTTAGCATATTGTTCTTTTCATCCAATCACATCTCGTGTATTCTAGGTTTAGCATATTGTTCTTTTCATTCAATCACATCTCGTGTATTCTAGGTTTAGCATATTGTTCTTTTCATCCAATCACATCTCGCATTATGTATTCTAGGCTTAGCATCTTGTTCTTTTCATCCAATCACATCTCGTGTATTCTAGGTTTAGCATATTGTTCTTTTCATTCAATCACATCTCGTGTATTCTAGGTTTAGCATATTGTTCTTTTCATCCAATCACATCTCGCATTATGTATTCTAGGCTTAGCATATTGTGCTTTTCATCCAATCACATCTCGTGTATTCTAGGCTTAGCATCTTGTTCTTTTCATCCAATCACATCTCGTGTATTCTAGGTTTAGCAAATTGTTCTTTTCATCCAATCACATCTCGCATTATGTATTCTAGGCTTAGCATCTTGTTCTTTTCATCCAATCACATCTCGTGTATTCTAGGTTTAGCATATTGTTCTTTTCATTCGATCAGCCGATGCTATGTTTCTAGTTCGGTGAGGTTCTTGAAGGAGACTTTGCATTTCAGGTTTTCGCCAGTCCCACACAGCTTCTCGAGCATGGTCACATCCCCAGGCCAGACTGTTCTTCTTGTTCAGCCAGAGGCCGTCCTGCAGGATGTTCTCGTGTTTGCTTGCGTGTTTCACAATCACATGTGGCTATGTTTCTAAGATACATGAGGTGGAGTGGAACTTGAGACTGAAATGTCCCATTCTAAAACTGAAGATCCTTGTCAGCCCATCTCCGTCAAATTTGACTATGTTGTCATTGTCGGGCTTGTATTCTTTGTTCTTGTTTCTCTATTCCGTCCTCATGGATCGTTTTATTAGTTTTTTTGCTTCTTTATTGCTCTGTGGATGGCCAAAATCCACTGTAGAACTAGACCTGTTGTTTGATAGAACAACCAAATGTGATAATTTATTTCGTGTATCTTATTTGAGGTTTGAGACAGCTTGGAGTACGCTCCTGGAATCAGTTAGAATGTAGCAAGACCATTTCATGTACCCCGTAATGTGTATATACATGGCTTTCCTAAGATTGATTTAAAGAAGGCCATGGTCTATATTGCTTTCAAAATATATGATTTATTCTACATTCTGAAGTAAGCATGGCATTGCTGGAGATATTTTGTTTAACTTCAGTAAAATATCAAGTAGTTGGAATATTTGCAGTTTCGAATGTAGATTTTTCTTCTCACTGTCTTTGTCATCTTCTTCCAAACCCCAGACTAAAGAGCTGTTGACTCTTTCTTTCCAGTGCTACATCTGCGACATTGTTGTTTGACATCTCTAAGTCAATCTCATTAGGCTACTCCGCACTGGGAAGTGGTAAATGGTATAAACAGATGTGCATTATGTACATCTGAACTCGACTTATTTGCAATATAAGTCAAATCCAGGCTTTTAGACTCCTGACAGTGGGTCGTTCGTTTCCCTGCTACTCACACTCATAACCAGAAACCAATTGCAAGCGTTTTTATCAAAGACACAATCCTAAACGAAGCTACTAATATATGTAGGTGTTGTGGTTTTCCATGGCATTTCTACGTTCCTAGCTTAATTATTATATAGAAGCAGGCATTTACTGTAACATGTTCCAATTAAAAGCTATAATTGTTTCGATCAGAACTTTATCAGTAATTTTTTTGTTCGATACTGTTTTCTATCTTTTTTCCTCAATGCTTATTTTCCGTTCATCTCGTATCACCTCATCACCAAATCAGCTGACAGGCCGTCCAAAGCATGGTCCATTCATGTAATTACCAACTTTCCGGTAGGAATTGTTACACGGTAAGACCTTATTTCCCTCGGAGACAAAGGCCCGTAATCTATGAAAGAGGGGAGCAGTAAGCGTGAGTGAGGGAGTACTTGGTTACAACTCACGGGATTGGCAAGCTCGAACTAGCGAATGTTAAAATGTGAGCTTTTGAGTAGGTGTATATATATATATATATATATATATATATATATATATATATATATATATATATATATATATATATATATATATATATATACATATATTTTAAAAACAGTCGTACGACATTTTTCCCATTGCTGGGGTAGTCAAGAGGTTTTAAATTCTGAGGACTACAGGCAGGTTCGCACGTTGTGCACTGTCTATGTTTGTTGATTTCAGCATCAACGTAAAAACAAACTGCCATACCGGGGATTCGAACCGCTGCCTTCATTGTCGGCAGGCAGGCTTCGAAACCATTCGTATTTATATATATATATATATATTTATATGTATATATATATATATATGTGCGTGTGTGTGTGTGTGTGTGTGTGTGTATTTGTAAATACTTTGGTGACATCTAGAGACACAGTGGTGTTGAGAGAACAGTGATGGAAGATATGGTGCCTGGCAACAGAAGCATGGGTAAACCAAAAAGACGATGATACCAAGATATCCAGGAATACCTGGATATGACCGTGGCAGAGGCTGGAGCTTTGGCAAGGGAAAGAAGTTTGTTTTTCTCCCATACTGTGATGGAAGCGACGTTCTATAATAGTCTAGCTACATTATGATGTCGATTTATATATATATGACTTTTGAAAATGGTTTTGAACGATTTCAGCTTTGCAATATTGATATCCCAAATTGTTGAATTAAGACGTAAGTACACACACGTATAATGTAGCTGTCCAAGTTACCCTAAAGCTATCTCACAAAAAGCCGTTCAATGAAAACATACATTTAGTATGAACAATTGTTGATCATTTTTAATTTTATCTGAATTGGAATTGTATGGATTCTTCAGTAATGTGTTATGGAGAAAACATTGAATTAGACGAGACATACTTTCACAAGATATATAACCATATAATCCGACTGTGCGAAAGACTGGATCCCACAAGGACATAATAGTGATGAACAAAAGTCGAAGAACAGTTAAAGAAGAAGAAATGATGGAGATACTTGTCATTTCCTAGGCGCATTAGAAGAATCAACGCGTCCATTGGCAAACAGCTTGGATGTCGGTCATTGACTACACAAATAATCGTTCAAATCATCGCTACAAGTAAGAGCAAATTTAAAGATAGAAAATCAAACGCATGCAGCGGACTTTGACTGGACTATGGAAGAGATGTTGTTCACATATGTTGTAAGTAAGATAGGGTGTACTTACTCGCCTGCGGCGAAGAGCGAGTGGCGAAGCGGAGAGCGAAAGTCCGCTGACAAGCTAAACTAAGTCAAAAAGCTGCGCCCAGTTGAGGGACTCCTGGCTGAGCAATAAAGCAAATGAGATGCATGGATTTGCTGACAATCATGATCAACGTCTCGCGAAGCGAACTTGCCATGATTTCACTGGCTGCGAGTATGCAGATCCCAAATCGGACTCGTCGGCCATCTTGCACCCATCCACAACCCGGAATTAGAGAATACTTATCTGGAAGAACTGGCTAAGTGAAACAAGAAAAGGTCATCATCACTCGTGATGGACGAACAACAAACAAACTTACCTTTACTGACGTAAGGTTCATCTACTTTGGAAATGCCATCTTAGACATCGCACGCAGGTACAGCTCCAAATATGTATACATTCCTCCACTAACATATATTCTGAATACGGCAAACATCATTCATATGCATCCACTCGGGTCGCTGTGGTCGAGAGGTAAAGCACTCGTCTATCAAAGAGATGAGCATAAACCGCGTGGGTTGGAACCCATCAAGTTTTAACCCACCGGTGGTCTCAAAGAGATGGTACCGGAGTGCCTGCATCCTGAATTTTCTTCTAATTGTCTTGACTTGTCTTGCCATTGGTCCAAGGTAGTTCGGGACTAGAGAGTGAAGTTGATGACCACAGCAGCCTCTTCCACACAATAATTCAAGTACAGCGTAAGTCACATGATCGAGACAAAACTGTCCGATGATGTCACTATCATCGCTTGCGACGGGCAACTAACTCCCACTCGAAATATGTACACAGTAATGCGTCTGTACTCAAATCTGAAAAATCAAGAGTTCACGAAATATTATTACTATTGTTTTAGTAAAACGAAAGTAGCCTTGTTTGGGCAGTGCATGGTAACTACAAGAGCAAACGGGATGTATACCTCTGCTATATAAATCAATAATGTGAACCTCACAAATTGTAGAACTTGTAAATAGTGTAAATAATTAAGAAGTTGATGCTAGAAAAAAATAAACCACTGGATAAGTCATACGGAGTGTACAATTACAATAAAAGAATATAGTATACTTTAATTCAGTTTCCATCTATATGTGCTCCTGAGAGTCGGGGAGATCTGCGGACATTTCTCATGGGATGTGTGTTGATTCTGTTTTTGTAGGCCCATATTGTGGTCGTACTACTAGCATGTCAGATATGCATCTATTACGTGACCTCTCTCGAGCCCTGCAGCTATGTCATCTGGTTTTCCAGTGAACTGACGCACGTCTCTTGAAACGACATGCTAGCGGAACAATCGCCTGGACATCACTTTGCATTACGCAACATAGAAGATATTAAATAAACTCCAAAGTGGAACACGATGCAGGAAGAACTTAACAGATCTGGATACAGAGATGATGGGACATACACCTGTGAAGCAACACATTTGGGAACATACAATATGGATGCAATGCCGAGGGGAAATGATAAGGCAATCCACGTGCATGACTATTGGAATCTTGATTTCAAACTGGACGGACAAGGGAAGTAAGGACGTAATCTATAGTGCAGAGGGGTTGATCAGGCCGCATTTCCGTGAGATGACCCACATATTTAATTTGGTATGTCAATGTACTCAACAACGTGCTCCCTGTGATGTGCTACGGGGCCGAGACTTGGGCACTAACAAAATCAGTAGAGGATAAATTGAGAGTGACCAGTCCTCCCTTGAGAGATGATTGGGCGGAATCGATCTGCAAAACCAACGTATGCAAGGTTTCCACAATTCTGATATAAGACGATTGTCCCAGGTGAATGATGCGGTAATTCATGCAGACAAGGCAAAACATAGATGGGCAGGTCCCATGATGAGACAAAGCGATGGTCGATTGAGTACAGCTACATCAGTCTGCTACCCCTGAGGTAAGAAGAGACAGCGTGAAAGACTTCCAATGCGTTGGTCAGACTCCATTGATGTATGCGGAAACATTTGAGATGCCTCTAGGGGAGCACTTACCACACGCACTAGACTTCATTGGTCCAAGACAGAGTACGGTGGGATCCGCAGTTGGGATCCGCATTTGGGACCTGCAGTTGGGACCCGCAGTTGGGACCTGCAGTTGGCACCCACAGTTGGGACCTGCAGTTTCGCTGTGGGACGGATCATCACAATCAAAATCATTGTGTAATCAACACATGCGCACTTTCCAATAACATTTTTGATATGCCCATTAATCATTATATTTCTTTCAGGGACACGAATACCCTTTCGAAGAGCTTTAAAATCCCATTTTGAAATGCGTCCAAATAAAGACCACGTTTAGCACAGAGTTAGTCTAAATTTACTGTCTACCAGTTAGTGTTTATAGACAAACTGATTTTCGGGTGTATGGCAGTGGTGACCATTGTTAGATCAAATCAATATATGGCTAATACACGTTATGTACCATCATCGTCACCAGATCGTTGATCAGACATAGACTGGTTGTAAGGTTGTCTCAGCATGTCTCTCCATTGCACCCTATCCTCTGGTTGATCAGTCTTAAGACTGGTTGTAAGATTGTCTGAGCATGTCTCTCAATTGGACTCGTATCTTCTGTAGCGCTCTTCATGTCAGTATAGGTTCATACTTTAATATGTATGCATGACTGGAATGTAAAGGTGAGTCTTGGTCGTCCTCTTCCTCTTTTCCTCTGGACTCAATAGAATACTTTCGCGTGGCATGGAATGTCCCACCCAACCAAATCTTGTTTATGTTTTATTTTAAATATTTTCCTTGTGCGCCTATCTTAGCGTGAACATTGTCGTTGGCTCTTTTTTCTTGGCTTGGCTTGGCTTCATTCGTTCTCAATCTCCCGCTACCAAACCCTAAAAGGGCTTAAGTAGCATAATATAGTCCAAAGAACGGAATGCGCTGTGTCGTAGTTTACAGCTTGACTGCAATATTTGCACCTTTCGGTCCAATACATCCGACTTTAGCAATCATTGTTTGAGTAATGGGTTAGCTTCCCTCTTCGATTCATTGTCCTTAGCCAGTCTACTGTGTTGCAGAATGTTATCCAGGATAACCGGATGGAGGTGTAGAAGGGTCTTGGCAGCTCTGTTTCGCTGGCCCTGATGCTAGCAGTCAGCTATGGGTCGCTGACCACTGCAGCTCATGCGCTGCTCAGCATCTTGATCCCATCTTTTTTTCTGATCATTTGCATTCTACGATAGCACCAAATTTCAAACGTTTCCAAACTGGTCTCATCCTTCATGAGTCCGTGCCTTGTATAGCTTTCGCTTTCTTAAATTCTCGGATGTCTACTCCTTTCTCGTCTGTGTAGATCCCAAAGTGTGAGCATCTTTCAATTTGGAAAGTCTTCAACTTTGAGTTTTTATCAAAGGAAGCATTTTGATCACGTCCTTTTTGGCGTTCCTGGAAATAGTCTGTGTCACAGCAGTCTTATAAACACGTTAGTGATCGACACGTTAATCCCCTTAGTGGTGAGCTTACTGAGCTGCCTCACATTGCACTACAGCTAGGATGACCCCGGTCAACCTTCTCAAATACGTCTCGTTATACAAGAAGACCCACTGTAACCAGCAACTAAAAAACGTCAGACATATATAAATTAACTCAGAAAAAATGAGATCCAGAACAAACACCAATGAATTGAATGTTACAGGTGCACTTTGTGAGTCTGAATCAAATCCCTTGTAAGAATTTTTTTTATTTTCACAGGAAAAGAAACTTCAACTTCCCGCGATTCATAACGAAGAGTATTTTGTCACCACTGCACATTTAGTAATATAATACTACCCATTGGATTGCATGGGGCTAGCGAACAAGTCATGTAAATCACAAACAACACATACCGTTTGAAAACAACTCACGCTAAAATAACATCCCGAGAATGAGTCAGCTTCCCTGCAATGAATGCCCATGTCACGGACAGTAAAGTACTATCAAACGTGTTCACATCTAGAAACACTGAAAACTTGTGAACTGGACAACAACAGCTTTTGTGTATCCAAAGTATATACCTAATTAAGAAGTACATTTTGTGTTTATGCTAAGCATTTGTTGTTTTGTTTTGACGAAGGCACACAATTCTTCCAATCGTAAACTGTAGTTTTGTTAGGACTTAAAAAGGCCACGCAATACTATTGTGATTTAAGGTGTTACTCCTAAGCCGTTGCATATTGGATTTAATTCTTAATTGTGTTTCCTGCTTAATATTCTATTAGTAGAAGTGTTTCTAGACTATTCTTTGAACATGGTAAGATGACAGGCAGTGGGAAGGTGTTATAAGTGGTAAGGATAGATTATTGTTCTTGTTTATAAGCGAGTTGTACTGAGGAAACCATCAATATCCACATTGATTGGTCAATCAACTGATATTTCTAAGCCCATGGATATCGGAGTTAATCGTGGGTTCAAGATCCTGAGCAGTATATAAGCTGCAGCGGTCAATTGAACAAGGCTGACTGCTAGCCTCAGGGCCAGCGAACCAGAGCTGCCAAGACACTTCTATACCTCCACGCGGTGATTCTGGATAACAGGCTGTAATAGACTAGCAAAGGAGAAGGGATCGTATAGGGATGGCTAGCCCGGTACCTAAAAATGTCTGCTGACGTCGGATGTGTCGGACCGAAAGGTGCAAATAGCACAGTTGGGATGTAAAATACGACACAGCGTATTTTTGTTCTCCGCACTACATTTTGCTGCTTGCAAAGCCCTTTTCGAGGCTTGGTACTGGATTTTCAGAACGAACGAAGAGGCAGAAGAAGAAGAATAAGATATTTACTGTAGGTTGTTGCTTTTCCAATGTGACGTCAGTACTTCTGTAAAGAGCCGGAACTTGAGAACGACAAAGACAATACAGAGAGAACTATTTTCGTTTGCGAGTAATATCTAAGAAAGACAATAGCATGCTATTGTGGAGAAAGAAGATTTACAGGAAATGAGCCAACACGAAATAGAGAGGAACAGTTCAAACGGTGTTTTCAGTGGTGTTGGATAGGGCACACGATACATAAAGCGCCGTCAAACGTGAAAGACAGGCCCTGACGTGGAACCAACTAGCTAAGAGTGAGAGAGGTGGGATTAGACACACCTGTAGCACAGACTGAAAATCAAAATGGGTCCTTGGATCTGAATTAGAGAACGAAAGAAACAGTAACTCAGTAGCGAACTTGCTGGAGGAAGATTTTCAATTTCTTATGCCTATCTCCTAAGAAGCGATGAACAATTTTTGATTGATTATTGTTAATGTTGTTTGATATTAAACGAGGTTCGAGCGTAGTAGGGCGCATGGGAGGACGGAGCAGGAGTGTACAACCAGCGAGCCACACAGACAATCAGCATTCAAACCTTACGCCACTTGATGAGATAGACTGAGCACCTATTGGTATGCCGGGAGTGCAGTTATGTTTAATCTTAGAAACTGAAACAGAAATATCGTTTGAATCTACTCGTGCTAGTTTCAGTTGCTCTTCTTACATTTCAACATGCATTTCTTCTTCTTCTTCGTACCCTGTCAGACGTCAACCTGTATTTGTTCGAAGAAAGCAGTGGTCATCCTGAGGCTGTCGATACTGCCATAGAGCTTGTCTAGTGTTGCCACTGGTGATGGCCACATGTGCTTTCTCTGGTCATCGTATATCGGGCAGTTTTGCAGCAGATGTTCAGCGGTCATTCTCTCTATACCATAAGTGCATTCGTCAGTGCCACCTTTCTTCAGTTTATTGAATAGGTGGTACCTCAGTCTGTTGTGGCCTGTGCGGAGTCTGAAGGCCACGACCTGCTCTCTTCTGTTCAACTGGCAATAGGCATCGTTTTTTTTGTGTATGCAGTATGTTCTGTTTCCAATTTGGCCATGTATCTGGCTCTAATAATCCTTTTGGACTCTTCGTAGGTCGCACTAGAATCTGGTTGTGGTAATCTTGCACCTTCTTTTGCCAGTCTGTCTGCCTCCTCGTTGCCTTGGATGCTACAGTGGGATGGAACCCACTGTACCACTACTCTTATTGGTGCGGACTGCTGGCATGGTTGACAGAGTACTGTTCTTAAATCATTAAGTTCAGTATTTGTATGCATTTTTAGTGCTGTAACTACGGCCATGGCATCTGTAAACAGGACTATCTGGCGCCCATTGCTTTCGCCTGTCAGCATTGCTTCTACTGCAGCCCTCAGTGCCTCTGCCTCCGTTCTGAAATTACTTGAAAATTGTCCAATTGCCACTGACAGTGTTATTTTTCTACCATTTGATAGGCTCAGGAATACCACTGCCCCTCCATTTTGTTTTGTGTTTGTTACAGAACCGTCGGTGTATCAACGACATGCATTTGATAAGGATGTCACTGTTGTTGTTGCTAAATGCCCACAATGAGTAGGTTTCATTTTTTATTTGCACTAAAAAGAACGTGAAATGGTGGTTTATTGTAGCTTTCCTCACATCTCGAGCGTGCCGATGACGTAAATCCAGGGTCATATAGACAGTTGTGCTATGTTTTGCTCTACTTGCTCGTTGCTTACTGCTACGAGGTTCTGAGGTCGTTTGGACAGTGACCTTCCTCACCTCCTCACGTTCGGTATCTATTTATTTCGGAAACACATTTATAGCATTGTGTACTGCTTTGAAGGGGGCCGCGGAGGCGGCGTGGGTAGTGCACTGCCTTCCCAGTTAGGCGATCATCGGTTTGAATCCCCATAAATTGGGTACCAGATAATCTGGGAAGTAAAGACGGCCGGCGTGATGCTGGCCACATCATCCACTATGTGCCGTTGGTTACAAAAATTCACCGCATGGCATGACGGGATCGTCGGTACTTTACTTTACTGTTACTGCTTTGAACCCATGCCTTTTGTCAGAACAGATGAACGCTTCTTATTGTATCACTCAAACCACTCTGTCGGCCTTACCATCCTGTCACTCTTAAGTGATCGAATGATCGTATTATCAAATGTAACACTTCACATCTACCAGCATTGAACGCTTGAGCTGCGCAGAAAAACGCTTAACCCTGGAACGGTCTGAAAACCGAGCAAACTGCGGGATTGACGTCGCTAAAAAAATGAACTATTTGAGAACGTAAACAATCTAAAATCACCAAGTCTAGGAATGGTTCTCGTTGTTTATCATCGCAATCACTGACTTGCACTAAGGTGTTTAGTTATTATTGTCATACACGACCTCAATTGTAACATTACGTACGTATAATTTTGAGCCGTCTTCTGGGCGTCATCAAAGAGAAAGCATGGCATTATTTATTTCTTCATTGTCAAGTTTGCCTGTCACCTGACTTCCGTTTAATGAACTTTACCAGGTGTCGACATGAGCTTCCATTGTGTTGATCTATGGTATGAGTCTCAGATGATACGGATTTTATATAGCTGACCAAGTCATTCTGTGATTTTCAGATTCCACAGAAGTCGGTTTTGCTGTATCTCTTTTGGTGTGAATTTGTTTGAAATATTAAAAGAGGAAATGTTTTTGTTGTTGTTGTTGTTGTGAATGACAACAATGAGTACGTTTACTCTTGTGTGCGTCCTGAAAAGGGCCTTTAGTTGCCGTCTGCAATAGGTTTCCTCACATTTAGAGCGTGCTTATAAAGGTGGCTGGAATCCTTCAGATGTTTGTGCTATGCTTGGTTTCATCTGCGTGACGTTCACTGCTACGGGGATCACATCGATCCCCCATCTCGTTAGCCAGACTGGCAAGGCGAAGGACATCCCGTTTCCACGGAGAAATACAGGGGCATCGAGATGAGGGATAGTATTTTTTTGCCTGACCCTGACAAACATTGTCTGGTCAAAATGTTTTTCCTAACCAAACGTTAGTCTTCGTCCCCTAGAAATATATTTAAAGATACAATTACATATAGAATGACAGAAAATGAAATGGTTTGTGATAAGACAGGATTCTGTCTTTATCTACCACCTGCTATAACCAATACCATCGGGCAGAACATGATTCTAAACCTGTGAAAAATACAATATAAATTTAAGTATGGCTTGGCTTAGCATCGTTCGTTCTCAGTCTCCCGCTACCAAACCCTGAAAGGGCTTAAGTAGCAGAATGTAGTCCAGAGAACGGAATGTGTTGTGTCGTAGTTTACAGCTTGACTGCGATATGTTCACCTTTCAGTTCAACACATCCGACTTCAGCAAGCATTTTTGAGTACCGGGTTAGCATTCCCTCTTCGATCCCTTCTCCTTAGCCAGTCTGCCATGCTGCAGCCTGTAATCCAGGATCACCGCGTGGAGGTGTAGAAGGGTCTTCGCAGCTAAGGTTCGCTGGCCCTGACGCTAGCGGTCAGATATGGGTCAATGATAATAACATTTTCAAGTAAGGCTTCGGTACCGTGGAGGAACAAGAGATTCAACGAAACCTACGCTTTGACTAACACGTCTTCATCAAGGAAGACACACATGAAAACGACTACCGAATAGTGAGAGTAGTGATGAAAGTATACACAAACAAATACATTGTAGTTTTATGGAATGCATTACACAGTTTTTACTTCATAACGTCATCAAACGACATAAGGAAAAGTGTGAAAGGAGATACGAAGAGATGCAATCAAATAAAATGAGATGAGATGAGATTTTAAACCAAGATTACAGTGGACTGACATTCGAGGAGCAGCACATCTTGTTTAGTGATCTCTAGAATTTGCAGATGCTATGAACGACACATTAATGTGTACATCATTCCAGTGGATTTATATAAATACTGATTGGCAATATTCGCATTTCATGTTACTGGAGAACTTTTAACATGTTCTTAGCTGTGTCTCAGTATGATGTCAAGTGTCCAGCGCTGGTGTTCTTTCTTTTGGTAAGGTAAGTGACACTTTATTTATCTACATCATCTGTGGAATACTACTGGACCACTGAATTCATTTTCTTTTTATTCTTTACATTTTACTCTTCTTTGACTCTTTTTTCCACTTTTGAACGTGATGTCTCTAATATCAGCCTATTATTTTATATGTCTGTCGGTTCAACTTGGAGGCATATATGTTTATTCTGCATACATATCATGAAGTACTAGAAAACAATCTCTTTTCTGTGATTTGGAAAACCGTTTAATTTATTAAACATAATTTCTATGTTATTTTTTGAAATGTCATGAATTTCTAAACTTACCTGTTCATTGACCTATGACAGAGAGGACGGCAAAGAGCTACATTTGTTTTTTTGTTTTAAGCAAAGTGTTTTGCGTCGGTTATTGCAAGTGTAAAGCATCCTTTGGTATATCTTTGCAGCAGTGCTCTTTGATGCTGCGCATGGTGCTCTTACTGGTATTCATATCAATTGTAGGAGATAGGGTATAACTGTTCACCCCTAGTCGCTTGAAATTATACATCAAGGTGAGCGAGGCCACCATCTTTGATCTCCTGTTCATCGACGATTGCAACCATAACAGTTCATAATTCCGAATACAAGATGGCGGTCATCATGGCGGAGTTTTGGCGGTGTGCAGTAACTTTGGTCTCACTATAAACACAAGGAAAACGGGGGAACTCTGCCAGCTTGTAACTGAGGAGCGATAAATTAAACCATGCATTACTGTACAGAACAAACGTTTCCAGGCGGTTGCTTACTTCACCTACATAGGCATTACCCTCACTAGATATACGAATATCGACTGTCAGGTTAATAAAAGGATGGCTAAGGTGAGTTCTGCGTTTGGGAGACTTCAAGCAAACCTCTGAAACCATCAAGGCATCAGTGTCGCCACACAGGTAAAAGAATATCGTATTGAAACGTTATCCACTCTGATGAATGTGTGTGATACAAGAACAGTGTATAGCGTACATACCAGACGTCTAAATCAACTTCACAAGCTGTCTCCTCAGGCTGCTCTGGATCAGGTGCCAGGACAACTCTGACATTTTTTTAAAAAGACTGACATACTGAGCTTCAATACACGTCTGCATACAGCTCTGCTTCTTCTTTCTTCTTCTTTTCGCTTGTGTCTTGCATGTGCCTTTCAGCGTCAGGTTATGTATAGGTTCCTTTACCTGGCTTTAGTAAGTGCTTCGTGCACGGATAGCTTTACTGCTTCTGTTATTTCTGCTATCAAAAGCTCTGATAAGACGCAAGAGACATGTTCGTATTCCAGATGACCGCATCACCAAGCAGGTGCAGTACTGGGACGTCACAACTGGGAGACGTACACCTAAAAGAGGAGAGGGAAGACGTGGAAAGGGGGGGGGGTGAAGATAGAAGATACGCTATACATAATAATTGAAAGAGCTTCTGGAAAACTGCAATATTGATGTCACCTCTTGGGATGTGTCTGTACAAAAATCGACCACCTGGAGCTCAGATTGCAGAGATAAAAGTCGCCACGTAGGCTCAGCGTCATTTAAAATTATTTGATTACATGTTTGCTATTCTAGATTTTACTGACGAAATTGCGAACCCCCCCCGACTGCAGTCGTTTGCATAATTTCAAGACGTTTTGGCCAGCTGCATGTATGCGTGCATGTATCTGTAGTGTGGACATGTTGTCCAGCGTATGTATGCGTGCGTGTATCTGTAGTGTGGACATGTTGTCCTTCTGTATGTATACGTGCGTGTATCTGTAGTGTGGACATGTTGTCCAGCGTATGTATGCGTGCGTGTATCTGTAGTGTGGACATTTTGTCCAGCTGTATGTATGCGTGCGTGTATCTGTAGTGTGGACATGTTGTCCAGCGTATGTATGCGTGCGTGTATCTGTAGTGTGGACATTTTGTCCAGCTGTATGTATGCGTGCGTGTATCTGTAGTGTGGACATTGTGTCCAGCTGTATGTATGCGTGCGTGTATCTGTAGTGTGGACATGTTGTCCAGCTGTATGTATGCGTGCGTGTATCTGTAGTGTGGACATGTTGTCCAGCGTATGGATGCGTGCGTGTATCTGTAATGTGGACATTTTGTCCAGTTGTATGGATGCGTGCGTGTATCTGTAGTGTGGACATTTTGTCCAGCTGTATGTATGCGTGCGTGTATCTGTAGTGTGGGCATGTTGTCCAGCGTATGGATGCGTGCGTGTATCTGTAGTGTGGACATTTTGCCCAAATATGTATGCGTGCGTGTATCTGTAGTGTGGACATTGTGTCCAGCTGTATGTATGCGTGCGTGTATCTGTAGTGTGGACATGTTGTCCAGCTGTATGTATGCGTGCGTGTATCTGTAGTGTGGACATGTTGTCCAGCATATGGATGCGTGCGTGTATCTGTAATGTGGACATTTTGTCCAGTTGTATGGATGCGTGCGTGTATCTGTAATGTGGACATTTTGTCCAGTTGTATGGATGCGTGCGTGTATCTGTAGTGTGGACATTTTGTCCAGCTGTATGTATGCGTGCGTGTATCTGTAGTGTGGACATTTTGTCCAGCTGTATGTATGCGTGCGTGTATCTGTAGTGTGGGCATGTTGTCCAGCGTATGGATGCGTGCGTGTATCTGTAGTGTGGACATTTTGCCCAGCTGTATGTATGCGTGCGTGTATCTGTAGTGTGGACATTTTGTACAGCAAATGTATGCGTGCGTGTATCTGTAGTGTGGGCATGTTGTCCATCGCATGGATGAGTGTGTGTATCTGTTTATAATGTTCTCCAATATGGTAGTTTTGCAACACAGTATTTTGAGCAATCGGAAACAAAATTATAACGCACGGCGACTCCACAGCCGACTAATCGCATGGATGCTCTGAATGTGGCTGGGTAGTCCGGTCCAGTAGTGGAGTTTACAGCCTTAAGAGAACACATTTCGATGCAAGTCTAATGATGCCGCATCTTTGATGTGCGACTATTATTATTATTAGTATTTTTACCAATATACTGTTTTTATATTATTAATATGCATGAATATAACAATCCTTTCATTTGAGCACGTCTTTCTCATTTGGAGCCATTGGTTTCTACTCCGACAAAAATGTGGTTTCTGTTTCGAGCATAGTATTGAAATGCATAACGCACACTGTGCAGCTACTGCTGAAGCAATCAACGTTTATCCTCCAGCTGCATCAATCCTGCAGACGGGCTCTCCTAGTCCAAGTCCTCTGACTACCTACATTTCAACGGATTGAATCTTTTTCCCCGCTTTCTGAGTGACGGTCTAAATTTATATTATGTACAATAAAACTTAATGCACGTAGCATTTAATGATTCTCATTTTTAATTTTTGAGAAATCTGCTTGGAGGAGACAAGTAGGTCTCGTGATGTTATATGTATTACTTTCCATTGCAATTCTCTTAAAGATTTCACCTTTGGATTGGTCATGCGCCGAATATAGCTGACCAAGACATAAATAGTTTGACACTTGCTTCAGAATTTATAATTTTTTGTGGATGTCAACTTGTTTACTTGCTTTCACTTTGTGAACACCTTTAATCTTTTTTATGTTGATTTCTCACATGGCTGGCTTTTGCTGTTCATCTTATCAATTAGTTCTACAAATGTACTGGATCATCTGTCCTTGACACTGTTTCATCCATATGTCTGATATTATGTATTGCTTCTGACCAACTGATATGAAATCTACGCAGAAGACACTTGTTGGTTAATTTCTGCAATCTGGATGTGATACTCAAAGTCCAATTCCATGTCTCCTTACCACAGCAGGTCCGACTTTACATGATTGTTACGAAATCTGAACATTCTTCCACAAATATAATACTGTCGAGTTATATTTTGGATGAAGAAAGATGAAAGAAAATATGTCATTGCCTATTCTGGCGTTAACTTGGTTGCTACTAGGGTTTCCTTTCAATATTACTTTCCACATAAGTAAAACGTTGTACTTCTTCAATTATCTGACAATAAATCTCTGTTAATCTCTACTTTAATCTATATGTTTACTTGACGAGTGGGAAGAAAGACTAACAACCAGTCAGGCAATATATAGTGATCTAACGTGTTAGTCAGGTTCAGGCAAAACATACTGGACAAGACCCTCACCTTGACGTGCTAGTAGCCCTCCCTGTAAACGGGCTGTTTTCATGGCAAGGTGAGGGATCGACGTGATCCCCATGATTTGGAGCGAAATGCAGATGAGGCTAAGCATAGAACAACCGCCTAAGGGACCCTGGCCCAACTTCATCAGCACGCTTGGGATGTGAGGAAAGCTACTACAACCCCCCACGTAACGTCCTTTCAAGGGCGCACAGAAGAGTAACCTACTCATTGTGGGTATTCGCAAACAACGCAAACAACAACTTGACGAGTATTTTGTGATGACCTATCCGATGTTGGGAGTTGAAGGGTTTTGATTTGATAACGCTGTATCTGCGCCTGATATTTGTTTCTGTTTCTTTGTTGTGATCATATAAACTTAAATCCAACATTTCCTACTTCATTGTCGTTCTTACCTTGTATGTCCTGCAGCTTATATGTTAGCACATATATATATATATATATATATATATATATATATATATATATATATATATAAATATATATATATATAAATATATATATATATCCCTAGTGGTCCGCTGGGGTCTATTTGTATGACAAGAACAATAATAGCACCATTGCCCTACAGACAGCATGTCGTAACAGTCCATTAAATCTGTGGCATGGCTTATTACTGGCCGTGATTAGGTGGTTTGTTAAGAACATCAAAGAAGGCAGATAACAGGCTGTGGGTCTACTGTGCTCTTATGTTTAACATGGACTCGCATATTTGTTAACCATTCACAGCGACACTTGTCCAAATACAGGGGAGTAATTAACTTCTCAAGCCTTGCCTGTTAAGCAGGAAATCTTACTCCCGACTACATCCAGATCTTACCAGAGCACAGGGTCATCTGCCCCTATAGTAGTACAGATCGACTATGCACTAAGAAGAACTATATATATATATACATATACATATACATAATTATTCAATAAGTTCCGTGAAACTGTTTTTCTTCAAAAAACCGTAATACATATTGAGCTGGTATTAAGCTAGTTTATTTCACAACTACGTACTAATGTATGTACCAAACCGGAAGCTGTTAACTTCACGCATGCGGTGAATGGAATCGTATAAGTGAAGGTGATCATGTAGATTTCTTCGCATTTCACAAATGGACAGGAATATTCAGCCAGTGAGCATTGATTTATGCTTTCGTTAATGAAAGACTGCTGAAATGTAGCAATCATCTTTCTCAAAGTCCTGCCTAGTGGATATAAAATATTGAAGTGGTATTCCTATTTGAAAAGTTGATACTGGCCCTCTAAAGATGGGCCCCCGTCAAGGCAGACCATCCACCTCTCACACCGTTGAGATTGACTGTGGCATATGTGCCAGAAATCTTTCGCGCTGCCAGACGTCTGACTATCAGAGAAGTGTAAGGATACATTGGAATACGAAACGGTACGTGCCATAAAATCGTAACTGAAGATATGCACATGAGAATGGTGACAGAAAAAATTGGTATCACCTTTACTGACTGAGAAGCAGAAGGACGATCGGTTGATCATTTGCATTGACTTTCGTGAGCAAGCGAAAAACAATTCAGAACACAATGAGGTGCACCAGAGGTGCTTCCATCAGTGGTATGAATGCTTAAATAAGTATGTCTATACAATCATAACAGACGTGCTGTCAGGGTGAGGACCTTCCATTGCACTTTGATTGGGATGGCGTCTGAGAGTACCACACACCTAGCATAGGTACATACTGATGCTTACATGCATCCATTCACTGGTTTGTGCGTTTTAATTTCACACAATTGACTACGTTCAATGGAGGCTGCGTGGCCTAGGGGTGAAACTCGCTCGGTTTTCACAAACCCAACGTTCCGGGTTCGATTCCCACTTGTGTCTAGTTTGGCAAACACTGGCAAAAACATATACGGAAAGTAATGGCATCATACCGTATTGCCCACTTGCCAAGAAACTTATAACAGCCAAATAGGTGGTGGTTGTAAGAAGCTACGTTCTGTAAAAGAACATGCTACTTACTTTTGACTACGGTATGGGGTGGAATAGGCTTGCTTCCGCCAGTAGAAACTAGTGAGGCAAACACGTAAAATAAAAATAAAAAATAAGAAAACGGTAGAACCAAATATTCTGTAGGTTAACATATTCACTACCGCCCAAGAATGAGTTCCGGAACTTTGTGAATAGCGGTGTATATATCATCTACACAATAGAGGTGTTCCGCTGTTTACTTCTTCTTTGCATTCATGATATGTTGGTCATGCTATATCTGCAGGCCAGTCGCCATGATAAAGTCTGTAGTCTTCACCAGGTCAGAGCAGCTGCCCCACAGCTTTTGTCTCAGCTCCGCACCCCCTGGACAGTTATGGAATCTCATTTCCCTATAGATTGGACATTCCTGTAGAATGTATTCAGGGTTCTGACCTCCTGTTCCACGTGGTATTCTTCCTGTTCTTCGGTGCGTGAGATCTTCAGTCGGTCTATATGTTCTAGTAGTCTGTTGTGTCCAGTTCTCGGGTGAATTTATGTAGTTTACTGATTTTTTTTGAGTTGGTGAATTGGGTCTGGTATACTGCGTATGTGCATGTCTTCTCCCCATTGGTATATATACTGATTTCTTATGATATTCTTGATACTAAATGTCAATATCCACAGTATGTGTGTTTCTACTCGCTGTTATTTACTGCGTCGCGAAGTAAATGAGCGCGAGAAGAAAAGTTGGTAACAATATGCACCCATGTCTGACTAGTCTTTCTACATCTTCTTGTCGCCTGTGTCCTGCTTGTGCCTTTCATCGTCATGTTAGGTAGAGGTTTCTTGACCGGTCCCTAGTATGCGTATACGGGGAGCTTTACTGCTTCTGTTATTTCTGCTATTCATCGTATCCATTGTATCTGTATAGCATTGCTTTCTGACGGATACTATCTGGTGATTGACGTGTCACGTGGCCGAGCCATTTGGTTTGCTGTCTATTGATAAGGTCTGACACCGGTGTTGTACCTACTTATGTCTTAATATCTTCGTTCCTGATTTCATCCATTATTTTTCCTCCAAACGTTCTGCGTAGGCATTTCATCTCTGTTGTTACAATAATTATTTTATCTTTGTTTGCCAATGTGCAATGTTGGCACCGACAGCACAATTATTGGTAAGAAGATTGTGTTTTTAGCGTTCTTTATGGTATCCAATTTCACGTGTTTACATTGTAATATCACGGAATGTTGTTGACCAATGATTTGACTGTATTACATCTGTGTTTTATTTCAGTTTCTCTTTTTCCATATGCTGAAATTATGTTATCTATGAACGTGAACTATATTACCCATTTTAGTTGTGTATTTTAAATAAGTATATTAATTTTGTTATCTATGAACGTGAACTATATTACCCGTTTTAGTAGTGTATTTTAAATAAGTATATTAATTTTGTTTCTTTTCTTACAATCGTCATTACTTTGGTTCTCTCTAAGTTGATTTTCATACCGTAATACAGGATCAAGATGCTGAACAGCGGATGATCTGCAGCTGTCAGCGACCCATAGCTGACTGCTAGCGTCAGGACAAGCGAACCAGAGCTGTCAAGACTCCTCTACACATCCATGCGGTGATCCTGGATAACAGGCTGCAACAGAGCAGACTGGCTAAGTAGAGGGATCGAAGAGGGAATGCTACCCGGTACTCATAAATACCTGGATGAAGTTCGGTCATGTGTTGGACTGAAAAGTGCAAATATTACAGCCAAGCTGTAAACTACGACAAAACGCATTCCGTTCTCTGGACTACATTCCGCTACTTGCAAAGCCTATTTCATGGCTCGGTAGAGGGAGATTGAGAACGAACGCAGAATAATAATAATAATAAGAAGAAGAAGAAGAAGAAGAAGAAGAAGAAGAAGAAGAAGAAGAAGAAGAAGAAGAAAGAAAGGAAGGAAGGAAGGAAGGAAGGAAGGAAGGAAGGAAGGAAGGAAGGAAGGGAGGGAGGGAGGGAGGGAGGGAGGGAGGGAGGGAGGGAGGGAGGGAGGGAGGGAGGGAGGGAGGGAGGGAGGGAGGGAGGGAGGGAGGGAGGGAGGGAGGGAGGGAGGGAGGGAGGGAGGGAGGGAGGGAGGGAGGGAGGGAGGGAGGGAGGGAGGGAGGGAGGGAGGGAGGGAGGGAGGGAGGGAGGGAGAAGAAGGAAGATAATACCATAATCCATAGATTAAATTGTATATGAGTCTGACAAACTGCATTTCTGGTTTATTCTAGATGCAACCTCTTCCTATGAACAAAAAATAAGTCACATTTTAAAAATCTCGCGAAGACACTAACTTCCAATTCGTCAGATCGACACACAACAGGGACCGGCTCACTTTTACGATTACTAACGGAGATAAGGGTAGAGTGAAAATGAGTGAATTAGCTGGAACAATGGAGGTAACAAACGTTTTGTTGGCGGGACTTCCCTATCCCTGATCGATGGCTCTTTAAAAATTGATAATATGTAATAGATTAATGCTGGACAAGGTTTTTGCATTATTTGTATGATACACGTGCTTAGTGTCCTCTATCGGCGGTATTGTCCTTGCGTCCTGGTGTCCTTCGTCTTTGTCTTATAATGCCCCACCTTATTTCATTGTGTTGACTGGATCTTCTTGGCGTCTGGCTGTCCGGACATTATTGGGGTTTGAACCGGTGCCTAGATGGTTGCTGGATAGTTTAGGTTCATCAAGGGGAAGAATGTGGAGCTGAAGGAGAAGAGCAAGAAGAAGAAGAAGAGGAAAAAGAAGAACAAGAACAAGAATAGCAAGAACAAGAAAAAGATGAAAAGGAACAGAAGATTCACACAGAGGAAGAAAAGAGAAGAATAAGAAGAAGAAGTACAAACAAAACAGCAACAACATCAATAAAGAAAGGAAGAGAAGAATAAAAGGAATAACAACAACAACAAGAGGAAGACAATATAGAGAAGGCAAATAATAAGAAGAAACAAAATAAGAAAAAGAAAAGAAGGATGCAACGAAAATGAGCAGGCAAAAGGAAAATGAGAAACATTAGTCGAGGAATAAGAAAAAAAAAGACTAGAAGAAATAGAAACAACGAGAAAGAGTCAAATAAGAAACATAAGAACACGTAAAAGGAACATAAGAAGAAGAATAAGATAAAGAGGAAGGAGAAGACGAATAGCAGATAGAGGCAGAAAAAGAGGAATAATATAACAATAAAGAATTAGAGAAAGATGAACAGTAACAACACAATTGATTTTAAGTTCTTTAATCAGCCATATTTGTCCACTTTAATTGGTACCTTAATATAGAGATTCATCAATTCATTTCTAAGGAAGTTTATTCGCCTCTAGTGGTCTGACGAGGTTGCAAACGATGACCCCCACAGCCGATTCGTGACGCGTTTGCACCAGATGCGATAGAGCCTGCCGTTTCAGGATTGGACTTTACAGTCATATGGTGTCATATCTTGCATGATACAAATGTTGCTGTCTGATTGTGTTACTGTGATGGAGAACATGACAAAAATGAACGGGGTAGAACAACTTAAGAAGAAGGTAACGGTAGATAGGTGTCACGAACAGCGGAAACCATCAAGCCAGTACCGTCCGGCGATCTCTGTAAACCACAAGGAAAAAGAAGCAATTGAGGGTAAACGGTAAATGGAGAAGAGGCGTAAAAATAGGATCAAGACAAACAAAGAGGAGCGGGAAAGAACTGGAGAAAATAGCACAGGAAATATCTGCTTGTTGAAAGTTGGATTGTCGTTTAAACACCCCAATGCGATAAGCCGATAACGAGCTAGAAGAACTAGCACAAGAAGAGCAACAACAGAATGGGATGTAGAAGAAGAAACAGGAAATAATAAAGAAGAAGAGGGGAGGAAGAGTATGTAGTACAAGAAGAAAGAGGAAGGGAAAGAACAACAATAACAAGGAGAGGAATACAAGAAACAGAATAGGAAGAGGAAGAAAAATGAACAGTAACACGAAGAAAATGAAGAGGAAGAAGAAAAAAATAAGGAGGAGAAAAGATGAATACAAAAAAGAAGAACAAGCAGAAAGAAAATAAAAAATGGTTGTAGAGGAAGTGGAAGACAAGGATACAGTAAAACAAGAAGAACACATTCCGATAGAGAAACATAATTACATAACACGAAGAAGAAGACAATGAAGAAAACGTTTCACAACCCGGCATACAGCTATTACCTTTGTCTTGAGACCTGAGCTCTGGAACTATATATTTACTGTGACTAACAACAGAACACACATTCTCTTCTCTACAATACAGATTCAATTGTTCTTTCTCACTGCCTATATTTATACCACGCTTGAATCTTACAGATTCGCGAAATGGAAACAAACAATTAATAACACGGAAATCTGCAAGGCATTTCGTAAGCTGTGACAAAGTCAAGTTGGACATTGGGCTGCTTATCTATTTCCGTAGAAACGTAGGGTACTTCTTCTTCTTCTTCTGCGTACGCAGTCAGACAGCAACCATTATTTTTTCGAAAAAAGCGGCGGTCATCCTGAGGCTCTCGCCACTGCTCTAGAGCTTGTCTTGCAGTTCCACTGGTAATGGCCACATCTGCTCTCTCTGATCCTCGTATGTCGGGCAGTTCTGCAGCAGATGTTCAGCGGTCATTTTACCAGTACCGCACGGGCATTCGTCGGTACACCCTATCTTCAATTTGTTGAATAGGTGGTACCTCAGTCTATTGTGGCCAGTGCGAAGTCTGAAGACAACGACCTGCTCTCTTCGGTTCAGCTGGTAATAGGCATCGTTTTTGGTGTAACCAGTATGTTCGGTTTCCCATTTGGTCATGTATCTGGCTTTGATAAGCCGTTTTGACTCTTCGTACGTCATACTGGTATCTGTTTGTGGTAATCTTGCACCTTCTTTTGCCAGTCTGTCTGCCTCCTCGTTGCCTTGGATGTTGCAGTGTGACGGAACCCACTGTACCACTACCCTTTTTGGTGCGGACTGCTGGCACAGTTTGCAGAGTGCTGCTCTTAAGTCATTAAGCTCAGTGTTTTTCTGGCTTTTTAGCGCTACGTAGGGTACGATATACATCAAAAGGCAGTACAATGTTTTATAAATGGGCATAACGTTGTTAGAGACTTAATGAGGATATTAGATGATGTTATTGATTTATTTTAAAATCACGTTGTTGTGATTATACATTGTTTTTATTATTTGAGTGCCAAAACTATATCATAATGACCTCCGAGATGCTGCACTGTGAATGAGACATCAAACAGCGATTCCCAGTTGTTTTTTTGCGTCATGGTCAGCGACCAAAGCTAAGACGTTATCCCATATCCTTATGGCGGTCCTGGAAACAGGCTGCTTAAATGTAGTCTAGCTATAAGATTAAGAATCAAAGATGGACGGTGTACCCGGTTCCAAGAATGCGTTGCTGAGATCGGATGTGTTTTGCCGAAAGTCGCAGAAATTGCAGCATCGATGTAAACTGCGACAAAACGTCCCACGCGTTCAGTTTAGAACAAACGCTGAAGAATAAGAATATAAAAGAGAAGAATATAATGATGATGAGGAATATGAAGAAGATACGACTGTGTCATCACTGGTTGACCTTTTAGTGAGATCATTCATGGGGGTTAGCGAGGTCTGGGCTGGACGTCATGCTCGTTAAAGGAAAGTGAAGCGTCTATATAGCCTCTCCTTTTCAGGTGTAGAGATCGCCGCGGATTCACTGTTCGGCTTGCCGTTCAGGAGTTTCCGTGCCAATGGCCTTTCCCACATTATTGTGTCCTCAGCAGCACCTTCTTGAGGGGCCCCATGTTTCTTACAGAGCTTGATGTGAGGCGCAACTGAGTACCCGGCGGTATAACTGGGCCGGCAGGTTGGGCTCATTACCCTTGGTTGGCAGCCAATCTAAAAGAAGGTAAACTCTGACTCTAAACACGGGTAGACAAAGCTCGTTAGCAGTGTCAGGCAGTTCGCCTAGGAGTAGAGGAACTGATTTTAAACCCAAAAGTCCCAGAGAGTGCTGGCTAGTCTTGCGACGATGAGAGTATCATTGGATGTCTCGAGTAACTAGCATCTGCGGCCAACGGCTCTACTGCTTTGAGGAAACCTCGGGAGAGAGTAGGGCTACGGGAGTAAACCCATACAGAAATTCCGGATTTGTAGCACTTAAGGCGAATGGTTTCAAAATTGCAACATTATTCCGGCATCTCCTGCAGCTGAGCTGGTACAAAATTGGCATGCGTGGCATTCCTTTGGATTACACCAGCGAGGCGGAGAGGGGGATCAGCAGTTTGGGCAGACCAGGTTCTCGATTTTCAGCGCCCAGGCTTGCGTCCTGAGATGCTACTCACAGGGTGCCACACGCATGGTCTGCAAATACTGATACACCTATGAATGTACATGATTCATCTGGTTTAGGATGTAAGGGTGGGGCCTAGATGGTGTGAACTTGGTTTACGATCATCCATTGGGGAAAGTATATGACATGCCGTGGAAAATATTCAAGGAACGATTTGTCCAAGATGTCACTTGTAATTATGTATTGCACTGTTATTGGATTATAGTGAGTAAGGAGGTACGCTAGTCATCAACCTCACTCTCTGGTCCCGAACTACCTTGGGTCAGAGGCAAGACATAAGTCAAGACGACTGGAGGTAATTCAGAATGCAGGCACTCTGCTCCTTTGAGATGAGGGTTCGCCTGAAACGTGCAAGACTCGAACCAACACCGTTTCCGTTCATCCCTTTGAGATGCGAGTGTCTTACCTCTGGACCACAGCGACATGGGTGTAATGAACTCGGCTTTACAGGTTGACATTTGACAGCGTACGAAGAAGAAGAAGAAGAAGAACTCGGCTCTATAAGCCATTATCGATAGCCGAACATCAGCTGCAAGCTTAATTGAAAACATGTCTGTATTGGCTTGTGTAATTAAACAATGTATAGCTACTGTTGAACTGGCACGCTCATATGCCAGACGGCTGTGGCATGAATTGAACATCAATGCCACCTCGCATGACATTTCATCATATCGACATTATTGACATATGCGTTGTAGTTTTAAATGTGCTTCAATACTCGACTGACGTATTGGTGTATCTATGTCCACAGTTGTTGGTTTTGTTTCTAAATTAAATACCAATGATTCAGTCTATTAAGTATCAACTGAAAGCTTCGTTGAAAACCTGTCTGTACTAACGTTTGTAATTAAAAACAGCGTAGCATCTGTCAACCACAACAGTACTACTGGGCGTTGAAAGCGGCAGTTCTCTGAGCCATGTTACCGTTCCGGAAGTCGAACTAATGAAGCCTCGATCTGGGAAAGTATACATTCTTGTTGGTCGTGACATGCGCCCTTTGGCTGATCCTCAGTTTCCGGGAAGATAAGCGGGGGAACCCGTAGCTGTGATATCAACAGCGAGCTTTGCTCTCTATTTTAATAAATGTGTTTAATTTATATATTTGCTCAGAGGGTGGAAATTGTTTCCATTTTTAATTGACACATCTGCGACTTCAAAATTGAATCTAAACAAGCTACTTATTAGTTCATTTAACGCTTGAAATTATTCATGTCTCCCAAAAACGTAATCTTGTGTTTGTGTTTGTTATATTTTCTTCATTTCACTTTCTGAAAGGTAGATTAGGAAATGCATAACATTTTGATAAAATATGTTCAAGGAATGAAGTAAATATCACAACATGAGACCAGATAGGCAAACATGAAATACAATTGTGATAGCTGAACAACGCTATGCAGAACATACACGTGCATGCCATGGTAAGGTCAAAGGATTCACAGTTGCAGATTGTACGCAATGAGCATCCATTGGGAAATTGTATGGCATGCAGTGAAAAATATTCAAGGAACGATTTGTCCAAGACATTACCTGTAATTATGTCTTGTCTGTTTTGTTAAGAACCGACATCATTATGCTTTGGGCAGATCCATAGGTGTTCAGTGCCCCTAGTAAATGACGAATATTGAAGAAACTGATGATCTCTTTGCTTACTGGCTCTACTCAATTCTGCTCCGTTCTCTTCGCTCAGCTTTGGTACCTTTTGTTTAATTTACATAACACATTTTTTACCAACGGTTCATCTTTGTATCTAACATATTCATTATTTAATGCATTAGTATTCTTTTGTTCTACTGTCCTTGACAAGAGGCGTCGCATTGAGACTCTATTCGTGGATGTCTTGTCGTCGTCAGGTTTGAGACGTGTGCTGTAACTTCCTGAATGTGCTAGAGGCACCTCAATCCAATTGCGTCGAGGTCTTCCCATTGCTCATGGACCAGAAACATGCATGTGATATGCTCTAGCTGTTGTTTGGTCATTAATTCATTAACATTAAAGACCAAACTACTATATTTTTGTGGATGTCAATGCAGACACTCACTGATTTGTCCACACTATCTGCATCAGCGTGGTGTTGAGAACTCGGTCACAGATTGTCTTTTCTATGCAATTCTCACACAGCGCATACACGGCTCTAAATGTTGCTCGAATTATTACCGGGGCGCAGAATATAGAAGAAAAATAGTATCAATGAAACCGGCCAGGTAATTTGTAAGTTGTGAGAAAGTAAGGTTATGAATGGAGATTGCTATTATATCACATAGAAACGTATAATCTAACTTACTATACATTAAAAGATATCCATTGTGTATGAATGACCAGGGCTTTGTTGAAGACATATGCTCCACGAGAAACTTCACATATTTTAATATCTGATCTGGCACGATATCGGTTAGATATATATATAAATAAGCACTAGATACAGAACATAAAAGATGAGGGTGGGTTCATAAGCAGTGCGAATATACCAGCATAATAATGCTCACGAAAAGTTAAACATGTGGTAATCTTCGCTCTGCTCTTTCAAGCACCAATAACGAGGTTAATATGTAAACTAACAAATACAGTCGTAAGCGATGTCCAGAAAATGGTATATTTAAATGGACGACAAGGGACAACATGTATTTTAGAAGGAAACAAAGACATGGAGCAGTTTAAAAAAAGCACAAACAGAAGTTTATGTTGATGAGATTGCTAATTAAAATATTAAATACAGTTTATTGTTTTTAATTTTTAAAAGTAAGTAGCATGATATTTGTAGAACTTTGCTTCTCACAACCGATAAGTATTTGGCTGTTATAAGTTTCTTGGCAATTGAACAGTTATGTAGGTCGCCATTACTATCCGTTCGTGGAGAAGCGAAAAAAAAACCATGGCTACCAAACTGGACACGAGCGTGATTGAACCTGGAGCAATGGGATTGTGAATCGGACGCTTTACCCTAGGCTATGTTCAACAAATAGCCATATAAATAAACAAAGACATGAACTAACTAATTTAACTTACAAATTAGTAAATATAATAGGCAAATGTTAAACTAAATGACAAGAAAACGAACCACTTGATTCGATTATGTGTACACAAGTTAAGAGAACTAGAAAGTGAAGAATATTACATTGTTATATAAACTAACAAATTAGTGAACAAAAAGGGTCAACATAATAAATAACGAACTAAACTAAAAATTGATGAAGCTATTTGGAAAGCACCAATCGTGCATACACAATTATACGGCATTGGGCCGAAGGATGAGAACTCGTGTTCTGCTGGATCTTTAACAACAAGAAATACAAAAATCACAAAATGATTTGAAGAAAAACACTACAAAAACGACTATATGGTCAAAACAGTTGTGTATGAAATACGTGATTGAAAAGGCTGTATTTCTCAATCAATTAAACAAAATATTTGCTATGCTCCACCAGCTACAATAGCCACTCAATTGTTAAATAAGGACAAATTGAATAAATTGTTAAATCTCAATCAAAATTGGGGGCGGGGGGAGGTGGGGGTACAACTTGTCAGTGACAAAGTGTCACTACGCGTATCTATTATCAGAGACTAATGGCAGGCCGGGCTTTCTCCGACACTCAGTGACAGTACTGATCACCCATGCATATAACGACAGCAAGCTTGCAGGCGAGTGGAAATACCACTTATTACCAGGCGCTGGAGAGAGACAATACGTGCTAATGTGATAGTATCTTCACTATAATAACTAGCTAGAGCATAGATCGATTCCATGTTGGTACTAATAATCGTAGCAAGAATAAGTGTACTGAGTACTTTGCATTGAGTAAAGTTGATTCACTTTGGTGCTGACCAGCTATTTATTCCATTTCCAAGATAGTTTGTTCGTGACAATGAGCACACGCCCCGAAGATGCAGACAGCATAATATCCTGATACACTTATATCCATATACAAGCTCAGATTGCAGAGCGAAACACCATCACCGAGACTCAGAGAAAAATACCACACCAAAGAGAAGAACTAACAACGACCATACAGCCACCTCTTCACATGTGTGACCCAGGTGTAGCATGGATTATCGTACCAGGAATGGTCTTTTGAATCATATGAGACGACATCTCGCGGCACAAGTCGGATGCTGTAGACATCTTTGCTTTAATGGGCGATAATTATTATTGGGAAGGTTACAGTTGTCCTTTTCATTGAATTTAACTAGATCATACCGTGCCATCATCTTCAGACTGAGAACTGGGTATAAAAGACCCAAGGGTCATCTTTACAAATAAAATGAGGATTGGGACACATGACAGGTGTCCACTTGGGGAGCATACCATGACCGTTGAACACATCCTACAAAGCTGCATGCCCACACATGAAGAGAGACAACAATAGTGAATTCGCGAGACAGATATGAGACAAAAGCTGTATGAAATTTAAAAAAGCCTTACAAACAATGGCGTCATTTGTAAGAGAAACCAGGACCTTGATCTGAGGATGAACAAAGAAAATGAACAAGAAGAAGGGGAAGACTATTTCAAACCGACAACCGGGATCAAGATGCTGAGCAGCGCATGAGCTGCAGTGATCAGCGACTCGTAGCTGACTGCTAGCGTCAGGGCCAGCGAACCATAGCTGCCAAGACCCTTCTACACCTCCACGCGGTGATCCTGGATAATAGGATGCAGCAGGGCAGACTAGCTAAGGAGAAGGGATCGAATAGGGAATGCTAACCTGGTACTCAAAAAATGATTGCTGAAGTCGGATGTGTTAGACCGAAAGGTGCAAATATCGCAGCCAAGCTGTAAACTACGACACAACGCATTCCGTTCTCTGGACTACATTCCGCTACTTAAGCCTTTTCAGGGTTTGGTAGTGGGAGATTGAGAATGAACGAAGAAGAAGAAGAAGAAGAAACCGACAACCCGCAAGTGATATACTTCCTAAAATCAATGATAAATCGACACAGCAATGCTACTCAGCTATGTTCAACGAGATAACATTTCAATAAAATAACTACTCACAGAAATGACTGGAAGTAATTAGATATCGTTCTTGGACTTCTACAGGAATCATTGAGATCCTTAGGTTTGAGATCCCTTGAAATAAATAAAGGCATTGATAAACAATCCGCCATCGTACTTACTAAATTGTTAATAAAGGACAACGTCAATTTCTAGTTAAATCACAATCAAATATGGAGTACATGTGACAATACCACTGTGACACTGGGTTAATATATTATCATAGCCCAATTGCAGACCGGGCTTTCTCTTGCATTGAATGACAATACTATTCACTGATGCATAAAACGTCAGCCAGGCTTGGAAGCAAGCGGAAATAACACTTATTACCCACTGGTGGACAGATACAATAGATGTTATTGTGATATCCTCTCTGTTACAGTTGCTCTCTGTCGCACAGATCGATCGATGCTAGACTAATAATCGCAGCAGAAATCTGGGGATGAGTACTTTAAATTGAGGATTTTCGTATTACAAAGGCGATTCCTTCAAAGAAGATTAAGACTTACAGTTTGATATGTTCTGCGACAAATACACATTCAAACAATAGGGGTGAGCCAGTCTCAAAACGATGTTACGCTATGAAGTAGCTTAACTATTAAGATATAGATATCTAAAGGGCTGGTTGGGGTTGCTCTGCTTGAGCGAGAGGCTTGTTGGCTGCTGAGCGGAGTGGAGAATACGTTACAGCAACGTCCAGCATCAGAATGTAAATGTAGTGTTTTCTTTAATAAGGTGGTTATCTATGACCTCTGTATGTGGGCAAAAATCATATATTCAAAATTTGCATAAAGGCCCGCTATGACATGCATGTGTAGTGCACATAGAGGTCTCGGTTATCCGGAAATGTACGTGTATCTGCTATTCGTATCATTCTGGAGATCAGGATTTTGAAATCACATGTGGATCCATCTGAGAGAAATTATCAGTAGTGTGTACGACCAGCGAGCTGCATGCCGATCAGTATCTACATGCTCTGTGATAAGAGGGACTGAGCATCAACTGGTATATCCAGAATGCAATGTCATCGATTCTTAACAGAACATACATGTCAAGGATAGTTACAAGCGTAGTCTCAAAAACGATGTGGCCCTTTCATACTGAAAAAGATTAATTATTGGAATATAGACATTCAAATGATAGTTATGAGGCACCCTCAAAACGATTTGGCCCTTTGATACTTAAAAAGATAAGCTATCATGATGTAATAGGAGGCGTCTTCGAATGAAACCGTACCAAATTGAAACAAGTGAACATACGTACGATGCGCATGAGAACGTCACTTCTGATATAAACAGCACATACCAACCGTCAAGTTTACAAAATGTCATTATCCTCCGACCCAAAATTTCCTTAGCAGACCGTTGAAAACGTGGCGAGTATAATACGGCATCCGTCCAGAATTGTTCAGCGAGTGACGATTCGGTTTCTAACAGCTGAAGGATGTCGACCAGTTGACATTAATAGCATAATGGAGGCAGTATATGTTGACAAGTGTGTCGAAGACAACAATGAAGAACTGGACAACGTTTTTTAAAGAAGGACGTGAGTTAAAGCAACAATATGCGCCTGACCTGGTCTCGGAAGATATTTCGTTAACTCACGTCCATCTTTAAACGTCGTTGTCCAGTTCTTCCTCTGTTATCTTCGACAAACCTGTATCACCATACACTGCCGGTATTTTGTGATGCATGTCAACAGGTCGACTTCCTTCAGCCGTTAGAAACGGAATCACCCCTCGCTGATTAAGTATTGATTGATTCTGTATCACAGCTGCCATGTTTTAAACGGTCTGTTGAGGAATCTATGAGTTGGAGGATAATGAAATTTTTGCAAATTTGACGGTTGGTATGCGCTATTTGCACTAGAATATATGTCATCATGCGCATCGTACATTTGTTTACTTGGTGCAGTTTAATATGGTTTCATTTGAACCATTTACTAATTTCAGCGACAGTTGTGTTCCAGTCTCAAAACCATGAATCACTTTGATACTGGAGAAATTGACTCATTTTGATGTGGAAAATCCAGCGATAGCTGAGCGCCAGCCTCAAGGCGATGATGTACTTATGATAATATAAATGTGGGGCTATTAGAAGACATAATCAAAACGAAAATCCTATGTCAAGCTTCAAAACAAAAAAGCTATATGATGCTGAAGAAGCTGGAATCTTGCGACATAGTGTTTTTGCAACTGGTCTCCATTTCCTCGTTTTACATGACACGATTGCAAAATCCAAAAACAACTCTCGTTAGTCGCTTTATAAATATCCTGATACGGTCAACCTCTTCGTTTCCTTTTTCTTCTTTTTCTTCTTCCTGTTCTTATTCTGCATATTTGTCTACATTTCTTAGAGGAATAGGAGGTATGTAGGACATTATATCTCATTGGAGATCAATATCCCGAGCAGTGCATGAGCTGCACAGGTCAACGACCCTTCTATGGCGCTTCTACACCTCCACGTGGTTAACCTGGATAACAGGCTACAACAGAGCAGATTGGCTAAGGAGAAGGGATTGAAGAGGGAAGGCTAACCCAGTACACAAAAAATGCCTGCTAAAGATAGATGTGTCAGACCGAAAGGTGCAATTATTTCATTCTTACTGTATACTACGACACAACGTATTTCATTTTTGGACAATATCCTGCTACTTGCAAAACCCTTTTCATGGCTTGGTAGCGGAAGTTTGAGAAGGAACGAAGAAGAAGAAAAAGACAATGTCTCATTAAATTATGCATGCACTGTTTTCCACCGCTCTGTCCATCGCTGCGTGTTGTTAATGTCTCGTTTAAGATTGATATCGCTCATTTCGGAACTGTATATCTCCACCGAATTGTGGATTTTCCCTCGCATTATTCCGTCCCTAAACTGTTTTTATAATTAAATATGGTGCTCAGTAACTGATTGTATCTTGCTTGACCTGTGACTATACGATTGAATAGGTCTGCAGTTTCTTTATTTTTGTCTCACTGCTATTGCCTTGTGGCGTATCAGAGATGAGGTCTGCATAGACTTCTGGCTTGCGTTAGGTGGGAGGCTTGTTCTGCCGACGTGGTGTACTTGTTTAGAGTTTCTTTTATCCGTTCCACCCATCGTTGCCGTGGACGTCTTCTTGTTCGTGGTCCTGAAACGTTCAAGTTGAATGATTTCGATGTTTGTTGATCATACATCACACATGCCAAATAACCAAACCACTTGATCTTAGTCTTAGTCGACATGTGCCTCTACATAAGGGGATGATCTAGTGTAGGAACAAGCTCTGGTGAGTGCTGGATGTAGCCGGGATAATTTCCAGCTTAGCTGCTCGAGCAGCTTATTACTTCGCTGCAATGCGACAATCACCACAGCGTGTGGTTAACTGATGTGCGAGTCCATCGTATTAGACGTTATTCTTATTCTACTTCTCTTTTCTCTTCTTCCTATTTCTTCTTCATCTTCTTCGCATTTCTATTTTATTTCCTATTCTACTTTTGTTTCATCTTTTCTCTTTCATTTCTGTATACTCTTCTTTTTTTCTATTTTTCATTTTCTTCTTCTTCTTTATCTTTCCATTCTTATTTTCCACTTCTTCTTCTTTATCTTTCCATTCTTATTTTCTACTTCTTCTTCTTTATCTTTCCATTCTTATTTTTCATTTTCTTCTTCTTCGTTATCTTTCCATTCTTATTTTTCATTTTCTTCTTCTTGTTGTTTTCTTTTTCTTTTTCTTTTTCTTTCTCTTCTTATATGTCTCTTCTTCTTCTTCTGCTTCGTATTATTAATTTTCATTTCATTCGTCTTCTAATTATTCTTCTTCTCCTTTTTTTTCTTTTCTATTCTTATTCTTCTTCTTCTTCTTCTTCTTCTGTTTCTTTTTTCTTCTTCATTTATTTCTTGCTGTCCATTTTCTTTTTCTTCTTGATTTTCCCTTTCTTATTTTCCATGTTTTTCTCATTCCTGTTTATCTTCTTTTCTCTTCTTTTTATTTTTTGTCTTACTTCTTCATCTTCTCTCGTTATCATCTCAGACGCCATCTTGAATGTATGTAACAAATAAAAACCAGTATATATATATATTGTCTTGAAATAATTTGTACAGGAGCGGTATTAGTAATGTCATTTGTGATGTTATTGACACTTCGGAGCATATGCCCACCAGTCATTTTGTTATCCTCGTAGACACATCTGTATTTCATGTCTCTAGCATGTACAACAGATGGTATATCAGTCTGTTGTGGCTTGTGCAAAGCCTAAATATTACGACCTGCTCATTTGTTATCAGCTGTTAATCTGCGATATTTAGTTGTTGACCTGTGTGGTTCCCTGTCTGAATCTCACGTGTGTTTCTTGAATGTATTCTAGTGTCATTGCTTCATTTGCAGAGCGGTATGCAAAACAAATTAATGCTTACTAAAAGTCCAACTGTTTCTAGCATAGCTGTTATTGTTAAAATTCAACTGAGTGTTATTGCTCATTGTTATTATTCTGTTTTCGCATCAATGTTATTGTTCCGTTTCCGCCACAATGGTATTCTTTTGGTTCTGCCTTCGTGTTTTTGTGATATATTCATTCACGTCGGTGTTATCGTATTATTTTCGCCACAGTGTTAATGTGTTATATTCACCCCAGTATTGTTGTGATATATTCACTTCAGGGTTAATGTATTATATTCAACTCCAGTATTATTGTGATATGTTCA
Organism: Ariolimax columbianus; assembly: GCA_036924085.1. Lineage (NCBI taxonomy): Eukaryota > Metazoa > Mollusca > Gastropoda > Stylommatophora > Arionidae > Ariolimax > Ariolimax columbianus. The sequence continues at coordinate 29,743,204 of JAVGWX010000007.1, forward strand.
CCTCAATGTGTAAAAGTTACCTCAGTGTTAATGTGTTATATTCACCGTAGTGTTATTGTGATACATTCACATCAGTATTAATGTGTTATATTCGGGATCAATATACTGAACAGCGCATGAGCTGCAGTGGTCAACGACCCATAGCTGACTGCTAGCGTCAGGGCCAGCGAACTAGTGCTGCCAAGACCCTTCTACACCTCCACGCGGTGATCCTGGATAACAGGCTGCAACAGAGCAGACTGGCTAAGGAGAAGGGATCGAAGAAGAAATGCTAACCCGGTACTAAAAAAATGATTGCTGAAGTCGGATGTGTTGGATCGAAAGGTGCAAATATCGCAATCAAGCTGTAAACTATGACACAACGCATTCCGTTCTCTGGACTACAGGCTGCTACTTAAGCCCTTTCAGGGTCTGGTAGAGGGAGATTGAGAACGAACGAAGCCAAGCCAAACCAATGTGTTATTTACACCTCAGTGTTCATGTATTATATTCACCGCAGTGTTATCGTGGTATATCCACATCAGTGTTATCGAATTATATTCACCCAAGTGTTAATATGTTATATTCACCCCAGTGTTATCTTTATTTATTCACCCCAGTCTATTATATCCCCCCCCCCCCTAACCTCAGTGTTAATGTGTTATATTCACTTCAGTGTTAATATGTCATGTTCACCTCAGTGTTATCCTGATAAATTAGCCCCAGTGCATTATATCATCCAAATCCCCAGTGAAATTGTGTTATATTCACCCCAGTTTTATTGTGTTATATTCACCCCAGTGTTATTATGTTATATTCACCCTAGTTGTATTGTATTATATTCACCCCAATGTAATTGCTCTGTATCTATAGCAGTGTTGTTATACTTGCGGTTATTTATTCGACCTTGCTTTCCATTATGTTTTTCTTACATTGTAATTGTATTTCTAAATTCCAGATACTGAAACGGTTTTTAATAATCGCTGCATATTAGTCTAATTACAGTATTTTTGTATTTTCGTCTTTACAATGTCTCATTAGCTACTTCAGGCATGTTAGGTTTTCTTTCGATTTGCAAGTTGTGTTATCAAGCAAACCGAGTTATTAGCACATGCATCTATTGTTTGACATTCAAGTCAAACGAGGACTTTTTTGTAAGGAATTTGTTTGTGAAGTAGTCAAAATGTCATTTTGATTTTCGATATAATATCCAGCAACGTGTATGCACTTACACACAACGTTTAAATTATAATTGAAAAGCTATAGCGTGGACAAAGTGTCTGTATGTCTGAACCAATCTAGGGCAGACTATTTCACTTTGCCATCAGTACTGAAATGCTGACCTCGGTAGAATTCTTTTAGGGATTGAAACAAGTGGAAATCTCTTGGAGCGTTGCCTAGGTTGTAAGATGGATGTGGGAATGCCTCTCAGCCGATTTGCTGCATATGGCGCGTAATGTTGTAAGCCGTGTGAGTTGGAGCGTTAGTTTGCAGAACCAGGGCGTAATACTAACTCACGGATTTACGGTCTTCTCTAAAAAAGTGTACACCAATCAAATGTCTTACTGCTGCTGAGTTTCTCATCACTATATTGTGATTGCAGTCCTCTGGAAATGTCCGCAGGTCTCACGTCTTCTATCAACAGGAAATTCCATCTCAACACGCTGTTCCAGACAATCCCTAACAGCTTTGTCCGTCATTTTCATTCATCTATCACGTGACTGGTCCATGGCAAATGGTCCGCCTAGCAGTAATAGAATACAAATGCCCCTGACTAATGTTAATAGTTCAAGCACGCTATAACCCATTCAAATAGAACATGCTTTGGTCTCATTCGTCTCTAATCAGCTCATCAATATCTGGAAATCAACAACACTGAGCAAACATACCAAGCTCAGACTATTCAACCCAATCAGTTGAAGACATACGGATGTGAACGCTGGAAGACAACAAAAACACTGGAACACAAACTAATTGTGTAATAAAATCATTAATTATACGAAAAGACTAGTTCACATATAATGACTTAATAAGAAAAAAAGAAAAATGATAAACCATCGATCATCAGGAAAAAACGATGGCCATATATCGGACATGTCTATAGAATGGACAACCACCGTCGTCCATTGCAAGTACTTGAAGAGACACCAAAAGGGCGTTCGTAAAAGAGGGAGACCCAAGGAAACACTCAGAATAACAATCATCCGAGAGGACACAACTATGGGCCCCAGCACCATACAAGATCTGAAAACACATTTTCTGCATAATGCGCAGTTTTTGGTGCCCAAAGAACATATATATATATATATATATATATATATATATATATATATATATATATATATATATATATATATTGACACTCCTGTGCAAGTGGGAAGGTTAGAAAGTTAAATTAACAAGATGTATTGTGCCCATTGTTTGTAAATACAGTTTTCCTCTAAACTGAATGAACGTAAACCAGTTTGATAACAATGCGTTACCTTGGAAACTAATTTCCCTGATCGGTTGATCTCAGAATAAATGCTTCCAGATAATTCCTTTATTGACTGACTCCCCGCTGTTTTGAATTATCAGAAGTGAATTGCACTGTATCCCAATCTGCATCCGGGATACTTTTGTTGTTGTTATTATTTGCAGGTCAAGCTTTTACTAGAAGCAAGGAGAAACACCTGCGTGATGGGGTCAGAGCTTAGGACCAAGCTGTCCTGTAGGCGATCTGTGGGAAAATACCGCGGATTAGACTGTCAATGCTTTGTCCAGATTCTCTTGCACAACACCATAACATTAACAAAAAGCCAAAATAAAAATTGGATCCCCTTGGACGTCACATAATACACAATAGAAATGGCTGGAGAATAGGTTGGAAATAGTAGCTTTACAACCGATGCTAAGGAACGGGTCATTGACAGATTCATCTTGACTTAACTTAACGTCTTTATACTGGCTTAGAAGACCCTGCAGAGTCTGTATATAATCAGATCCTTTCTTGGACTGTGGTTAAACCGCTTCGTTATTCGAAAGGTTTTCGCCTCTTGAATCACAAAACTTCTCAATCAGAGGATACCAGACTTTCCGTCTAGATAGAGAAGGCCACAAAGGAGGGGTCCTGATACTGACCAGAAACAGCATACCGAGTAGCGCGGTACCTGTCAATCACACCGGACAAGCAGAAATTGTAGGAGTTGACATAATGGCTCAAGAGACGAAGCTCCGCATTTTCAATCTGTACGGACCACCAAACAGAGACCTATCGCTCTCGAGTATGGAGGTCAGAGACTCCAACTGCATAGTGGTTGGAGATTTCAACAGCCACTCGGAGAGATGGGGATACTCTGACACAGACAGCAGAGGTGACGAAGTCGAAGATTGGGAGATAGATGCAAATCTCTCCCTAATCAATAGGCCGGAGGATAGCCCTAGCTTCTATTCAAGAACATGGCATACCACCTCGACTCCAGATTTGGCCTTCTCCACACAGGACATACACTATAAAATAGACCGCCAGGTGCTAAACCAACTGGCAGGTAGCGACCACAGGCCGATCAGGCTAACCATTGACATGGAAGTAGGCCCACAGGAAACAAAACCGCTCCCACGTTGGAATTACAAACGAGCCGACTGGGACAGATTTGCAATCCTGACAGATGGGCTGTGTGAAACCATCAACACACGAAACACCAAAATGAAGCCCATGGTAGAGAGCCTAAGCAAGGCAATAATGCAAGCCGCCACTGAAACCATCCCAAGAGGAGCTAGGAAAAACTATAAGCCCTACTGGAATGATGAGTTACAGAAAGTGGAAGATGCAGTAACAAATGCTAGGAACATGGCAGAACGAGAAAAATCCGTGGAGGCAAACATCGCCCTCAAAGCCGCCGCGGAGAAGTACAAACACACTCTCAAGCAAACAGCAAGAGAAAGTTGGAAAAATAAAACGGAAAGTTTAAACCTGGACAAAGAAGGGAACAAGCTATGGAAGCTAGTCAGAGCCATGAACGACGAAACCCCGTCAAATAAACAAATTACTATCAAGCAAGGCGAGAACTTGATCACAGGTAAGAAAGCCGCAAACGCCTTTGTCGATCACTATGCCAGAGCAAACCACATCGAGGTCCCTGCAGATAAGCATACAGACATTAGCGAAGAGCTAAAGGGGCACGAAAACATAAATACGGCTCCTGAAGAGCACATGATGGCCAAACTAACAATGCGCGAAATGGAAGAGGCTATGAGAACACTAAAGAGAAGGAAATCTCCCGGAAAAGACGGGATAACAAACGAAATGCTGATGGGGCTGGGCCAAACAGCGAAGAAAAAACTACTATCAGTCCTGAACCAAAGCTGGAAAAGGGGTATTGTACCCCAGGCATGGAAAGATGCAATACTGGTACCAGTACCAAAAACAGGAAAGGACAAAACAGATCCGAATGGATACAGGCCCATAAGCCTACTGAGCTGTGTCGGCAAGCTGATGGAACGGATGATAAACACCAGACTGATGTGGCATCTGGAAGAAAAACGAATACTAATTCCACAGCAAGCCGGCTTTAGACAGCACAGATCCACTGAGGACCAGGTCATCCTCATAGCCCAAGAGATAGAAGATGCCTACCAGGCACAGAAACACACAGTAGCTGTTTGGGTGGATCTGGAAAAGGCATTTGACAAAGTCTGGAAGGATGGACTTAGAGTCAAGCTAAGAAGAAGTGATGTTTGTGGGAAGATGTACAAGTGGATCAACCACTACCTCAAACAAAGAACGGCCAGAGTCCAAGTACAAGGGCAGATGAGCAAAAAGGTGACACTCGAGCAGGGAGTACCCCAAGGGGGAGTACTGTCACCCACACTCTTCCTGGTATATATAAACGATATAACAGAGAATATACCAAGAAGAGTCCATAGCTCAATGTTTGCAGACGATCTGGCTATGTGGACCTCTGAAAAGAATCTCACCATAGCAAGAAATCGGATGCAAGCGGCCCTAACATCGCTGGAAGAGTGGGCGAACTCATGGCTGGTCAAAATAAACGAGGAGAAAACCACGTGCACAATATTCTCGCTCTCATTAAAACCCCAAAGTACCAAACTAAGCCTAAATGGCAAAATCCTGCAGCCAAACGACAACCCAACCTATCTGGGAGTCACATTTGATCGGCGCATGACATGGAAAAGTCAGATTGAGAGAAACCGAATGAAAGCCAGAGAAAGAATGGCGATCATGAGGAAACTTGCTGGCACAAGCTGGGGAGCAGACGAAGGCATACTAAAGAAACTGTACACTGGAAGAGTGAGACCAGTTCTCGAGTATGGCATCGCGGCATGGACAACAGCAGCGAAGGCGAACTTCGATAAAGTTAACAAACTTCAAAACCAAGCCATGAGAATCATAACAGGTGGCATGAAGTCAACGCCAATTGTAGAACTTGAAAAGATTACAAAACTGCAATCCATGACCGACAGAAGAGACTGCAGAGCCCAGCTGCAGTCAGAGAAACTCCGAAGACTGACGGACCATCCAATGTACCAGATGCTAAACAATCTGGGAACTGGGAAACTAAAGCGGAGAAACTTTGCAGAAATAGCCAAAGCAAAGATGCACGAAGATCCCATAAACGCACTAACAACACCAAAACCCATCAATACTGTACGAAAACCTACTTGGAGGCAGGATATATTTCCAGAGGTGGTAGAAAATATACCAGGTATTGCAAACAAAAACTGCCAGACCGAAAAAGAAAGGAGAGACACTACCCTAAGCTTCATAACGAAAAGCTACCCAAGCATGGACTGGACCCATGCATACACCGACGGTTCTGTAACAAACACTACACAGAACGGAGGGGCAGGAGCATTCCTGAACCTACCAAATGGCAGAAAAATAACACTGTCATTCGCTACTGGTAAGTACACGAGCAATTTCAGAGCAGAGGCAGAGGCACTGAGGGCGGCAGTGGAAGAAATGGCAACACACAGTGAAAATGAGAGCCATATAGTCCTGCTGACAGATGCTCTCGAAGTAGTCACAGCGCTAAAAAGCCAGAAAAACACTGAGCTTAATGACTTAAGAGCAGCACTCTGCAAACTGTGCCAACAGTCCGCACCAAAAAGGGTAGTGGTACAGTGGGTTCCGTCACACTGCAACATCCAAGGCAACGAGGAGGCAGACAGACTGGCAAAAGAAGGTGCAAGGCTACCACAAATAGATACCAGTATGACGTACGAAGAGTCAAAACGGCTTATCAAAGCCAGGTACATGTCCAAATGGGAAACCGAACATACTGGTTACACCAAAAACGATGCCTATTACCAGTTGAACCGAAGAGAGCAGGTCGTTGTCTTCAGACTTCGCACTGGCCACAACAGACTGAGGTACCACCTCTTCAACAAATTGAAGATAGGGTGTACCGACGAATGCCCGTGCGGTACTGGTAAAATGACCACTGAACATCTGCTGCAGAACTGCCCGACATACGAGGATCAGAGAGAGCAGATGTGGCCATTGCCAGTGGAACTGCAAGACAAGCTCTATGGTAGTGGCGAGAGTCTCAGGATGACCGCCGCTTTTTTCGAAAAAATAATGGTTACTGTCTGACTGTGTACGCAGAAGAAGAAGAAGAAGAATCACAAAACTCGTATGTGTACCCATTCGGGTATTTCATTGGTATACCAAACCGTGCAAAAGAGGTAGATTTGAACGATGATATATCCGTATAAACCAGGACTGCCGATTTTGGGTAATAACAATATCCGTCTATCGCAACCGATCATGACATCAGTGAGACATGTTGTGCTGCACCTCACCGGTGAGTTCGGAGGTGGCTGTGTAATCGAATTCTGGCACGTAAAATCTGCCCCCATACGTAGAATTTAATATCAGAATTGGACATGTGATAGCTATTTTGTCTTTTCGCATACTGCGTTTTTTCTGTACGTCTGAGGTCCGGCGTTCCACAGCAATGGAGGTGCCTCTGATGTTGGTGCTCCACTATTCCTTGCGGTTCTCTGCGGGACATTCCCATGTGTTTGCATCGATGCTGAAGCTATTCAGAGATGCTTTGAGATAGTCTTTGTAACGTTTCTGTTGGTCACCGACTTGAAGTAGGCCATCTTTCAGCTCACCATACATTAGCTGTTTTGGGACGCAATTTTCTGGCATGCGCACGACATGTCAGATCCACCTGATTTGGATCTTCAGCAACAGTGTGTGGATGCTCGACATTTTTGCCTTCATGAGGATCTCGGTGTCTGGTACCCTGTTCTGCCACTTTATTTTGAACAAACTTCGAAAGCACCTTGTATAGAAGTGGTTTATTTTCCTAACATGCCTGCTGTACACAGTCCACGTCTCACTGGCATACATAAGGGTGGGGAGCACTACAGCTCGGTAGAATTTCAGTTTCGTATCATAAAAGGCCTAGCTGATTGAAGACACTGCTGCGCAGCCTCCCAAAGGCAGCACTGGCCTTGGAGATTGTGTTACTGACCTCGCCGTCAATAGTACGTTCCTTGGGAAGAGTGCTACCAAGGTACGTGAAGCTGTCTACTGTTTGGAGGCGCTCGTTCTTGACTCCGATATCTGGGTCGCTATACGTCACTCGGGGCAGGCTGAAACATGACTTCATTTGTTTTGGTATTAATTGTAAAACCGCAGCATGTCTCTATCGGTGCTGGCAGCGAAGGCGCAGTCATCTGCAAAAAGCAAGTTTCAAATGCTTGTGTTCAATGCATTGCTGTGAGCTTGCAGTCGTCTGTGAATGGAGAGTTTTCCGTCATTAATGTATTTCATTTCTATTCCGTTTTGGTAGCAACCCTGATAGCTAACGCTGAGCATGGCAGCAAACATTATGGTGTAGAGGGTTTGGGCTAGTTCACAGCTATGCTTCGCACTATTTGTTACAGGAAAGGCATTTGACATTTTCGCAACACTAAGCACATGAGCATTCATACCTTTGTGGAATTATTTGATTATTTTGGTGAATCTGCTTGGACAGCCAAATTTCTCCATGACCTTTCAAAGTCCATCGAAAGTCTTAGTCAAGTCCATGAAAGTCTTAGTCAAGTCCATGAAAGTCTTAGTCAAGTCCATGAAAGTCATGTACAACCCATGTTGCTGCTCTTGGCATTTCTCCTGAATCTGCAAAGCCGCGAATAGTATATCCACAGTTCCGCGACCAAATCTGAAGCTACACTGGCTCTCTGGAAGAAGACCATGATCTAGGGGAACGATCAATCGGTTGAGGAGAACTCGTGCCAGTATCTTGACAGCAGTTGATAGGAGAGAGATTTATCTGTGGTTTTCACAAGATTGACAGTTTCCTTTTCGGTTGTATAAGGGGATGATGGTAGCATCCTTCAGTTCTTGTGGGACAGTCTCAGTGGTCCATATTGTGTTGTGGGTCAGTCTCAGTGGTCCATATTGTGTTCTACAACTCGGTTAGTATCTGTGTTATGACACAACTACCTGCTTTGTAGATCTCAGCTGGTATTCCCATTTGATAGTGGGTTGATTGCTGCTCTATAATAATAATAGTGTTGGCCTAGGCATCTGAGGCCCGCTGCGTTGGTCGAACACCATCATGACCAGTTGAAACGGCGCTATGTCAGACGGCGTTTATAGCGGATGGGGGGTTGGGGGGGGGGGGGGGCTGCTATATCGTGAAGTCCCTTGTTTCGGGGACGGCCTATCCTGTGCATTAAAGCCATCTAGTTAGATGCCCTTAGCACTTTGAACTGCATTGAGAAGGATCTGGTAATCTGGAACTTCCTGATGCAGTTGGACAACATCTACAAACATGAAAAGGCCACGACGGTCCAGGACTTCTGATATAGTTGGGGGGGGGGGGGGGGGGGGTTAATCATAGTAGAGATCTCGCCATTTTGTTCTAGATCATACCAACGATGTCCAAGAATAAGCTGTTGATTGCGCATATGAAAGAACTCGAGTCTTGAGATGTCCTTTTTTGGAGCTTTTTTCCTGGTTACGGCTCCATACACTAGCACTGGAATCACACGACTAGTAAATATGCAGTTTTGAACTCGGTATAATCTATTAAAGTTTCCACTGAGGTCGCTCATCACCGAAGCAAGGCAGTCAATCCGTCTTGACATATCAGGGCTACTTCGTCCTTCAGATGACATTGTGCTTCCGAGATAAGAAAGTCAATTTACGCTCTCCGATGTCTGACCGCGAATTACTACTATAGCTCTGCCCTCTTCGATATTTGAAGGAATGTCCAGTTCATTGTTAAGTAGTGTCTGAGGCAGACGCTCTATTGCCACGTCGCAGACTGAGGACGGTTGGTTAATGATCACGCGTAAGTGTTCAACCCAAAGTTCTATTATTCTCGGTTTGTCTGTCAGCAGTTCTGAGCCATCTGCATTCATAATTGGAGTTACATACGACAGTTAAGAGCCATAAAACAGTGTTTTTTCTTCTTCATCATCGTACGCAGTCAGATATCAACCTTTCTTTTTTCGAAAACAGCAGCGGTCATCCTGAGGCTGTCGACACTGCCATAGAGCTTGTCTAGTGTTGCCACTGGTGACGGCCACATCTGCTTTCTCTGGTCCTCGTATGTCGGGCAATTTTGCAGCATATGTTCAGCGGTCATTTTCCCGGTGCCGCACGTGCATTCGTCAGTGCCACCTATCTTCAGTTTATTTGAGTAGTTGGTACCTCAGTCAATTGTGGCCAGTGCGAAGTCTAAAGACCACGATCTGCTCTCTTCTGTTCAACTGGTAATAGGCATCGTTTTTTGTGTAGCCAGTATGTTCTGTTTTCCATTTGGTCATGTATCTAGCTGTAATAAGCCTTTTTTACTCTTCGTATGTCATACTAGTATCTGGTTGTGGTAGTCTTGCACTTTCTTTTGCCAGTCTGTCTGCCTCATCATTGCCTTGGATGTTACAGTGGGATGGAACCCACTGTACCACTACTCTTTTTGGTGCAGACTGCTGGCATAGTTGACAGAGTACTGCTCTTAAATCATTAAGTTCAGTATTTTTCTGGCTTTTTAGTGCTGTGACTACGGCCAGGGCATCTGTAAGCAGGACTATATGGCTTTCATTACTCTTACTTATCACCATTTCTTCTACTGCAGCCCTCAGTGCCTCAGCTTCTGCTCTGAAATTGCTTGTGTATTTTCCAGTTGCCACTGACCGTGTTACTTTTCTACCATTTGGATGGCACAGGAATACCCCTGCCCCTCCGTCCTGTGTTGTGTTTGTTACAGAACCGTCGGTGTATGCATGGGTCCAGTCTATGCTTAGGTAGTTTTTCGTTATGTAGCTCAGGGTTGTATCTCTTCTTTCTTTTTCAGTCTGCCTGTTTTTGTTTCTAATACATAGTATGTTTTCTACCACCTCTGGAAATATATGCTGCCGCCAGGTAGGTTTTCGTACAGTAGGGATGGGCTTTGGTGTTGTTAATGCGCTCATAGGGTCTTCGCTCATCTTTGCTTAGGCTATTTCTGCAAAGTTTCTCCGCTTTAGTTTCCCATTTCCGAAATTGTTTAGTCTCTGGTGCATTGGATGGTCAGTCAGTCTTCTGAGTTTCTCTGTTTGCTGCTGGGCTCTGTCGGTCATGGATTGCAATTTTGTAATCTGTTCAAGTTCTACAATTGGCGTTGAATTCATGCCTCCTGTTATAACTCTCATGGCCTCGTTTTTGGAGTTTGCTAATTTTATCGAAGTTCGCCTTTGCTGCTGTTGTCCATGATGCAATGCCATACTCGAGAACTGGTCTCACTCTTCCAGTGTACAGTTCCTTTAGTGTACTTTCGTCTGCTCCACAGCTTGTGCCTGCAAGTTTTTGCGCCGATCAAATGTGACTTCCAGGTAGTTTGGGTTGTCGTTTGGCTGCAGGTATTTGACGTTAAGACTTAATTTGGTGTGTTGGGGTTTGTTTGATAGCGAGAATATTGTACATGTCGTTTTGTCCTACTTTATTTTGACCAGCCATGAGTTCGCCCACTCTTTCAGCGATGTTAGGGCCTGCTGCATCCGATTTCTTGCCATGGTGAGATTCTTTTCAGAGGTCCACATAAACAGATCGTCTGCAAACATTGAGCTATGGACTCTTCTTGCTATATTCATTTATGTTATTTATATACACCAGGAAGAGTGCGGGTGACAGTACTCCTCCTTGGGGTACTCCCTGCTCAAGTGTCACCTTTTTGCTCATCTGCCCTTATACTTGAACTCTGGCTGTTCTGTTTTTGAGGTAGTGACTGATCTATTTGTACATTTTCCCACAAACTTCACTTTTTCTTAGCTTGACTCTAAGACCCTCTTTCCAGACTTTGTCAAATGCATTTTCTAGGTCCACCCACACCGCTACTGTGTGTTTTTGCTCCTGGTAAGCATCTTCTATTTCCTGGGCTATGAGGATGACCTAATCCTCAGTGGATCTGTGCTGTCTAAAGCCGGCTTGCTGTGGAATTAGTATGTGTTTTTCTTCCAGATGCCCCATCAGTCTGGTGTTTACCATACGTTCCATCAGTTTGCCTACGCAGCTCAGTAGGCTGATGGGCCTGTATCCATTTGGATCTGTGTTGTCTTTTCCTTTCTTTGGTACTGCGTCTTTCCCTGCCTAGGGTAAAATACCCCTTTTCTAGCTTTGGTTCAGGACTGATAGCAGTTTCCTCTTCGCTGTTTGGCCCAGCCCCATCAGCATTTCGTTTGTTATCCCATCTTTTCCGGGAGATTTCCTTTTCTTTAACTTTATCATGGCCTCTTCTATTTCATTCATTGTTAATTTTGCCATCATATGCTCTTCTGGTGCCATATTGATGTTGTCGTGCCCCTTTTGCTCTTCACTAATGTATGTATGCCTTTCTGCAGGGATATCAATGTGGTTTGCTCTGGCAAAATGTTCAACAAAGGCGTTTGCTGCTTTTTTTCCAGTGAGCATGTTGTAACCCTGCTTGATTGTAATTTGTTTGTTTGATGGAGTTTCGTTATTCATGGCTCTGACTAGCTTCCATAGTTTGTTCCCTTCTTTGTCTAAATTGAGGCTTTCTGTTTTGTTTTTCCAGCTTTCTTTTGCTTATTGGTTCAGAGTGTATTTGTATTTCGCCGTGGTGTTTAAAGCGCCATAGAAGCGTTGTGTGTCGTTTCTCGCAGCATCGGCCTTGTTTTCTAACTGTGTCCTTCATTTTCTTAAGCTTTCCTTGGATCCCTCTTCGTATAGTTGTGAACGCCATCTTTTTGGCTGCAGGCGATGTGTCCATTTGTTGAGCTCTATATAGCTTTTATTTTGCTTGTCATGATTTCTGCGTCATTTTCACCAAGCCAATCTTGATATTGCACATAGCTCAAGCAATACGAGACCATTACTACTGTACTTGTCTGTACCTTGCCCACTGAGTATTCCATCCCCGACCCGATGGTCGGTCCCCACTTTAGCATTGCAGTCACCAAGGAGGATTCGCTTCTCCGACACTGGGACCAGCGAGAGAACAGTCACGTTCTTGGTAGAATTTGTCTTTGCAGTCATATGATATGGTCATCGTAGGTGCGTAGTCATTGATCAGGGTGGCATTTTGCTTTCTTCCCAATGAGATCTGTGAAGTCATTATTATATAATGCATTCTCCTGGAAAGTTTTTCGAGGTCGTGTAGAAGGATAGATTTGATGGCGAACCGACTAAAGAATCGAGACGTTCATTACTGACTCTCCCACTACAGAAGAAAGCGTATCATCCACCAACCTCCGATAGTTGACCCTCATCGGGTACTCCGGTCTCGCTTAGGGCAGCTATGTCAATACCATAGCTGGCGAGTTCTCTGGACACAGGTGCAGTATGTTTCTCAGGTCTATCTGCCCCAGGGTTGTCGAGTAGCGTTCGCACGTTCCACGCGCCGAGCGTGAGCTCCTTTATCGTCTTAATTTGTTGGTGTATGTGAATGTTTGTATGTTGCCTGGTGCTGTAGCTTGCCCTGAAATTGGATTATAGTTAGGGACAGTTTCGCTGTTTTTCCACCTCTCTCTCTCGTCCCAAAAACTGCCTGGCACCAGTGACAGGACAAAGTAAAGACGAGTGGAGATAGTTATGGATGCAGTGGATGACCATGGCTTGCTAGATGTCTCGCCGTGCTCTATGCGGCCCACACCGATCTGCTGATAGTCGCCTTTCTTCCCATTGAGCTAGACATGGCTTCATTCGCGTAGTCTGCTGAGATCAGTCGTCACATGCCGTGGTAGACATACCCTATTTTGGTTTGTATATGACGCCCATCAGATCGTCTGCTAGAGCATAATAGATGTACATAAATCGATAGGACTGCTCCGGTTGGTAAGTAAGCCCAGAGTTCGTAGTACAATCTTTTAGAGAAGATTCATGTTCTTTATTGCCTTAGCTGGTTCTGAACTGAGGATGATCAGACCGTCATTAATAATAACATTAATACTGGTCAAGCTCATTGAGCCTGGATTTCCTGTTGTGGTGAAGCTCACTGAGCCTGGATTTCCTGTTTTGGCGAAGCTCACTAAGCCTAGATTTCCTGTTGTGGTGAAGCTCACTGAGCCTGGATTTCCTGTTGTGGTGAAGCTCACTGAGCCTGAATCTCCTGTTGTGGTGAAGTTCACTAAGCCTGAATCTCCTGTTGTGGTGACGCTCACTGAGCCTGAATCTCCTGTTGGGGTGAAGCTCACTGAGCCTGAATCTCCTGTTGTGGTGAAGCTCACTGAGCCTGGATCATCTCTTATGGTGAAGCTCACTGAGCCTGGATCATCTCTTCTGGTGAATCTCACTGAGCCTGAATATTCTCTTATGGTGAAGCTCACTGAGCCTGAATATTCTCTTATGGTGAAGAAAATGCAATACTGTCAAACGAAAAGCATTCCTAAAGAAACGGGTAAGAGTGCGGACCTCCAAAAACTGAACTTCGTGGCGCCTTCAGAAAACAGAATGCATACATAGTTCACAAACATAATCGGAAGTTAACACATCAGCTCAACAATTTGGAACCTCGTATGCACGTGCGTGTGTGCGTAGAATAAAAATTATTACCTTCTCACTTGTGTTGGGCTGGTGTCATTTAGTTGATGATGTGTGATCTACGTCCAACTTGTTATTTTATCTACACCTGGCAAACGTCTTGGCCTCTTTATAAGATATATTTATGAGGTGTGTTCAAATGAGACCGGACTCAGTTTTTTAATTTCAAAGATATGAAAGTTACATGATCTGGTATGGCCGAATTAATTATAGCAATTGTTATGAAGCAAACATGCCACAAGGCTAGTTAGGAAAGTCGCCATAGGCATTCAGACACGCATACTACTGCTTGGGTAGACGGTGGATGCCATCTGACAAAATATGAATTTGGTTGCTCTTTAAACCACTTGATCACCGATGTCATGACGTCTGCATCGGAATCAAATCTGTTGTCCCTTCAGAAATGTGTGAATCAAATAGAAGTCACAAGGGGACATTTCAGGACTATAAGATGTGTGTGGCAGTCCTTCCCACCTATTCTGTGTTAACTCTTTCTGAGAAATGTTCGAGACATTGGCCGCCCATTGTCGTGCAACAGAATCACACCATGGAAAAGTATGTCGGGTCGTTTATTATTGATCGCTGTATGTAACATGCCTAGTTTGTGATTGTTTCGGATGGCATTGATGTCCAGGCCAGGTCATTTAAAGTCTACCAAGAAAAGTCCTCTCATGGTAAAAAAAAAACGCTGTCAGCATAATCCTACTACCGAAAATGTGTGACTTTAATTTTGTTGGTTTCGGTGATCCGGGATGTTTCCATTGCATGCTCGCAGTTTGCTGCTCCGCTAAAACTGGTGGTATCACGATTCATCACCTGCCACTTTGCGCAAATGAAACGAATCACCCTCCTCTTCGTATCGCAGCAAGTGGTTCAAACTCCATCATATGCGTTCTTCCTTATGGCGGTTGGTCAGCAACCGAGGTACCCATTGTGAACACACCTGCCGTTACTACAGTTTCTTGCTAACCACTACTTGAACTGTCTCTAGCGACACAAATGATTCCTCTGCTAGCGAACGTAAGCTCCGGTAACGGTCCCCCTGAATTGCTGCATCAATGTTGTCGATGGTGCCTTCTGGCACAACAATGAGCTCCTGACCTAGTTTTGGAAGATCTGTCGTAAAATCAGGGCCTTGTTTAAACATTGTTGTCCACTTCTTCATTGTTGTTTTCGAAACGCTTATGTCATCATGCGCTGCCTGCGTTCTGCGATGAATGTCAACTGATCGACATCCTTCATCTGTTAGAAACCGAATCACCATCGCTGATCAACTCTAGACGGATTCCGTATCACACCTGTCATGTTTTCTACATTCTGCTGAGGAAACTATTAGTCGGATGATAATGACATTTTGCAAACTTGACTGTTGGTATGTGCTGTTTACACAAGAAGTAACAGCAACTGGTGCATCGTACGTATGTTCACTTGTTGCTGTTAGATCCCGTTTGATTTGAACACGCCTCGTAAATCAGTTTGAATAATGTTTTTTTATTTCTCGTGGCAGTCTGCCAGCCTCTTCATTGCCAACACTATTGCAATAAGATGGCATCCACTTTATCATACATTTCTTGAACTGGTGATATTGTTCATAGTGGTTCACTCATAGTTCCTATTCGTCTTCATATTTTTGAACTCTCAGTACCGGAACCACTGACAGTTCGTCTGTGAAAAGTCAAACCTTGTCTCTCTGTGTTTTCATCTGTCATTCGAATTTTAGCTGCGGTTTTCGAGAACTCTTGTCTCTGTTCTGAAGTTACTTGAAAAATGTACAATCGCACTTGATAGCTGTCTTTGTGTACTGTTTTTTAGGCCTAGAAAGATTATTCCATGTCCATTCTATGCTGCATTTGATGCTGATCCATCTGAATATACATGGGTTCAGATGTTGTTTGGGTAGGGATTTTGTGTGTGTTTTACATGTAAGACTCTTCCTTCTGTTTCTTTTTGGCTGTTCTTGTTTTTTTTAACAAATGCTGGGAATGTTTTCCATCAGTACTGCAAAGCGTTGTTTTCTCCAAGTAGAAATTATGTGTGTTGTGTGCATCGGTTGTATTTGGGATTTGCTGTTCATATGATCTGGTCTCCACGTTTCTTTCACTGGTGCCAAAGAGTTGCTCCTCTTTAGTCTTTCCATCCCAAGCTCATGTATTCTCTAGTACAGACTAAAGAATACATCACTTTGCTATTGGACCCTGCAGTATCTTATGGCATAATCTGACATCAGTCATTTTTTTTTTTTTTTTTTTTTTTTTTTTTTTTTTGCGTTCGCCTTATTTCTCTAATCCCCAAGGCGGTGTGCGTTGCACTGTGGTTTTTATTTTGCGCCTGTCGGCCCAATGCATCCGACTTCAGCATGCATTTTATGTAAGGGTCTGCTTCCTCCTGCATTTTCTAAGGGTTTGCTTCCCCGGGGTAACGGCAGGTGCTGTGATGGGGATCGAACCCAGCACCTTCGGATTGTGAGCCGTGCCACTTATCCACTAGACCACGCCGTCCCCCATCAGTCATTTGAAAGCTACTACAACGGTCACTTAATGCCCGTTTGAGGGTGCACAAACATGTACACTTTCTCATTGTGTGCATTAGACAACAGCAACCACATGTGAAGGTTCAGCATATTGTTTTATTATTTGTACTGTACGATAGTCTTGAACATGTATTATTTTTCCTTGATTCAAAATAGCACTGAGAAAACAAAACAATCTCATGTTCCACCTCCAAGCGCTGGCCCTGGAAACAGGCTGCGCGTGTGCTTTCTGATTAAAATAATAAAGGTCAATGAGAGAAGACAATCCCCAAAACGCCGTGCTAAAACCAGATGGGACTTGCCGATTGACGTAGATATCGCAACCCCACTGTAAAGTACAGCATAACATCACAGCGTCAATTTGATGTCAAACGCCATAACAAAATATGTGCGTATTAGTATGTTCGTTAAATTAAAATATATGGCTTCTATCGTTAATTTTAAGGGTCTGTTATTTAAGTATGTCAAGAACCAGACAGACAGTGCCCATGCCGCCAGGTAATCAAATTTAATTTTACATTTTAAAACAGTTTATCGTTAGTTCTTTCTGTAAAACGTATGTCATATACCGGGCCGTCATTTAGTATGACCGCAACCAGGCAGCAAGTCAACCAACTTTCCCATCAGACAGCTTCCATCTTGTCAGGTAATTGTGACCATGAAAAGCGCTCTACTGGGACACCCAACATGTGGAGAGCGTTACACTTTCCACGTTAGTCTACACAGCTCATAATTGCTTTCAATCGTTATCAATTAATCACTTGTCGGCCGCGCACTCGCTTCCCGACTATCAAATTCTCATCGTAAACATTCAAAACACATCCCGTTCAATCATCTGAAATGCCTCGACCCGTCCGTTCGAACTCCTCCCATGAGACACAAATCGGTAAAGATTTCGATGCGACTGCTAAGTCCGTATAATAGCCTAGGGATTCAGCGCGAACCCTTCTCTCCATTAGAGCTATTAATAACTCCCTGAGGGATCACAACTGAATTAATTCCCGTTTGCAATTAATAGATTGTTTTAGAAGTCTCACAAACTGGGTGCGATTTTGGATTTGTGTGCTAATGGCTAATTGGTAGCCATCGACGAGGTTATAGGGGTTGCAATGTGAAAGAGACGCTTTATAACTACCCGGACTATGCTCCGTTTTATCGCTGTCATCTATAAGCTCCTGCACAGTGTAAACGTTTGAAGTTGTTCTGCGTTGATTCTTCTCCATTACTGTTTTTTCCCACATTTGTGCTGTTGGTGAGTGCTATAAGATATTGGCGATATTAGCTGGATGGCGTTATTATTGAACAAAGAATCAGAGATGGCCGGGTTCGCTAAAATTAGCCACACATGGTTACAATTAGCCACAGGGTCAAACCTTTCACAAACATGCAACTCCTTTGCGTCTCCTGTATAAGCAATGTTGTCAAGGTCGTCTGCGTTGTTGGATTTTTTGCATTCCATTTCAATTGAATTTGCCTGTCAGCGTTTGCTGCTAAATGATTCGGCTATTTCGCGTATGGAGTCAGGTGTATTGTTGTTTGATAGTTTGAAAACAAGTAAATATAGACAAACTACACATTTCGATAAAAACTTGCATTTATACGAAAACATTATTTAGTCTTTATTTTTTATTTATTTATTAATTTATTTATTTATTTTTTTTTGGGGGGGGGGGGCGGGGGGGGGGGGCGGGGACTAGTGGTGTGTGCGTTATTAAAAAAACATTCTGGCCTTTCTATAATGAATTCAACTGCTATTTTGTTAATTTTTTTTTTTTTATGGCAAACCCTAAGTACAAGACATTTTGGAGCTTATGAAGTAATTTTGAACATATAGAAACAATTCTTGGCGTATAGAATAATTTTCACACAGCAAAATCATAGTAAATGAGGGAATAAATATTGTAATGAATATACATTTTTCAAATGTGCAACTTAAATTCTATAATCTGGATGCTGGCATAATCGTTGCATTTCCGTCAAAGCGTTATTAATGTATATCATTTTCTCGGACCTGATCAGTCGGGAATTTCTCGGGATTCAATCGAAAAGTGGTCATTTCATTGTATCAAAGACGCATGCAGCAAATGACGCACATTGATCAACGACATGTGGTCAAAGCAGTCACTTTTGTCAAGAGTGGTATGTGTGGTTGTAAATTATTAAAGGGCATGTCAAGAAACAATGAAACTATTTTTCTTCAGTTAACATTATTGAATGAACTGAATGGAATATGTCAGACTTGTATAGCTTAACATGCTGTGTTGAAGCTGTTTACTAAATATGAAGGTTATGGGGAAGTTGGTTAATATAGGAGAAGTAGATGTCCACGACCATTGGTCAAGACAAGTTCATTCATTCATTCCAGAATGTGTTGGACTTATGAGCACATACATTTTTTAATGTAGAACGCCAGGGAGAAAGTATATGTATATCTATAAATTTGGCAAAAGTTGTTATTGAGGAACTATTAAAAATAAATATGGAAATTGTTCAAGCCAATATCGCCAAAACCGTCTATCGTTGTGACCTTCATCGCTTGTGATGGGCAATAACTTTGACAGCATGGAAATAAATGCAGGCGTATGTGCCTTGAGGAACCAAATTATCGAAGAATTTTACGCCCATGTTATAGCGAAGATTAAGGAGGCCGGTAGAACTAAGAACAGTCGTTCCACAAGCCACTTCCCATTTCTATACACCACAAAAAGGAAATATCACATCTTCAAAACTGCTCACATCTGCTCTTGAAAATGTTGTTAGGTCCCTAACCTAGCAGTATCGAGTGGTCAACATAGTTGGCCAGATGCTCTTACACCTACGTTTTGCAGACGAAATATTGATCTACAGCCACAACATTTAGTTCAGTTCAGTTCATCCCGTAACCCATCAGGTCGTTGGGGCACACATGAAGACACTCCCAAAATACCACGCATCCCTCTCTAGCTGTCGCCGCCTGTCGTATCTCACAGGGACGAAGGCCTGACCACTCAGTGATGTTGTCCACCCATCTCTTCTTTGGACGTCCTCGCCCTTTCTGTCCCGGAACGGAACCAAAGAGTATCGACTTGGTAAATCCTTTGGACCTCGCGACGTGCATGCACCAGGTCATCTTTTGTCTTTTGATAGATGTGAACAGATCTTCAAATGGACCAATAGCGTCTTCAACTCTCTGACGTATTTATATGTTCGTGACACGATCTTTATATGTAACATTTAGGAGTTTTCTATAGCACCTCATTTCCATTGCATGTATTCTGCCCTGGATATCTGCTGTAATGGTGCAGGTCTCGCAGGCATACATAAATATTGATAGCACCAAAGAGCGCATTAGTCTAAATTTTATGTCGAGGGCGAGTCGCTTGTCTTGCCATACAGGTTTCAGCCGAGTCAGCGTCGCTGTTGTTTGTGCTATTCTTGCAATTACCTCTGGCTTCGATCCCTCTTCACTGATCAATGATACCAGATATTTGAAACGTTTTACCACCTCAAGTTCCTGCCCATTTGCCTCTATTACAGATTTAAACCCTGCTACGTTATTGGTCATGAGCTTTGTTTTATCTGCATTTACTTCCATACCAAAACTCAGGGCCGCTCTATCCAAGCTACCAATCAACTCCTGGAGTCCTCTTTCTGTGCCTGCCAATACATCAATATCATCAGCAAATCGGAAGTTTGTGATAAGCCTGTCACCTATTTTAACCGTGCCAACATGTTCTTTTCAGGTCGTCTCCATTATTCTCTCCAAGAATATATTGAAGAGTGTTGGGGAGAGTATACATCCCTGTCTCACACCCACAGTCGTACGGAACCAATCGCCTAGCGTTCCCTCTACAGAGACCGCGCTTGTCGCCTGCTCATAAAGGTTTGCAATTACCCTCACAATATCACTGTTGAACTTATAATGCGTCATTGTTGACCATAGCGCGGCATGCCACACTCTGTCAAACGCCTTTCTAAAGTCAATGAAGGCATGGTAGAGTTGTTGTTGATACTCTGAGTACTTCTCATTCATTAGCCGAATATTAAATATCTGCTCGATGGTATTCCTTCCCGCTCCAAGGCCCGCTTGTTCTTCGGCAATGATAGGTAGGTGCAGGATTAAGAAGAAAACATGGATCACGAGTGAAATACTGGATTTATGTGAAAAGAGACGACAAATGAAGAGAGCGAAGAAAACACTAGATGGGATTCGGCAATAAAGAGAGATAAATGGTAACATAAAGGCCAAGATGAAACAGGCCAAAGTGGAATGGATATCGACTCAGTGTGCAGTTATCGAACAAACACTAGGAAGAAATGACGCCAAGGGGGCATATCAATTAGTCAAGGACTTAGTAAGGCCTGTACAAAGTCAAATACAACGATTCAGGACAAACATGGGAAATGTATCACATAAGCTCAAGACATTCGTGAGCGCTGGACAGAGTACTGTTCGGAACTATGAAGGTCGAGGTGACCCCAGAAATGCAATGTCTCCTGAAGTAAGTCTGATAGAGGAAAACAACCGATAACAAGGGAAGAAGTATATGAAGCCGTGAGAATGCTAAAGAGAGGGACGGCTGTAGGTGTGGATAATATCCCAGCAGAGCTCCTACAAGTGGGAGGTGAGGCAACAATTGATACCCTGACATACATCTGCAATAGAATTTTGCAGACGGGACAGTGTCCCTCCAGCTGGACAAATTCAGTAATTATACCACTGCCTAAATCAGGAAACCTAAATATGTGTCAGAACTATCGAACAATCAGTCTGATAAGTCATCCAAGTAAAGTTCTCTTGAGAATATTGCTTAACAGACTGAAACCACAGCATTGCAGAAGCTGAATAAACCCTAAAAGAGCTGAATAAAGCCTAAAAGAGCTGAATAAACCCTAAAAGAGCTGAATAAAGCCTAAAAGAGCTGAATAAACCCTAAAAGAGCTGAATAAACCCTAAAAGAGCTGAATAAAGCCTAAAAGAGCTGAATAAACCCTAAAAGAGCTGAATAAACCCTAAAAGAGCTGAATAAAGCCTAAAAGAGCTGAATAAACCCTATAAGATCTGAATAAACCCTAAAAGAGCTGAATAAACCCTAAAAGATCTGAATAAAGCCTAAAAGAGCTGAATAAAGCCGGCATGGCGGTTGGCCGGAAAATAAAAAGAAAGAAGACGGTGGAACTGCGATTGGAAGAAGAGTCCATCAAAAATGGCAATTCTACCTAGGCCAGGAAATCAACAACTACCACAAGATTGATTTCGATATTTCACACAGGAAAGCGGCTGATTGGCTCTGCATCAACCGCATTAAACCGATACTAATGCAGATGAAGACCGTCAATGCCAGTTCCCAGATCTTCAATATCATGCATATTCAAGCAATGGCATAAGGGTATTATGTTTGAAGTCTGCGCAAGTCAGACTCAGAGAAGCTCCGAATTACCGAAAGGAAATGGAACACAGAGTCCTTAATATCTCTCTAAAAGACTATATTCAAAATAGCCAAATTCCGTGACCAAACAGAGTTTCGGTATGTCTTCGGCTCTGCGTCAATGCAAAAATACAGACGGACTGGACATGTAGTCTGCTTGAGTGACGGTAGATGGGCCCGCTAAAAAAAAAATGTCTAAAAAGAATGACTTTTTATTCTGATGAATGTACAAGTTTTTATTAACAGTCTTTTCCCCGCATGTGTTCGCTAATCTTCATTGAGGACTTCTCTCTATGTCCCTTAACCTTGTGCATGATCATATTTTCAGACTTCCTCTAATTTCGTCTGATTGATTAATCCTAGGCCTCAGTGGTCACGAAGTTAGGTGTCGGTCTCGGGTTCCTAAGGCAGCGTGTTCGAATCGCTGTGGAGATGGGTTTTTTTTTCCATTGGATCTACTGGTAAAATTATATTCATCTCTTGGTAGTAAAGTGCCGGGCAAGTTAAAAATCCCTTCGCAGTTAGAAATCGACAAGAGTTGGTTGCTAGTAAAACGTTCAGAAATCTAGTCACAAATATACCCACAATTTTATACCTTCCCCAAAGACTAGTAAGCAGCATCATCATCATCATGTAGCATGTTCTTTATAAAACGTCGCGCCCATTACAGTCTGTCTGAAAGAAACTCGTTCCTCTTGCCAAATTACAGCCTCCACCACAGTCATAACCAATCATTTCTGGATATCATTGAATCATCGTCTTCTTGGTCTACCCCTTCCTCTTTTACCTGGCACCATACCTTCCATCACTGTTCTTTCGAGACCGTTGTGTCTCTTGATGTGACCAAAGTATTTGCATTTATTAGCCAAAATGGGATTGATAAACCAGTTCTCCTCTATGCTCAACTCTTGCCGAGTGTCTACATTTGTGTTTTTCTCTGTCCAGAGTATTCTGAGGATCTTTCTGTAACATTTTGACTCGAAGGATTCGATTCTTTATCTGGATTTTTGGTAATCGTCCATGATTCACAGCCATAAACTGCCACAAGAAAAACACAGGCGCTCAAGAATTGTACTGTTATCATTTTCTTGGTGCCCTGCCATATAATCTTTTCAGACTGTTCAGTCTCTGCATTGCCATGGCTAGTCTTCGTCTTATTTCTTTCGAGCAGTCGCCATTTTTGTCAATTCTGGAGCCCAGATATTCAAAATGTGTGACCTGATCTATTTCCTCACCACCCACTGTAAATGTATGCTGACAGTTTGTTTTGTCGGTGGTCATTATATTTGTTTTATTTATGTTTATAAACATATATTGATCTTTACTATGTCCATTTACAGCTGAAATTATCTGCTCTAGCTCTTCTGCACTTCCTGATAATACCATTGTGTCATCTGCGTATCGTGACTTTGGAATCTCGTACCCGCCAATCGTAAATGGGTCGAAACTTGCAATGTTCTCTAGTAAGCAGGATACCGTTTTAAATACCTGCAACGGAAAGCATTGGCCTACCTGGTAACATACAGTAACATGCCTGTTTTAATACCAATATTCCAAGTATTCCAAGGTGATATCCAAGATGTGCCTCCATATCTCAGAACTGTCTATGCATTTTACATTGGCACTCTTTCTTGATTTGCCATTTTAAAAGACATAGTGCATAAAAGGCATTTTATTTTCTTGAAAGCTGTTTTTATCTTGAGCTGTTTTATTCTGTATTTCGGAGCTGAATCTCTCTCTAATTCAAGTATCTTTGAACTAGTTTTGCATGTATGTTGACACTTCCTCATCATAAATGATGTCACTCCTTCCGGAGCACATGCTATTGACAACCCTCCACCTGCGTTCGACTTGACCTGCATTTCAGACTCTCTCCAATTGAGGGTCAGGGACTCACAATTATTTTATTTTTTTGGCTGTCCACTGCACTGCCGTTTCTTCGGTGAATTCCATATCAGGGCATGTGTTGCTTTCAGTAGCGTGTCCTATCTAACTCAATTCCCACATTTGGTCTACTGAACCACTTTTTGTTGGATCCCTTCTCATGTGTTTTATTTCTCATTTCTCCCAGTGCCTTGCCGGCCTACACTCGTTATCCAACGTAGACATTTATTAACGAACGACTATAGTTTACTCTGTATTGCTCTTGTCGTTCTCCTGGTTCCATCTTCGTACTAGAGCACAGGCGGGTCCGAGTGGTTTGTCGAGGTCTATGTGTATGGAAAGGACAAGAATGGTACCACTGCCCCACAGAGAGCATGTCGTAAGAGGCAACTAACTGTATAACATAGTTAAGTAGTTTGTTTAGAGCTGCGTATATGGCACATAACAGGATTCCGGATTTCTTTGCTCTACTGTTTGAGTCTATTAAGATGAACTCATACATCGGTTAAGCACTCTCCATAGTGCAGCAATCAGCTGCTTGAGTCTAGCCCGCTCAGCATGAACTTCTTCTCCTGGTTACATTCATTTCAGACCAGAGATGGGACCTGCACAGGGGATCGTGCCCCCGTAGAAGTACAGGTCGACTAAGACTAAGACAGGAGTACTGATTTTACATCGGAATTAAAGATCCTTAACTTAGTGTATGTTTTTATTTCCTTGAATTTCAAAATATTATTCAGAAACAGAAATGCTGACATTGACTTACCAATTATCGCCCTTATATATGTCTCTATGGAGGGTAGCTAGGTCAGGCTGGACGTCTCGCTCGTTAAAGGAAAGTGAAGCGTCTGGGCTGTTCGGCCCGCCTGTTAAAGGAAAGGAAAGCGTCTGATATAGCCTCTCCTTTCCAGGTGTAGAGATCGCCGCTGGATTCATTGTTCGGCTTATCGTTTAGGAGTTTCCATGCCAATGGCGTCTCCTACATTATTGTGTCCCCAGCAGCACCTTCATGAGGGTCCCCTGTTTCTTACAGACCCTGCTGTGGGGCACGACCCAGTACCCGGCGGTATAACTGGGCGTGCAGATTGAGCTCATTAGCCTTGGTTGGCAGCCAATCTAAGAGAAGGTAAGCTCTTGACTATAAGCCCGGGTAGACGAGGCTGGTTAGCGTGTTCAGGCAGTTCGCCTAGGTGTGGAGGAACTCTGATTTTAAATCCACAAGTCCCAGTGAGTGCTGGCTAGTCTGTGTACGATAAGAGTATTATCGGACGTCTCGAGTAACTAGCATCTGCGGGCAACAAATCCACTGTCTTGTGGAAACCTTGAGATAGGGTAGGACTACGGGAGAAAATCCAGACAGAAAATCTGGAGGGGTAGCCCCTAAGGCGAATGCTTTCAAAATTAGAAATTCATTTGGGCGGCTCCTGCAGCTGAGCTGCTACCAAATTGTCATGCTTATGCATTCTTTTGGATTACACCGGCAGCCCAGGGTCTCCATATTCAACTCCCAGGCTTGCGCCCTGAGAGGCTACTCACAGAGTGCCACGCGCATATTCTACAAAGACTGAGCCACTTATGAATATATGTCTCTTAAGTGCACCCCAATTATGTGAAGGTGTCCACCTCCTCCATTGTCTCACCGCCTGGATATTTTCTTAAAGTGTGGATTTAAAACATTTCGGCTTTCTTCATTTGTTGATACTTCTTGTGGCAAAAATGAGCCTTCCCACAGAGGGCCATTACGTCAATTTTCCTGCAAGTGGGCAGCGTGGCGAAGCAGTTAGCTTCATGGCTAACAAACCAAACGTGATTATGTTCGTATTATTGAAACAATAACGTCGTAACTCTAGGAGAATTACACAAATTAAACATGAATGCTGAAGAGGATGTGTTTAGCAGTAAGACACGACGCATACAACGATGGCGTCTGCCTTAACCTTATGCACGCCACATTATTTTTGAAAAAAATTTGACCTAATTAATTTTCTTAATTTCTCGCTATGGTAGTCGTCTTTCAAAATATTGGTACTTTTATGTTTGTTTGTCAATAAATATGATTTTCTGGCGTGTAGACATACACACAATAGCATAACGAACATGTGGGTGTTATTGTTTTTGTTGTGTGTTTGTTAGTTTTTGAGATTCAAAAAGATGAAGTTGAAAATTTATGAAAATCTCGGGAAAAATGTGGACTCGACCACTAGGCCTAGTCGCTTCGATTGAAAACCATGGAAACCACAACATCGTATCGATACTGTGTTTACAATATCGACACAACTGTTTGTTTCCAATTCAAACGTAGTTCGTTCATTTAAAAAAAAAAAAAAACAGATCTACTCGATAAAGATCTTTCCCAACAACCTACTTCACCTTTCGCAAAAAGTCGGCTTGCTCCAAACGGCGTAATCAAAATAAAAACTCGTCAAAAGCCATTTGTAATTGAACATACGATACTTTAACCGTCAAAATATCGTGTATATATGGAGGGCGTATTCAGCAGTAAAAAATGGCTGTTGGGAGTGACTCCGTTAAAAAAAAAAAAAAATTTTTCCGTACACCGTTTTTGTAGGCCGAGTTGGTTAGAAGGGATTGGACAAGGGAGTAAAACACGAGGCGATATAATTAGAAAAACATATCCTTGCTATCATCATTAAGGTCATTTGTCAATACATGTACATGTACAATCATGTGTACAGGCTGGCAAGACATGCTGAAAGATGGCGACCTATGGGGAATGATCCAACAACAACTAGTGGAGCAATAGATCAAATGTGGGAAATGGGGTTGGATAGGACACACGATGCGGAAAACAAAATAAGACGTGGTCAGACAGGACATGGTGTGGAATTCACAGGTGGAGAGGAAAAGATGTAGACCAAGAAAAACATGGACAGGAGAATGACAATAAAATGTAACCATTACTGATACGATTACTGGATTATTGTTATGGGGGGTACTAATATCTTGCATACCCTGCTGTTCTTGGATATAATCAGACTGAAGGAGAACAAGATAAAGAAGAAGAAGAAGAAGAAAAAGAGGACGAATTAGACAAAGAAGAATCAGGAGAGGAAAAATAAGAAGAAAGAAACAAAGAAAACAACGGAAAGAAGAAATCGAAAATGGTAAATTGAAAAAGAAGAAGAAAATGAAAAAAAATGAGAGGAAGGACGTCGACGAATAATTTGTGGACGATGAATAGAAACAAGAAATAGAAATAAGAAGAAATAGAGACAGAAGATTTAGAATAAGAAATAGACGAAAACAAAGAAATGAAAAATGAAGACGATGAAAAAGAAGAAAATGAGGGAGATAAAGAGGAAGAAGAGTTAGAAGTAGATCAAAAAAATAGAAAGAAGAAGAAATAGAAAGAAAAAGAATAATACT
Source organism: Ariolimax columbianus (assembly GCA_036924085.1). NCBI lineage: Eukaryota > Metazoa > Mollusca > Gastropoda > Stylommatophora > Arionidae > Ariolimax > Ariolimax columbianus. Next base: position 29,770,394 of record JAVGWX010000007.1, read on the forward strand.
ATTAAAAAGATGAAATAGAAAAAAGATGAAACGAGGAAGAAGGAAAAATACTTGCATTTTTTACAACTTTACCCTGTTTTATGATTCTGTGTGTGACGTATTGTCATTTTTACATACCGTCAAAGTTTCTCCGACTTCAGCACTCATTTTTGAATGGTTTTTACTTTCCTTATGTCAGTGACCTTGTTGTTTCGTGAATCGAAAACAAGCAAGCTTTTGGATTGAGCCATGCCAATAACTATTTCTGTACCGCCCCCCCCCCCCCCCCCCTCGCACCTTTTCTCGTAATCAAACGGATGACAATAACAGTTCAAATGATACTTTGCAATCGTAACTCTGAAAGCAGAAACAAAATCTTGCTGACAAAGAAGCCGAATTCTCACTGGTATTCAATTATCGAATCACTCTTTAACAGACGCCATTAACAATAATAACTTCTGGAGCATTCTCTCGAGACCTGGACAAAAACAGCCCGTTAACTACCTCTAGCTACAGCGCAATACAAGAGTCCATCAGTTAACAATGTCTTTGATTAACATCACTTCTTTGCTGTTCTTCGTGTTTTTCCTTTCCTGTCATTATCGTTTTCCTTTTCTTCTTCTACTCACTTGTCTTCAACTTTTAATTTTCTTTCATTGCATCTTCTTCCTTTTCCTCGTGTTCTTCTATGTCAGAACTTTATTTTTTTTCTTCATTTACTTTGTTAATTCTCGTCATTATTTGTTTTACTTCTTTCCCTCTTTGTGGTTTTTTAAATTTCTTCATAATTTTTTTCATGTTCTCATACATTAAATTGTTCTGCTTCATATTCTTTATCGTCTTCTTTTACTTCTTCTTCGTGTTCTTGTTCTTTTTTTTCAGTATTATTCACCTGCTTCTTCTGCTTAATGTGTCGTTCACTAGGAACGCGATGTGTTACGATGCTGCGATGTGGACACTAACAAAATCACTAAAGGACAAATTGAGAGTGACCTACGTCTCACTTGATTCACTCTTCAGAACCAACGTGTGTAAGGTGTCCACAATTCTGACATAAGACAATTTCGCCTAGTGAATAATGCAGTAATCCATGCACACAAGGCAAACCATAGATGAGCAGATCAAATGTTACAACTCAAAAATTGTCGATTGAACACAGCGACATCAGTCTGGTGACCTCGAGGCAAGAAGATACCTCGGGGAAGGCCTACAATGCGTTGATCAGACTCCATTTCTGCTCCATGCAACATCCGAGATGCCCCAAGTGGAGTAAATACAACGCACTGGACTTCGGTGGCCCAAGGAAGGGTCCGATGGAAACGTTGAGTTACGTTGATGTTTAGGTTATCAAGATCATAATCAAGATTAGGAACGCACGTTTATCGCCCTTTGTAAAGCGTGTCCTTGCAGTTAGGGTGTATTCCTCTCACATCAGAGAGATAGAGAATCGCGTTCTGTAAAGCGTGGCCTTGCAGTTAGAGTGTATGCCTCTTACATCAAAGGGATGGAATATCGGCCTTTGTAAAGCGTGCCCTTGCAGTTAGGATGTATTCCTCTCACATCAGAGGGATAGAGAATCGCGTTCTGTAAAGCGTGGCCTTGCAGTTAGGGTGTATTCTTCTTACATCAAAGGGGCAGAGTATCGCGATCTGTAAAGCGTGGCGTTGCAGTAAGGAACTTTTCCTCTTACATCAAAATAGCGGAGTATCACCATCTGTAAGGCGTAGCGTTGAAGTTTTGGCCTTTTCATCTCACATCTAAGTGGTGAGTCAGCTGTTACTATGTGCCCTACTCGCTGTTTAAAAAAAAAATCGGAATAGCGATGATAGTAGCTTTTTAACAATTGTAGTTTAAGTTGAGACTACATACTGCGAGCAATTTTTCACTTCCTCACTAAAGACAGTTATAATTTTGGATTACTATTGTTTTACTCCATGTTCGAAAATATCGAATTATACGGACCGGTCAAGAAAGTTAAAATATTTAGTCTATATAGCAAGAAATATATCCTTGCTGGTCCAAATAAGCGAGTAAGACATAAGATAATTGACCAAAGGGCAGACAAAGTTATTCATGGATGGGTAACATCGAGAAATGGACTGGAAAAAGACATTCAGATTGCGCGATTACGGCTTTAGAGAGTTCTTCGGAGACCAATGGCAGCCGATCTTTGGCGCGGAGATGGAACTTAAACTGAACTTAACCGTCCAATATTAGTGATTTTTCTCAAGTGTGATATTTATGTTTGAAATCCGCTTTCCTGGACAAGTAACCTTTTGGGACTACATATAAGTGCTGGAGAGTGGGCGTATTCCATTCCCAGACCGGCAGGAAACCAGCAACAACGTTATGGTTGTTTCACAATCACAGTGGGAGCATATGCACCATGTAAAGCCGTGTTGAGTATTATAAACGATGGATGCATGTCTTGAGTTATCCTGATAGAAATTATATATAAATATAGTCACTTATTACTTTGACAGTGGATTATTAATTATTCAAAAAGAGGATAAGTCGCAAATGTTTCATTGAGACTTAATTTAAATTACGTTTATTTATTTTAATCTGCAATTAATTTTGAAACATTTAAGTAGCATGACTCTTGCAGAGCGTCGCTATCACGAAAGAAACTAAATCTTTTTCCAAATCTCCAGCCTGCTTCAAAGTCATGCCCAAGCATTACTTGACATTTTGGTACCATTGCCTTCTTGGTCTGCCTTCGTCTCTCTTAATTGTCATTTCCGTTTTCTCAAGAGCTTTGCTCTTTTGATGTGGCCACAGTACATCAATTTTCTGTTAATGATGGAATTTATCAACTAGTTCTCATCTTTAGCCATCTCTTGTTGAATATCTGCATTTTCGTTTTTTTGGTCTACGGTATTCTGAGGAACGTTCTATAACATTTCGATTCGAAAGACTCAATTCTCTTCCATGAGGTTTTGGTAGCTGTCCATGTTTCTCAGCCATAATGCCACCATAGGAAACACACACGTTCTCAAAATGTTCACTTTCTTGGTTTGCTGATATTCTGCCTTAATTGTCTCAGGTTACGTAGCCTCTGCATTGCCATAGCCAATCTCCATCTTTCCTTTGAGCAATCGCCAGTGTTGTCAATTCTGGAGCCCAGCCCCTCGAAGTTCATGACAAGCTAAGATTCCACTTCCCCGAACTTGAATTGATCTTGACTTCTTGTTTTGTCGGTGGTCATTAGCTCTGTGCTGTTTATGTTTACAAAGATGTTTAGATCTTCGCTGCCTCTGTTTACGGTTGTAGCTAGCTGGTCATACCACTCTGAAATGTTTGAATGTATCATAGTATCGAATGTGCATCTTAGCTCTTGGATCTTGTTTCCGGCAATTGTAAAGTGATCTTAACTTATATAATATCATACTTGTGAAAGTTCCTCATTTTGCACTCTGCGTACATGTTAAAAAAAGGCATTGGGAGAGGATACATCCCTACCGTACTCGCATTAGCACCTCGATCCAATATGATGTGTCCACAAACACGCTGACATTAGCTTCTTGTTCATTTTGTATATATCTTAGTCTTAATTTTAGTTGACTTTTACTTCTACATTGGCAAACGCCCTTGTGCAGATCTCATCGCTAATGTAAGCTATATGTAGCCAGGAAAAGGGCTAGGTTCGAGCAGTTTATCACATTACTATGGAGGGTGGGTAACTAATGTGCAAGTCCCTCTTAACACCAGAGCAAAGAAGACCCGCAGCCTGTTAGGCGCTATTTATGCTGCTCTTAAGAAACCACATAACCATGTCCGGTGTTATGCCATTTCACAGAGTTAGTCGCCTCTTACGATATGCTCTCTTTGAGGCAGTGGCGATATTCTTAACTGTGTAATACACAAAGACCCCGCGAAACCTCTTGGGATGTTATATATATATATATATATATATATATATATATATATATATATATATATATATATATATATATATATATATACGTTGTGTGTGTGTGTGTGTGCGTGCGTGCGTATGTGTGTGGTGTGTGTGTGTGTGTACGTGTGTGCGTGCATGTATAAGAGGAACCACTGTAACATGGTAACACATAAGCATCACACAGATTTGTAATTAACTCAGCATGTCTGGCCTCCAGCAAAATAACCCTAAACTGGATGTGGACAGTGATTTAAAAGTGTTATCTTCAGTGAAGAATTCAAGAATCCAAATTCCGGTTTTGTTACGTATTTTACTTAAAGGTTTGCGCGAATCAACAGACTCAAGGGTGGCATTTTCAACCAAATGAGGATCAGGACAGGTAACAGGTCTACTTGGGATGTGGCGTGGTGTATTGTTGGGGGTGGGGGATACACAGACAAAACAATACGTTCACACAAAACGAGAGATAACAATATGGACCCGGCGAGACAGATGAGAACCAAGACCTGACTTGAGGTGTTATATTGAAGCTAAATATTCAGAATGAGAAATGTTGCTCTTTCGTGCACATTGGACATGGCCGTTAAGTGGCGTAATGCAGTTGTTTTCATCACATCCCGAGCTTGACGCGGTCCTTCATTGCGGATGTTCTACGTTTGGCTTCAACAACGTGTCTGTCACTACTACGGGGATCACGTCGATCATCCACCTTGCTAGCCATGTTGCAATAAACACAGCTCGTTTCCATGGAGGCCCTCGTGGAATTGAGGTAATGGTTTTGGTCAGTACATTTTACCTGACTTTGACAAACATTTCAGATCAGAATGTTTTTACCTGACATACTTTAGTCTTCTGTTCCACTAGACGTACATACAACAGCCTTTGAACCAACGTTGGCATTTACTAGACAATCTTGAACTTTCATCTGACGGTGAACGACATATAAGAAAAATATCCTTATTTCTGGGGAAGAATACCACCAAAAGATTGCGTACCCACTTGAGACTTTATCTGATGGTAATGATAGAAAAGAAGAAGACAATTATTGCTGGGGAAGAATACCACTAAAAGATGGTGCACCCACTCAGAGATTGCGCACCCACTCTAAGATTGTGCAATAAACAACGATTGATTGCATACCTACTCAAAGATTACACAGCAGCTCAAAGATTGCCCATCTAATCGCTAGGTGAAGTCAAGTGGAACATGCTATCTATAATCGTTGTAGATTGTGTTTATGATACCAAAGGCTGTTTAAATTGATTTCGGCCATTTCTCCATCGAATACCGAGAAGACTTACTCAGCAGTCCATCTTATTGGTAGGCAACCGAGTGGACGCGCTCAGTTGTAGTGTCACTAGAGCAGGGCGTTTTAATTCAATAAAGCGATAAGTTGCAAACCAGTTTATAAGTTCTTCAGCATCGCACAATCTAATCTCGTATCTACGACGTCTATATACATAGTTCCGAAACGTGTTTATTGCAATTCTTAATCTCAGACTACACTTGACTGGGTATGCACTGATATCCGATGAAATAAAATGGGTGGATAAAAATGAAGAAGGTACAGTATACCATGCCCTTACATTACGCTGTCTACAGTGTTCTTATTTATACGTTGTAATATTTTGAGAACATATTACTGTCAGAACACGTTTTACTGGATGGTGTGTTATTGGTTTATATGATTGATTTGATTATTTTTTTCGTTTAAACTGAAGCATAAGACCACTACTGCACCAAGTCATTTCATTAAAAGTCTACATCCGAGCAATGGTAAACCAGTACTAAGATTTTTACATGACGAAATTGCTAGCTGCATATACATCACTATTGAGTCGACTCTTACGTTAAACGATATTTAAAAAAAAATTCGATATAACACCAAGCACCGTACACAAGAACATATACGAGGCGTGTTCAAATGAAACTGGACATAACTGCACCAAGTAAACATACGTACGATGCGCATCATGACGTTAATTATGGTGTCAACAGCACATACCAACCATCAAAGTTGCACAAATTAATTATCCCTTGACTCATAGTTTCTTCGGCAGACCGTTTAAAACATGATTGGAAAGGAAAGGCAATCCATGCAGTTGATAGCTAGCGGTCATTGAGTTTCTAACAGGATGTCGACCAGTTGAAATTCATCGTAGAATGCAGGCAGTGTATGGTGATAAAATTGTGTCGAAGACAACAAGAACTGTCTAAGAACTGATCAACAATGTTTAAAGAAGGACGCGAGTTAACGAAAGATATTCTGAGACCAGGTCAGAGGCATTTTGTTGCGTCCGAAGATGTCATCACCAAAATTGATGCAGCAATTTGGGTCATCATACACTGCATGCATTCTGCGATGAGTGGCAATTGGTCGACATCCTTCAGCTGTTTGAAACATAATCACTGCTCCCTGATCGACTATACCCCGATTCCATATCATACCCGCCATTTTTTCAACGGTTTTCTAAGAAAACTATAAGTCAGATGATAATGAAATTGTTAAATCGGTTGTTATGTGCTGTTTACACCAGAATTGATGTCATCATGCGCATCGTACGCATGTTCACTTGTTGCAGTTCGGTCCGGTTTCATTTGAACACGCCTCGTAGATCCCTTTAGTTACATTCACTGATTTATATTATATTTTCAACGTCCAAATGAGGTCCCGATACACAGAAGTGATATATTTTACATATAACTGAGTATACTTAGCTACATATTTGATAAATTACCCCTATTAATGCATTCTCTTGGTCAAAGTATATAAACAATGTTGATCTTCATGTTGGATTCCATAATCATCAAATTCGTGAACGTATTTTAACGAAATATAGATTCGAAGTTCGCACACTTGTAATCAATTATTTCAAGTTCGTTCTAGAACGACCAAGCTAAGCAGTCCGGCCTGATAGCCTGGGTCCGCCGCATTGACATACCTTAACCACGGCTGATGGCAATGTTCACGGTAGCATACAGGGTCGATGGAATTAGGGCGATTTGCCAGGTGGTTTGTGGACGACCCCTGTCTCGATGTGGGGTCTTTTCTCACCTCCGATTTACAGTGACTGGTGTAAAAGCTGTCGAGCGGGAATGATCTGACAGAAGAACGGGGAAACCTACACTGGGGGCAACTCTTCGCCTTCTCTCTCTTGTCATCTTACTCTGTTTCATTTGACTCTGTCCTATAGTCACACTCTTGCACAACTTCCACCCGGCGCCTTCAGGGTGAGACCCTTCGATTGCACTTTGGTTGGGATGGCTTCTAAGAGCGTACAAACCTAGCATAGGTACATACAGATGCACACATGCATCCAAACATTGGTTTATGCATAGTAATATCGCCCAAATTGAATTCGGTCTAGTGTGGAGTAGGCGCGTCTCCGACAGTAGAAACTAGTGAGGCAAACACGTAAAAGATACCAACAAAAAAAGACAAAAATATCTGAGAGAAACGGGTCACGTTGCCAAAGAAAGAAAGGTTGCACCGATCCCTCGATGAGGTAATGCTTCCATCGCGTGTCCATCTGGAGACATGGGTGTTAGCGACCAGGTTATGCAGCGAACATTGTTTTAGAAAGTCGTTGGATGCCAATGTGAAAGTCCTCGGGTCGTTTCCGATCACAAGTTAATGCCGTCAAGGTTCAGAGTCGTACAAGAGGATTGGAATGACATAGGATCTATGAACACGCAGCATATTCCATGGATAACATCTACATTGGTGAAACTGTGCAGATTGGGTTCCGCTACAAGGACGATCATCCGAGTGATGCTGTGGATTATGCGAGTATCAAATGTGAATTTGGTGCTAAGGTATATGAAGTCCTCCGGTGGGAATGACGAAATTATCGTTTACAGTGATTCCTGCGGCAGGCAGACCGAATTGAATCTTGATCTTCGACAAGGAAATGTGCATGCCTAGGTGTAAAGCTTACTATTCTAAGGGCTCCAGGGTAAGCCTGAACTTAGAATGAGATCAGACATTCACTTTACCACATTACCCTCACCATCATTCCAGCTGATGTGCAGTACGCGAGGAAGCCAACAATATGTTTTCATTATGATCTTTTGCGGGCTTAGGTCTTTATAAACTGCATAAAGTATTAGTTAGATCTAGATTGAAGTATTGTGTACAGGTGTGAAGGCCTTATCGTAGAGCAGACATAAACATGATGGAAATGATTCAAAGAAGAGCGACAAAACTGTTAGTGGGATTCCAGAATTACAGTTATGAGGAAAGACTAAGAAAAATCGGCCTACAGTGTCTAGAAAAGAGAAGAATTCGTGGTGACTTAATACAGGTTTATGAGATAATTACAGGAACGGTAAAATTAAAATTAAAACTAGTTTTTTTTTTTTTTAATACAACCACCAACGAGAACAAGAGGCCACATATACAAATCAACTAACGAAAGGTCCAGGTTGGATATTAGGAAATATTTGTTTAGTCAGAGGAGTGGTGAATGCTTGGAATGCATTACCCCAGGAGCTGGTGGTGGGTGAGACAATTAATGCATTTAAGAATTTATTGGATGTGCATAGTATTTAGTGCAGGGTAATGCAGATGTGACTGGTTGTATACAGACTCTGATGAGTCTTCTAAACTAGTTTAAAAACGTTAATTTAAGTTTGGTTAGTCTATCTCACCATCGCATAGATGGGCTACCCCGCGGGCGTCTACAGGCGTTTAGCACCAAAACGTAGTTCTACTAGTCAATATGTTGTCAGGCATGCTTGCCACATGTCCAACCGAGCGATGTTTGCGGATATCTCTGCTTCCACAACGTCTCGAAACAAAGTTTGATGTTGCATTTAGTCGATCCTTATCTTTTTTTTCCAAACCTCAATTTTAAGTTTGCGCCGTTTCATTGCTACCTGATTGTCTCTGAGCTGCTCAGCTGTTTTGAGTAAGTTCCACTTCTTGCATCCGAAAGTCAATCCTGCTATGACCGTTATAATAAAACTGTGTGCTCTTGTCGTGGTGTCTTTCGTCTCTTGGAGTATTCTTGCATAATCGAGGTTGGTCAAACGCAAGTGTCCAACAGAGACATCCGTGTTGTGAGTTTCAAATTGCACAAGACCTCAATCCATAGCACGTTAGAAAAGCCATTTTGTGTTTACACATCCCCAACGGACGCAAGACGATGTTAGGTCTTTCTGAGTGAGACCTTGTATCTTGGACCGTACAACATTTAAATGGAAAAGTTTATTTAGTAAGCCAAAACAATACGAATCATCCGAATTGTCTTTGTTTTTATTTAATAGTGGTCCCTGTGGCTCTTACTGGGGATGACAGAAAAATTCAACCTCACCTCTCTGCATGTCATACACTTTGAATAAAGACAGTTGTGCTTATTGGTAGCACCCACCACATCACCTAAACCAAAATGCTAGAAACAACAACATATACAAGAGCACACATAATGCCTTGGTCCAGGTTTCTTTATAGAAACCAGCTGTGATGGCGCCACTTTGCTACAGATACAGCGACGAATTTAATTATTTAATTTAGTCTCCAACAATTTAATTCCTCAACAGTAGTGTAACTATTATGGTACACACTTTGTCTTAGTATAGTGAAGTCTCAAACAACATTATTCCCCGACAATAGTGTAACTTCTATGCGGCAAACATCATTGACTTAGTATAAGGAGTCTCTAACAACTGCATTACCTGACAGTAGTGTAATTTCTATGGGGCAAAACCTTGACTAACTATACTGTAGTCTCAACAACTTCATTCCCCGACATTAGTGTAACTACTATGGGGCAAACCTTGACTTACGTTGATGCTGGCTAGGGAAAACCTAAATCAGTGTTGGGCGTACATATAAATGAACAATTCTCCACATATATTTCATGGTTCAACGGAACTAGAAGTAGGAATATTTTTTTTTTTTTTTTATACTTAACGAAATTGCCTATTTAATCAATCACAATACTTAGGAAACAAACGAAGACATTCAAATTGTTCGAGTGTGTTGTGTCGCCTGCAGTCATAGTATCGTTTCGGTAATTTGTAGAATTATTGATCACTTAATGAAGGTGCTAAACACGTGTTATCGTCTGTCACAATAAATCGATACTTCGCGCTTCTACACCATTGATATATCCACTCATTCTATTCACTCGAACACACGTACACATTCACACCCGACTCGTGATTCGCCTGGAGACAGCTGAATTTCCGCCTCGCGACAAATGGGGCGTTTCCTTAGAGACCTTGTGATTAGAATAACGTCTGTGATCCTGAGTGGCTGGGGACATAGGACGCATCCAGAATGGATGCTTATGCTGGTAACACTCGTCAGCTTAACATGATAAATGGCCGGCTATGTGCCGTGTGGATTTCATCAAGTAGCCGTATTCCAAACCTGGTTTCTTAGGTCAACGAAATGCATCATTTCTGTCACACAAACCGAGAGGTTTGCCGGGGTATATGTGTATGACAAGGATACGAATAGTTGCACTGCCTCACAGACAGCATGCCATAAACGGTTTGACATTGCATAACACCCGCCATGGTTAAGGGGTTTGTTAAGAGCAGCATAGATGGCGCCTAACATGCCGAGGGTCTACTTTGTTCTAGTGTTTCAATCTATTAAGATGGACGCGCACATCATTTAACCACCCGCCATAGTGGATTAATAAGCTGCTCGAGCCTAGCTTGCTAAGCGGGAAATCATCCACCTGAATGCATCCAGCTCATACCAGATATGTGACCTGCATATGCGCCTATGCTCCTGTAGAAGTACAGGTTAACTAAGACTTAGACTACCACATAAGGTTTATGAGTTACATAATTGCTGGGTCGGTTCCTTGACTCGGTTAAAGTAGCGGGTTCAATCCCTGGTATGTATTTCCGCCAGCTTACGCAGTTGTGAATATGTACCCAACTTACATTTTAGAGAAATTATGGATTCACCCCATCTCAAGAAACGCCGAGAACATATTATATAATTAAATTACACTTCATCGCTGACGGAAAGGTATCTTATAACCATCATGTGGCATGTTCTTTCCAGATCGTAGTCTCCATTACGACAGAACTGTACATCTTGTTTCATATTTCGGGATTGCATTTAATCTGACCTGAATGTTGTTCGTTTTCGTAAACTGACCATTGTCCAGTGGCGTGGACTGACCATTGTCCGTTTGTGTGGACTGACCATTATCTGTTTGCGTAGACTGATCATTGTCTGTTCACGCGAACTGACCGGTGTCCGTTTGGGTGGACTGACCATTGTCTGTCTGCGTGGACTGACCATTGTCCGTTTGCGTGGACTGACCATTGTCCTTTTGCGTGGACAGACCATTGTCAGTGGACACTTACGTGTCCAGCATTGGTACGTTTTACCTGCCCTGTAACAGAAGCAGCATATTTATGTTTTTGGTCGCAATTTTTGATTTGCTATTTTTGGCTCAGGCTAACCATTCCAATCTTTGATTTGCTGGATTTGGCTGAGGCTAATCATTCCAATCTTTGATTTGCTGGATTTGGCTGAGGCTAATCATTTCAATCATTGATTTGCTGGATTTGGCTGAGGGTAATCATTTCAATCATTGATTTTCTTTGATTTGCTGGATTTGGCTGCGGCTAATCATTCCAATCTTTGATTTGCTATTTTTGACTGAGGCTAATCATTCCAATCTTTGATTTGCTGGTTTTGACTGAGG
>JAVGWX010000007.1:29786952-29851952 GCA_036924085.1 Ariolimax columbianus
GTATGATGGGGAGGAAGATTAAGAGGAGTATAACGAGGAGGAAGATTAAGAGGAGTATGACGAGGAGGAACATTAAGAGGAGCATGACGAGGAGGAAGATTAAGAGGAGTATGATGAGGAGGACGATTAAGAGGAGTATGACGAGGAGGAAGATTAGGAGGAGTATGACGAGGAGGAAGATTAAGAGGAGTATGACAAGGAGGAAGATTAAGAGGAGTATGACGAGGAGGAAGATTAAGAGGAGTATGACGAGGAGGAAGATTAAGAGGAGTATGACGAGGAGGAAGATTCAGAGGAGTATGACGAAGAGGAAGATTAAGAGGAGTATGACGAGGAGGAAGATTAAGAGGAGTATGACGAGGAGGAATATTAAGAGGAGTATGACGAGGAGGAAGATTAAGAGGAGTATGACGAGGAGGAAGATTAAGAGGAGTATGACGAGGAGGAAGATTAAGAGGAGTATGACGAGGAGGAAGATTAAGAGGAGTATGACGAGGAGGAAGATTAAGAGGAGTATGACGAGGAGGAAGATTAAGAGGAGTATGACGAGGAGGAAGATTAAGAGGAGTATGACGAGGAGGAAGATTAAGAGGAGTATGACGAGGAGGAAGATTAAGAGGAGTATGACGAGGAGGAAGATTAAGAGGAGTATGACGAGGAGGAAGATTAAGAGGAGTTTGACGAGGAGGAAGATTAAGAGGAGTATGACGAGGAGGAAGATTAAGAGGAGTATGACGAGGAGGAAGATTAAGAGGTGTATGATGAGGAGGAATATTAAGAGGAGTATGATGAGGAGGAAGATTAAGAGGAGTATGACGAGGAGGAAGATTAAGAGGAGTATGATGAGGAGGAAGATTAAGAGGAGTATGATGAGGAGGAAGATTAAGAGGAGTATGATGACTACCACAACAATGGGAAAAAGTCGTATGGACAGTTTTAATTTTATGGGGACGATAATGAGGATGATGATGGGGATCATGAGGCGGATATTGAGCAGTGTGGATGATGAGAAAGTTCAGGAGGATGATGATGAGGGTGATGATGAGGGTGACGATGGGGATCATGAGGCGGATATTGAGCAGTGTGGATGATGAGAAAGTTGAGGAGGATGATGATGAGGGTGACGATGGGGATCATGAGGCGGATATTGAGCAGTGTGGATGATGAGAAAGTTGAGGATGATGATGAGGGTGATTATGGGGATCATGAGGCGGATGTTGAGCAGTGTGGATGATGAGAAAGTTGAGGAGGGTGATGATGAGGGTGATGATGGGGATCATGAGGTGGATATTGAGCAGTGTGGATGATGAGACATATGCGGATGATGATGATGAGGGTGACGATGGGGATCATGAGGCGGATATTGAGCAGTGTGGATGATGAGAAATATGAGGAGGATGATGATGAGGGTGATGATGAGGGTGACGATGCGAATATAGGTGATGAAGAAGATTAATATTTTGATCATGAGGAGGTTCATGAGCAGTATGGATGATACGAATGTGGATGAAAATGGTTAGAAGCAAGATTAGAGGAATGATGATGAATGTGACATTAAGGAGGAAGATGAAGAGGAACATGAAGAGGATGATTATGAGAAGATTATTGAGCAGTATCGATGATGAGAAGGATGAGGATGAGGAGGAAGATGAGGATCATGAGGCGGATTGTGTCCAGTGTGGAGGATGACAACGATGAGGAGAATGGCGAGAATAATGATTACGCTAATGACGCTGTTTGGGATGATGATGAGGGTTACAATGAAGATGAGGAAGAAGATATAGATGAGGAAGAAGCTGAAGATGATAATCAGGTGATGAGGATGAGGATGAATACTGATAGTTGCCTAAAAGTGATCATACTTACGCAAAAGAGGAATATGATAATCATTTAGACATTTTAATTCTAGATCCTCTAAGATTCTTAGATAATGCCTAACAAAGCGGTCTTTGAAAATCGTGCATGAAGGCCTCTTTAACGACAGCAACACTTCAACTCATTCTGTTTGATACCATTGTTCGTACGCTTCCCTAGCTCTGGCTAACGACTTCCATTCCCGCTTTTATAATTCCACGTTGATCTCTCTCTCTCTCTCTCTCTCTCTCTCTCTCTCTCTCTCTCTCTCTCTCTCTCTCTCTCTCTCTCTCTCTCTCTCTTAACTTTCATAATCCTGTATTTTCCCACTGGCAGTGTAGTGTCATCATTGTTCTTCGGTTCCCCATCCTGTGGTAAAATTTGTTTTTCTGATGCGGTTTCTACAACAACAACAGAATGAATGTGGGTTTTACATAAACAGGTATAAATCTCCTGAACCTGAAAGACCAGGATGCCAACTTTCACCTGGCTTATCTGACCCGACCTGATCAAGGAGTGACACAGCTGAAATAGCCCTGTGTGCAGCTAATGGTTTTCAGCTTACTTTCGCTGATAAATTCCTACAAAGTAAAGGCACCAGAGTTTTCAGATAACTTTGCAGTTGTAGCAATACAATGGAAAATCAAGTAAGAACAAAACTAAACTTGATTTGCAGTGGTCATTATCATGAATCGTACCTCGGGACGTTGACGATCATAAACAATACATGAACAACTCAAATCGTAGGAAAATAAATGTAGACGGATTATAGTTGGATTAGGCTGGCAAGACTTGATGGTGAACGAGTATATATGGGAAACAGCCAACAACCAGTACAGTAACAAAAACGTAGGAAATTGGATTGGAAAGTATCCTCAAAAGTGGACAGGCAGGACCTGACATGGAATGGACAAGGGAAGTGGAAAGAGGTAGGTATATTAAAGCACACGCAGAAGAGACTAAAAATCAACTTCACTCCCTGGCTCTCAACTGGAGAGAAACAAAAGGACAGTTCAAGATTGAACTTACTAAAAGAGGGTTGTCAATGCCATTTACTTCGAAAGAAGCAAGCTACATTGATTTATCAATTAATGTAATGATTTCTTGTGCACAGATCGTGGATGAACATTTCCTTTTGTCCGTTGAGCATTTCAGAAGATCTGGCTTTACCAAATGAGATTGCCATGTAATTCCCTATTTCTGTTACTATTTTATTCGGCTCTTGTCTATCGTGTCTCTAGATACCACCATGTTCTCCATTTTTCTTTCTGAGTGTACTCAAATATTTTTGTATCTATTTCAGTCGTCCTTTAATAACAGATCATATAGCTATTTGAGCACCCTGGTAGAACAAAATATGGAATCTAAAATATTCACGTAGTTCAAGTTCATAGACTGCGAACGTGCGTTTCTTCTTTTTTCCCTCTTCTTCTTCGTTCTCTTGTTCTTGTTTTTCTTTGTTGGCTTTCAGATGCCAACTTGACTATCTCAAAATAAAGCAGCCGTCTGTATGAAGTCATCAGTAGCTCGAAAGAAGTTATTTGTATTAATACTGGAGATGGCCAAATGTGCCATATGTATCTCGTATGCTGGCCACTTCTGCAGCAGATGTCCAGCAGTCCTTTCATCAGTGCCACTGGCACATTTATCATATATCGTATTTTTAACGTGTTGAATAAATGGTATCCTAACCTGTTGTGGCCACTGCGGTGTCTGAAAAACCCCACCTGTTCGGCCCTGCTTAGCTTGTAGCAATCCTCTTGATGGTGTTGTCCTTAATGCTCCGCTAACCACTTTGTATTGCATCTGCACCTGATAAACCTCCTGAGCCATTCTTATACCTGCATTAGTTTCAGACACCGTTCTACCTTCTCTAGTCAGTATGCCAGCCTCGTGATAGCAAAGTGTGTTGCAGTGAGGAGAGGGTCCATAAAATCACCACTTTCCTGAATCGGGAATATAGTTTATAGAGTATCTCACATAGTTATTTTACATCTTAATTTAGCAATTTCAAAGCGGAGGCAGAGGCACTGAGGGCTGCAGTAGAAGAAATGGATACATGCAAAAGAAATGAGAGCCATATAGTCCTGCTTACAGATGCCCTGGCTGTAGTCACAGCACTAAAAAGCCAGAAAAATACTTAACTTAATGATTTAAGAGCAGAACTCTGTCAACAATGCCAGCAGTCCGCACCAAAAAGGGTAGTGGTACAATGGGTTCCATTCCACTGTAACATCCAAGGCAACGAGGAGGCAGACAGACTGGCAAATGAGGGTGCAAGACTACCACAACCAGATACTAGAGTGACATACGAAGAGTCAAAAAGTCTTATTAGAGCCAGATACATGACCAAATGGGAAACAGAACATACTGGCTACACAAACAACGATGCATATTACCAGTTGAACAGAAGAGAGCATGTCGTGGTCTTCAGTCTTCGCACTGGCCACAATAGACTGAGGTACCACCTATTCAACAATTTGAAGATAGGTGGCACTGACGAATGCATGTGCTGTACTGGGAAAATGACCGCTGAACATCTGCTGCAAAACTGCTCGACATACGAGGACCAGAGTAAGCAGATGTGGCCATCACCAGTGGCAACACTAGACAAGCTCTATGGCAGTGTTGACAGCCTCAGGATGACCGCTGCTTTTTTCGAAAAAATAAAGGTTGACGCCTGACAGCATACTAAGAAGAAGATCTTAATTTTGTCAGCTTCTACTGTGCTGTTGTTTGACCTAGGTAGCCCAAGTTTCGCTACGATACAGGAGCATCCTAGTGACACATGCACGAAAAACCAAAGCCTTGGTTTTAATAATCAGTTTCTGGTTTTCCAAAGCACTCGATGTGAGACGATCAAATGTAGCAACTGTTTTGTCAATACAAATGTATATTTATGGTCTAGATATAGCTTGTCGTTATTGACGGACCCAAGGTCTGTGAATTGGTGCACAACTGCCTGTTCACAATTATCGATGCTAAATGATGTCTACTTCCTGCAGCAGCAGATTCGTTTTGTGGTGATTCATTGTTAGACAAAAATCTTTGCACGATTTGGAGAAGCGAATTTATGAAGCTTTAAAGTTCAATTTGACCGTGGGTGATAATTGCATTATCGTTGTCGAAATGCAGGTCCCTGATCGTGACTTCCCTAATCTTTGTTTTGGTCTTGAACTTTACAAGGTCATCTCGGGTGAATGTTAAAAATACAATCAAAAACCTTGCCTGGAAGGGTATGCAATGAATAAGCTAGCAGCAGACTGCAATTCATGGATCGATGATTCCATCACTGTCAATGACATATAATTGAGCAAGACTAAATTCCGGCTTCAAGGGGCGGCTCTGGAAACAGACTGCAACCGTGCAGTTTGGCTAAGATATTAGAGATCGAAGTTGGAAGGCATACCAGCTTGCAAAAATACCGTGCTGAAATCAGATGTGTTCGCCCGAAATGCCCATATATTGCATCCTCGCTGTAAACTACGATACTAAGTCACAAACGTAATTTCCAGAACAAATACCGAAGAAGATGAAGAACACAACGAAGAAGAAGAAAAAGAAGAAGAAGAAGGAGAAGAAGGAGAAGAAGAAGAAGAATGAACTGGTTTACTAAGAATTTGAAATTACACATTGGTCAAGCAGTACAACACACCTAATATTACAGACCTATAGTGATTACAACCTCGAACATAGCATACCACTAGTATAGATACAATTTGTTATTTAATGAGAAAATATGGCTTGGCTTGGCTTCGTTCGTTCTCAATCTCCCGCTACCAAACCCTAAAAGGGCGTAAGTAGCAGAATATAGTCCAGAGAACGGAATGCGTTGTGTCGTAGTTTACAACTTGACTGCGACATTTGCACCTTTCGGTCCAACACGTTCGACTTCAGCAAGCATTTTTTTAGTACTGGGTTAGCATTCCTTCTTCGATCACTTCTCCTTAGCCAGTTTGCTCTGTTGCAGCCTGTTATCCAGGATCACCGCATGGAGGTGTAGAAGTGTCTTGACAGCTCTGGTTCGCTGGCCCTGACGTTAGCAGTCAGGTATGGCTCATGCGCTGCTCAGCGTCTTGATCCCATTCGAAAATATTAACACCTATTAATCTCCCTGGATTGCACTGTTGTCGATGTGTAACATAACATAGCCAAATATCAGAACTCGGAGCAATTTTTAGAAATCTTAGAAATCTTTAGAAATCAATTCAGTGTAAGGACAATGAACAGACACTTGACTTAAACACAACATCCCGAGGCACACTCTGAAGCCAATCAAGTTAACTGTAAAGGAAATACTACAAGTCTGCAAACATTTGCACAGTGAGGCATGCCAGGTTATGCTAAAATGGATGCCAGCGCATGCGGGAATAACAAGAAATGAATGACTCAAAAAAGATCAAAAATAAATAGTGAATAGTATTTGTAAAAGAGGAAGCTGATCTTGGCAAGTAAGAAAAAAAATTTATTTAAAAAGCCATTCATGACGTAAGGAGAGCTTTAATTAGCAAAATCCAAAATTGTAGATATGCATATAATGTACTTTTTGGATCCGAAATTCGTGAAATGTATAAGACGTTAGAAAAACAAAAGAAACACGAACGGACGAGGTGTGTTCTAAAAGTACCAGACCTTTTTTCAAGAACAAGTGAAACATAGGTGTAGTATCTCGGCAGGGAGGTATTGTGGATTGTCATTTGTTATCGACACCAAATTGCGTCAATAGCTTGCAGGCAGCCTATCAGTGTTCAATGTAGGGAGAACCCGTCGGGTTTTCGTTCACTACGAAATGACGACAACAATTGAGAAGTGATGTTGCATCAACTTGTGAAAAAATCTAGGCGATACGCAAGTCAAAGCCATTTGGAAGACAACAGGCTTTCGGTAACGATGTCATGAGCATCAGGCATATCAATGAGTAGTACAATCGCTTCAAAGAAGGCCGCACATCATTGGAGAGTAGATCACGTTTCGATAGGCCCTCAACAAGCCTCAATGAAATGATTAAGTCATTACAAAGTACGGACCTTGGTCGTATAGACCCGTCGTGTTACTTGCAAGAACTTGCGGATGTGGTGGAGATAACGATTGATTCGCTGCATCTCATTTTGAACGAGGATTTGGCTATTCGTAGAGTGGCCTCGAAGTTCGTGCCGAAGCTGCAAAAGATAGAACAGTAGAAACTCCGTCTGGGAGTCTCACCTGAATACTGTGATCATTGTTCCCTTGCGATGTGTGGATCTTCCTAAGCTGAAAATGGATCCGATTTTTTTTACGCGAAGACATTATACGGAATATGGCAATCCAACTGTACTCCTTTCCCAAAACGAGGCACTCCTGAAATGCTTGTAACAATAGGGAAATAGCTGGGAAAATTGTGTGGCGTTGCAAGTAGAATACTTTGAAGGAGATTAGAGTTTCAAACCTCCAAGTAGAGTACTTTGAAGAGGATTAGAGCTTTAAACCTCCAGGTAGATAACTTTGAAGTGGATTAGAGTTTCAAACCTCCAAGTAGAGTAATTGTATTATTCCGAGTGTGGCACCTACCAGGACAACAACTAATACAGCTGGAGATTGATGGAGAAATGTAAATAGAAAAATAACACATTATCAGAGAGAAACACGACAATATGAACAGGCATATTGTGGTGTTTAATTAACAGATCCAATGAAGGACATAAAGACCACACACACACGCACGCATAAACTGCCCGTCCAAGAGCGCTCGCTCGCCCGTACGCAAGCTCACTCGCAAACACGTACATACACTCTATGAATCTATTTGTTTTTAAATGCCAAAGGTGGAGCAAAAAACGAAACCAGGGCCTTCCAATTAAATGTGTGACGTCACTCTGTTAGGCTCACGTGTGTTGTGCAAGCCCTTAATGGAGCCGCCCTCTCTCAGGATTATTCTGCGGATAATATATTTTGGGGGACATTACAGCAGCAGGACAAATCATACATGAGCTTATTGAAGCAAGCAAACCGGTTGACCTGAACATAAATACAAAAAAGATTCAATTTTTACCTTACGGACGAACTGCGACTGGGATGTGAGCCCATATAAAATGGCAATGCGTATGTCAGTAACAGCCACAGCATTGATAAGGAGACCTCACGCAGGAGAGCAGCAGTTTGGTTCAGCTTCAGCCGCATTGAACCGGTGTTCCAGCAGATGACGGACGTCAAGGTCATGGCGCAGGCAACCATTAGCATGGTTAACCCAACTATGTTATTCATGTGTGAGGTTTATAGTTTTCCTGCGCAGAAATGATCCGTGCTACCAATTCAAGAATTCAGACAGAAGTCATGAAATTATCTTTGAGTAACAACACCAACAAAATCAATTCCGGAATATCGTCGACTCTTCATCAATTCGAAAGTACAGGATCAGGAGAAGGAGGACCAGCGAGGAGGAGAGGGGGTGGTGGTGGTGAAGAGGGATTGTATTTCTTGTGGCGATACAATTACAACCGCTCGTGATAATCTACACCACGTCCATGGGGCATCATGGTTACCCAGGGCGAAGGACAAACACCAATTAAATCAGCTTTTAGCTACCTGGCATCACGCAATATTGCTGAATTGAATACTACCATTCAAATATCCACGTTTTCAAATTAGCACTAAAATAACATTATTAAATAAACAAAAAATTTGAAATAATTACACAAAGAAAACAAATTTTCATTAGCAGAAACAAGTCCATAGAGCGAGAACAGAATCCTAGAACAAAGAATACAAAAAATTCACATGTTTGTTAGCCTATGGTAAAATAATATAATATAATGATCAGTACTGGACAGACGGAGAAATGAAATTAACAGAATAGAGAAAACATTAACATATTTAGGTAAAAAGCAAAGAACTTGAACAGGTCAAATGATTCAAATACTTGCCTGTTTACATTAGATGGACATCTGGACATAGAAGTGGAATCACGATCACAGAGAGCTAATGCGGTTTCCTATCAGCTCTACACATTACTAACAGACAAACACATTCCAATGGAGACAGATGATAAAAGTATGTTTCTACCAACTCTATGCTACCAGTATCAGACATGGACTCACCAAAGCACAAGAAATAAAAATCATGATATGCGAAATGAGATGTTTGAGAAAGGCTGTCGCGGTCGCAAGACTGAACAGATTACGAAACGAAGTAATGCGGCAGACAGAGTGCAACACCGTGCATGGAATACATAGAAATGCAGACAATACAGTTATTCAGACACGGATCAAGAATGCAACCAATATTACCAGACATCAAGGTTGGAGAGCAAGAGGCAGACCATGAAAAAGATGGATAGATGGTGCCAAAGAGACATTTCAGAAATTCGGAAAGACAACAACATCGCCAACAAAGTTGGCACATGACAGAAAACTACACATCCTCTCTCCTCTAGCCACACAAGTTGAAGAGAGTGATGATGTGGTTAAGCTTGGAACAATTCCCCGTGTATATGCCATGGAGCAACAGAGAATGAATCCGTTTGGTCCCATTGTGAGAATGCAGCCAGACCATATTATGCATGCAACCTTCTACAGCAGAACATCAGGAAGAATAGCTAGAGATAGATCGAGTAAAAGGTAGATGGACAGTGTAAACGAGACCTGCCATAAAATGGGGGGAAATGTTACTCGGGTCATGAGATAGGATAAAATAAAATAACTTCCACGACACTGGACTACAATCCCCGTTGAAATTGAGACCATCAAAGAAGAAGAAGATGTTAAAAATAATGAAGGTACTCAAAATAATACTAATTCTCCTGTTCAAGTACTTAATTTTTTACTTAGTCGCTCAACTCTGTGACATTTTGATTTGGTGAATTTAATTTCTTATTTTATTTACTTGTGATTTGCAGTTTCTATGTAACGGTGTATCCAGCCCCGTGCCTATCCCATCTTTTTGGTCTCTTGCTACAGGCTTGGAATGTTTAAATCTGTCAGCATTTCTTTTTCTGGCACTCTTCAACATATGACGTCATAATTGTAGTAGCTGCGTTAACGTGTGCAGGGTAAGATAAGACACATGTAAATATGTCGCATGTTATTTGTAGATCGTTGATTCTAAGAACCACCGACTTATGTGGCTGTTATAAGTTTCTTGGCAGGTGTGCAGTTCTGTAGGTTGCCATTACTTTATTTTCGTGAACGAGCGATCGCAGCGAGAATAATAACCCCTGTCTGCCACACTTGAGACGGGCGTGATTCGGGACGGGTGAGTTGGGATTGTGAAATCAACTAACAATAACAACATTAAACGCTAATTGGTATTTTAACATTGAGATATGGCACACGGTCAACGATAAAGTTGATCAAATTGACAGAAACAAGAAAGTGTGCTGATGCATTACTGTGTATGAAGGTCGTAATGACACAGAATAAGATAAATACGAGAACTCAAATTAAGTCCCAAATTGCTGAAGAAATTATCTATGAATAAAGAAAGTTAACTGGTAACAAAGTTAACAAACAACGACGTTGGTATTAAGTTAAGGCAAACGCAGAGTACTGGCCTATTTGGACTGCGAGGGACATTATTCACATAAAGCGATATTAAGACTCATGAACGGGTTTTACCTGTATTATTAAGAGTTAATAAAGCCTCTTCTAAAACTAACTGGTGAGACTAAATATGTTAGGAAACAGCAATATCGGTAGAGTTAACAGATGGGAATGAAGGATAGTTTATACCAACTTGGGATCTACACAGGCCAAAATCAAGGATAAGGTTAACAATGTATGTGTCTTGAGCACGCTTCTATATGGCAGCGAAACGTGGACCACTTTTGCCAAACAAGAGCATAGTCTCAACACATTTTACTCACGGATCATGAAATCCATCCTTGGCGTCTCATAAAGAAACAGGGTGACAAATGTAAAGGTCCATTCTCGCATCGGTCTTCTAAGTATGTACACCCTTCTTCACCAACAAAGAGTGGGTAGCTTGGTCATGTTCGTGGCATGGAAAACGGTCGCATCCCCAAAGATATTCTCTATGGACAGCTGGCGTGTGGTAAAAGTACAGCTGGCCAACCACTGCTCCGGTTCAAAGACTCATGTCTGGATAGGGATCTGCCATCTTGTGAAGACATAACTGCAGACCGATCCAAATGGAGATGCAACTTGAAAAGTCACCTCAAGCTGGGCAAACAAAAGCGCATGCACACAACAAAATGAAGAGAGAACCTCGAAAGGAAAAGAACAACCAAAAACTCAGTAGATAGTTGTTACTCCAGGCATTACTGAACAGGGGCTTCTGATCTAAATAGGAGAGTTACCAGACGTTAACATACCCATCATTATCGATAGGCCAGATGGAACAAAAACAAGAAAATTATAGTATCTTCTATTTCGTCATTCGCTTTCAAATCTCCAGCTGACATGCCATTAAAAGGGCTTCGTAAGTACTATGATATTTTTCGGATGAAGTAATGCTTTGTGAGCTAGTTTACAGCTTGACTGCAATTTCTTACACCTTCCGGTCCGACACATCTTGAGCAATCATTATTGAGTGCTAGGTTAGCCTTCCCTCTTCGACTCTTACTCCTTAGCCAGTCTGTTCTGTTGTACCCTGCTATCCAGGATCACCTCGTGAAGGGGGAGATGGCTCTCTGCAGCTCTGGTTTGCTGGCCCTGACGCTAGCAAACAGCTATGGGTCGCTGACCACTTTAGCTCATGCACTGTTCAGCAGATTGATCCCGCATTGTAAAATTTGAAACTGTATACACATCATCATCATGTCGCATGTCCTTTTTAGAACGTCGCTCCATCACAGTCTCTCTGAAAGAAACTCGTTCCCTTGCCAAAACTCCAGCCCTGCTACATTCATACTCAGGCATTGCTGGATATCTTGGTGCCATCGTCTTCTTGGTCTACGCCTTCCTCTTTTGCCTGGCCCCATACCTTCCATCACCGTTCTCTCGAGAACACTGTGTCTCTTGATATAACCAAATTATTTCCATTTTCTAGCCAAAATATACATGGATAATAAATATACATGTATACAAAATATACATATATACAAAATATATATATTTATACACATATATGTACATGTGGATGTGAATATGTGTGTGTGTTTATGTGTGTGTGTGTGTTTGTGTGCGTGCGTGCGTGTGTGTGTGTGCGCGCGCGCGTCTGTGCGTATGTGTGTCTTTGTGTCGATACAAAACAGTAAACGAAATAACTAAGTTTTGCCAGCTATTAACCTGTAGATGATTCAAAAACCCTAACAAAAAATGGGAAAGGACCATACCATTGGCTAAGGTAATCTTTAGAAACCAAAAAGGTGCCTTTAGGTAATTGTGTCAAATCATGATTGCAGACCTTCACCGGGCAGATCTCTTTGTCACGTACTTGGAATCAGATGGTCAAATGTTATAACAAACACAAAATGACTCCTTCCATTTTTGTTGTTGTTGTTTGTTTGACCTGTGAATCCAGGTACTTTCGGTTCGGTAGCAAGTAGCATGTCGAATGTATCATTCTGTGCATTCCACACAAGGTGATGTACATTTTATTAGTTTTTAGCAACTTTATAATGTAAACGTATTGCTTATACTCTATATGAAATGGCATACCTTTGTTTTCAAGTAGAGGTCCGGTAATTAGCGCTATGGTAAACCACTCACTTATCAAGTCAAATGTTACGGTATCCAACTCTCGTTACTGACACACACGATTCGACCAAGATGGTTCCTGACTTCCTGCAAGGGAACAAATGGCAGTGCGGAAAGAAATTGGGAAATCCCAAATCACATACATGCTGTGGCCTGCTGCAATTATTTTTGTAACACTTCATCCACGACAGCAATGTCTGCTATGGCGGCTACCTTTCCTGCCTCTTCCTCTTGAACGCCCAATACTCATTATAAATGGTCCAGCAGTCGGGACAGAAGATACGCTCGACTTAGATGAAGAGTTGCAGACTTAATTGTTCGATGTCTCAGGAAGTTCCAAGGTGGGGTAACGAGGTATTGTCCTCGCTTTTTTTCTGTTCCCTTTAATTGTAAAGTTCATCCAAATATAGTGACATTAAAAATGTTGTATCGGTCTAAGCTTTGAAAATTGTTTTCTAAACTTTCCTAATAGAGATCTAACATAACACGTCACTCTAAGTGGCTTGTGTAAAAATGAGTCCAATAAATAAGCCACCTGAAGTGGCTCATGTAGTCTAGGAGTTAATCTAAGTGACGTATCCTAGTTTGACGAGTTAAATGAACACGTGATGTGTGGATAGACAGGAGGCATTCTCTTGGTCAAACTGACGTATTTCTACATTGAGCGAAAAATTACATACGGTACTAATCATCCCAAATGGTATGGAAAGTTCGGCAACTTTCACAGTCGGCGGGAATGAAATACAAGAACTAAGATATGCAGATGATGTAGTTGTTTTCTCGAAAATAATTGCAAAGCTAAAATAGATTATCATGTCGGTCAAAAGAGGCAGCGAGAAACCAAATATATTAATCAACACGGGCAAAACTGTTGGCACTGACAAGGCAGAAACCAGAACTAGAGTTATCTCAGAAGAGCAACAAGTTCAAAACCTCACGACTAAAGAATATCTCGGTTATATGGAACAACGTGAATTGTCAACAAGAAATGAAGATAAAACTATCCACAGTAAGAAATGGGGACGATGAAGGTAACATCTGGTTAGGCAAAACACACTAGTCAGAGAATGTTAGTCAGGGTCAGCAGAAATATATTGGCCAAGACCCTCGCCTGAGCTCCTCGTTGGTCTTCCTGGAATCGGGCTGTTATCGAAGACAACACTCTGGCTAACAAGGTGAGGATCAACGCGATCGTTATAGTAGTGAGTGACACCCAGATGAGGTCATGCACAGCACAACCGCCTGGAGGACCTCTGTCCACTTCGTCAGCACGCTCGGAATGTGAGAAAAGATACTGCATCCCGTCACTTAACGCCCTTTTCAGGGCGCACATTAGAGTACCCTGCTCATTGTGGGTATTTAAAACAACAACAAAGGTACTAAAGATAATAACTAGAATGAAAAATGGAAGAGATAACACTAACAACAATACAAAAATAAAGATCCTGAGGACTTGCATTTTACCGGTGGAAACGTACTCATGTGATATATGGTCAACCATACAGACTCCGCGGAAGAAGATTTAATCTTTCGAACTAAAATGCTACACGTGCGTGCTAAAATTAACATGGACAGCGAAAAAATAAAATTGAATAAATCC
The DNA here is from genome assembly GCA_036924085.1 of Ariolimax columbianus. Classification (NCBI taxonomy): domain Eukaryota; kingdom Metazoa; phylum Mollusca; class Gastropoda; order Stylommatophora; family Arionidae; genus Ariolimax; species Ariolimax columbianus. The sequence goes on from JAVGWX010000007.1 coordinate 29,801,038, forward strand.
TACACGAGCTTCATATAGAACGAACAAAACTGGCTAACAAACAACATTACGTCTAGGAAATGAACACACTTCGGCCACATCAAACCTAGTGACCTAGCAAGAACGATAATGGAAGGAATGGTACTTGGTAAAAGATACTGACGTAGACGGTGGAGAAGATGGATATTAAAGAGGCTCATGGGTTGACAGTGGCAGAGGCGGAAGAGCTGGCAAGAGAACAACTGTTTTACTGATCGGCTGTCTTGAGAGCGACGTCCTGCAAAGGACATCCTGCATGAGGATGATGGTAATTTCTTTTTTTTTTTTTTTTTTTGCGTTTGCCTTATCCCTCTATTCCCCAAGGCGGTGTGCGTAGCACTGTAGTTTTTATTCTGCGTCAGTCGGCCCAGTGCATTCGACTTCAGCATGATGGTGATGAAGATGATGATTTATTTATAATAAACTAGATCAGCTATACATGTAATATACACAGTAAGAATGAAGTAAGAGACGTGGATCTAAGACAACACGGCAAAGAACAATTTCAGACGAAAAAGAAACCAATGAATCTAAGCTGGGACATAATACGAAGTAATGTCGCAAACCAAGCTAACTGGAATAAATTTACTGAGACAATGAATGAGGTCATGGCTGTTTCTTAAGTTTTCTGTTACAATTTTTTTTAACAATTTGAAGAGGTAAAAGAAGAGCTGCAAGAAGAAGAGGAAGAAGAAAAATCAGAATAATGATAGGAGGATGAAGAAAACAGAAGATGAAGAAGATTATGAATAAAAAGAAGAATATGAAAAAGAAGTGAAAGATAAAGATGAGACATGGGAAGAAGAGGATGAGGAAAAGGGAGAGGATACCAAAAACAAGAAGAACAAAAAGAAAGAGAATAAGGCAATGGAATAGAAAGAGGAAGAAGAAGATACAGAACAGGATGATAAGGAAAATAGTGAAGAGAAGTGAACGAAGACGAGTAAGAAGACGAGGAAGTAGAAAAGGAAGCAAATAGGAAGTGCAGGAAAAAGAAGAAGATAAAGAGGAAGAAGATGACAAAAAAGAGGAAGAGGAGGTACAATTGGAGGATAAGACGATGAATAAGTTGATGAAGAAGAAGACGAAACAAAGAAGCAGAAGAAGAAGAAGAACAACAACAAGTAGAAAAACAAGAAGTGCAAGCACAAGAAGAAGAAGAAGAAGAAGAAGAAGACGTGTAAGAAAGAGATACAGAAGGCAATGAAATTAAAAGTGGGTAACTGATCACTCGAGTGGTCTACCGGAGTCTGTGTAAAACAAGAATCAGAATAGCACCACTGCCTCGCAGAGAGCATGTCGTGAGATGTGTGACATGGCATAATACTAGCTATAGTTAGGTAGTTCGTTTAGTGCCGCATAGATGGCGCTGAATAGGCTGCGAGTATACTTTGCTCTAGTGTTTGAGTCTATTAAGATGGACTCGCACAACCGATTTAACACCCTCCTAAAGCGATTGCACCAACGCAGCGGAGTATTAAGCTGCTCGAGCCTAGCCCGCTAAGCAGGAAATCTTTCTTCCGGCTACATCCTGCCCATTCCAGAGCTGGGTCATGCACAGGGACATCTGCCCCTGTAGAAGTACAGGTCGACTAGGTGGGACCAGAACATGGACATCTGCCCATGTAGAAGTACAGGTCATCTAAGAACTAAGACGAGAACTCGCTGATCCAGTTGACTAGAAAAAGGAACGTTTGACCAGATGGTTTAGATGTAGATCATCGAACCGAGGGTTTTGGCGTTCATAAACTAGGTAAACAACCGTTTTCTTTCTTTTCTTCTTCTTCTGCGCTTGTTCTCAATCCCCCGCTACCAAGCAGTGAACTAGGCTTTGCAAGTAGCAGGATGTAATCCGGAGAACGGAATCCGTTGTGTCGCTAGTTTACATTTTGACTGCGATATTTGCAACTTTCGGTCCGACACATCCGTCTTCGGCAGGTTTCTTTTAATCTAAGGTAAATGAAAACCAATGAGAAGCGACCGTAACTCCGTAATTATATTTATTCCGTATTTGAGCATCAGCAGTTGGCTTAATAGTCTTAATACTTTTTTGGTTAGTTCTGTATATTTTTATTTTTATAACATAATGATAAACAAGATGTTAATTAAGTCACATAACTAAAACGGAGTCTCTTCTTTGTACTGAATGTATCATTTTCAAACAGACATATTAATTTCCTGCTAAATGACACATTAAAAATAGCATTAAAATAATTTTGTGACATCATGACACTGAAGGCTCCCTAATGAAGGAAAGGCGCTGACAAGTAATTGTGTCGAAGGCTGGATTTGCCACGAGTTCCTGGCAGATTCTGTAACTGTGGATTTAGAAATGTGTTTTTAAATCTTATAGTGCAAAGGTTCCCAGAGCGTTCCATACCGAGGACCCCAGAAAGTCAACGATTATGTTATGTATATATGGACGTAAGATGTAGAAGGTATTTGATGAACATGGTGTGGAATCAATTGCTGGATTGCATTCGTGCCTTATACGTAAACAGCGAAGGTGCAGTACGAACGGATGCACGTATGACAAATTGGTTTCCAGTAATGAATAGAGTACGACAGGTTTCAGGTCATCTTTAAGCAAAATGGAGAAGACGCACAAAACCAACTAACTTGCCTCAATTTTGCTTGCCAACAAAATGACATGACGATTAACACAGATAAGACTGAGTCTGTGATGATAGCAGGTGAACATTTGCAGAGAAGGTTTTACAGCAGTGACGTATAAAGCAAGTAATAGAATTCAAATACTTAGGTTAGACTGATGTGGCATCTGGAAGAAAAACGAATACTAATTCCACAGCAAGCTGGCTTTAGACAGCACAGATCCACTGAGGACCAGGTCATCCTCATAGCCCAGGAGAAAGAAGATGCCTACCAGGCACAGAAACACACAGTAGCTGTTTGGGTGGATCTGGAAAAGGCATTTGACAAAGTCTGGAAGGGTGGACTTAGAGTCAAGCTAAGAAGAAGTGATGTCTGTGGGAAGATGTACAAGTGGATCAACCACTACCTCAAACAAAGAACGGCCAGAGTCCAAGTACAAGGGCAGATGAGCAAAAAGGTGACACTCGAGCAGGGAGTACCCCAAGGGGGAGTATTGTCACCCACACTCTTCCTGGTATATATAAACGATATTACAGAGAATATACCAAGAAGAGTCCATAGCTCAATGTTTGCAGACGATCTGGCTATGTGGACCTCTGAAAAGAATCTCACCATAGCAAGAAATCGGATGCAGACGGCCCTAACATCGCTGGAAGAGTGGGCGAACTCATGGCTGGTCAAAATAAACGAGGAGAAAACCACATGCACAATATTCTCGCTTTCATTAAAACCCCAAAGTACCAAATTAAGTCTAAATGGCAAATTCCTGCAGCCAAACCACAACCCAACCTATCTGGGAGTCACATTTGATCGGCGCATGACATGGAAAAGTCAGATTGAGAGAAACCGAATGAAAGCCAGAGAAAGAATGGCAATCATGAGGAAACTTGCTGGCACAAGCTGGGGAGCAGACGAAGGCATACTAAAGAAACTGTATACTGGAAGAGTGAGACCAGTTCTCGAGTATGGCATTGCGGCATGGACAACAGCAGCGAAGGCGAACTTCGATAAAGTTAACAAACTTCAAAACCAAGCCATGAGAATTATAACAGGTGGCATGAAGTCAACGCCAATTGTAGAACTTGAAAAGATTACAAAACTGCAATCCATGACCGATAGAAGAGACTGCAGAGCCCAGCTGCAGTCAGAGAAACTCCGAAGACTGACGGACCATCTAATGCACCAGAGACTAAACAATTTGGGAATTGCAGAATCGCAGTCGTTAGCACACAAATGTGGTAGTAATTGAAAATGTATGTTTCTGTTTTTAACATTACCATCAGAGTCGCAGCTGTCAGATATAAAATGTGTTAGTAATCAAAAAGGTATGTTTATGTCCTTGACAACTGCCCTGAGAGTGGTAGTTGTTAGCTATGAAATAAGGTAGTAATTATAATGCGTTTCTATTCTTGACAAATTTACCATGAGAATCGCAGTTGTTAGCTCTGAAATAAGGTAGTAATTATAATGCGTTTCTATTCTTGACAAATTTACCATGAGAATCGCAGTTGTTAGCTCTGAAATAAGGTAGTAATTATAATACGTTTCTATTCTTGACAAATTTACCATGAGAATCGCAGTTGTTAGCTCTGACATGTGTTAGTTATTTACAATACATTGTTCTAGCATTTGCAGTGGCACTAGAAATCGCACTCGATAATCCTGAAAAAGTGCTGCAGCAGATGCAAAAATAACTATAATTACTACCTACAGGTCTCACAACTAGCAGAGCTTAAGAACCTCTGATTTAAATGACAAAATAATACCAAAATTATAAGGAAAATTATTTGTTAGTATTTTTCTTATTCCATCTGATTCAGAGAGATTTTCAAAACTGTCGGAAAAGGGGAAGATTTTTCTAAATACAAGACACATCGACAGGTTTTTTGGGGGGTATTTTTAAAGAGAAAGAGGGGATGAATACATTTTTTTTAAAGAAGTCCCCTCTCCTGTCACGTGCTTGACACTCAGCGCCGGCAGATAGTAACTTTATCCTGGTTGTATCCTTCCGCCGTGGCAAACCAGTCCCCAATTATGAACGGTTATCAAGATTTTGGCAATCAGACCTGTTTATTAGCGATGTCGGAATATGTATTGGGTTACGGGTTGGACCCTAGCTAGAGCCCATCACCCTGTATTTTAATGACTTGGCAGTCAAGCATGGCGTTGAGGCACGTAAGGTCTTGAATTTCGCAAGAATATTTAACATGGTTTTTTTTTGTGTTTTTTTTTTTTCCAATGTGTTTGTGTAATCATGGCATGACGTGTGTAGGTAAGATTTGTAAGATGGCATTTCGTTATATAAATGTGGCAGGCAAAATATCATATCGGTGATTTGATAGTTCTATTCTGTTCTACATAATCGTCTTTCCTGCATTCTGGGCATAGCAATTGATGCTTACTTTATATTCCAAAATGGTTGGATAATGTTGGATCATGTTCGGACTCCTGCTCCGTGCTCACAAGTGCCCCACACAACTCGATTCATATTTCATTGAAGATTTCTGCTTTTTGCGTCTGTATGTATTCTGCTACAGTGCCATTATCCGTCAGGTGGGCATCGATATATATATCACAATGTTACTCTATTTTTATTATTATACTCTCACCTCACCATTAGAACCCATAATGGGCCACTGCGATGACATTGTGTTAACTCTTTCGTTTCCTGAAAAATCGGCATGACCAAGAGAGCAAACCTACACCTTCCGCTAGAGGTTTGCGGTCTTTACAGCTGCCACAGACTCATACCTTGACCAACCCTTTTATAGCTTCTAAAATAAGTATATGGTTGTTGATACCCATCGTAACTATGATTTTGCTATTATGAGACGGCTTTGTCTTGATGAAGTTACTTGTGCTGTATTTGGCTTATAAAGTAAAGTAAAGTAAAGTAACCCATGGCATTACTGCCGTAGGGGTGTGAGGCGTTAGCGATCTCACATTTCAAAGGCTCGGTTTTATGAGGGCGGAAGCCATCTCCTGTCCCTTACTGCTTTTACTTTCCGGAATGAACCGGTACCTATTTAAGGCTGGGTCGACCCGGGAGCTATTGCGGTCTGAAAAAACATTACCGCCTCAACTAGGAAATGAACACAGGACCACTCAGGTGCGATGCCAATGCGCTAAGCACTGCGCTACGCGGCTCCCAATTGCCTTATAGGGTGAATGAACTGCGCTGGTGATCAACCTCACTCTCTGATCCCAAGCCACCTTGGACTAGCTGCAAGACATAAGTTAAGATGATTAGAGGTAACACACAAAGAAGATATGTCACGTATCCCTCGAAAGCACGGGTTCCTTGAAAACTTGCGAATTTCGATCGCCAACCGTTTCCATTAATGGCTTTGAAAGACGAGTGCCGGAACTCTTAACCTCAGCGACCACCATACGTCTCTGCCGAGTCTGTAGACAACCAGTTTCTCATTGCAGCTGTGATGTTTTATCAGCAGGCGATTAAAATGTGCCTGCCCCGAAGTCTTCCACGAACAGTCATACTAGCGCTAGGTGGATCTGTGCCGATTGATCTGGGGTTGTCATTCGTCATCTCTTTCCCGATCAGAGGGCCAACTGATATTCCTGGCAGTACCTCTATATCTCATAAGATAAACTCACTGTGCAGAGATAAAACGTAAGGGAACAATATATATATATATATACACACATATACACGAGTATATACAGATAGGAAATAGAGAAAATATTGGATTTTTTTTGTTGATTTTTTTGCGTTCGCGGCGTGCGTTGCAATGCGTTTTTATTTTGCGCCTGTCGGCCCAGTGCATCCGACTTCAGCATGCATTTTATGTAAGGATCTGCTTCCTCCTGCATTTTCTAAGGGTTTGCCTTGCTTCCCCGGGGTAACGGCGGGTGCTGTGATGGGGATCGAACCCAGCACCGTCTGGTTGTGAGCCGTGCCACTTAACCACTAGGCCACGCCGTCCCCAAATATTGGATATTGTAAGTTGAGATCTTTTATTGCAAAGCAAGTTGGTTTTAACGTCAAGTTTGGGAAAGATGAGGCTATCTCTTATTGCAAAGCAAGGTGGTTTTAACGTCAAGTTTGGGAAATATGAGGCTATCTCTTAATGCAAAGCAAGTTGGTTTTAACGTCAAGTTTGGGAAAGATGAGGCTAAATCTGATCAGGTAAACCACGCTGATTTGACAATGTTAGCCAGGATCAGGAGAAATATGCTGGCAAATTCCCTCATCTGACCTCCTCGTTGGTCGTCCTAGAAACGGCTGTTGTCGAGGACAACGGTCTGCCTAACACGGTGAGGTTGGATGTGATCCCCGTAGTAGTGAGTGACACGAAGATGACGCCAAGCATTGCACAACCGTCTGGAAGACCCCGGTCCACTTTATCAGCACGTTCAATGAAAGGTATGGCATTCTTCCACAATTTCGGTCCTTTTCAGGGCGCACAGAAAGGTTACCAACCCATTGTGGGCATTACCAACCAACACACCAGCCAACCAACCAACTAACGTTAAGTTGTTTTTATGGACATAGAAGACGAAAAATCCCCTGCTATCACGTGCAATTTGATGATGACTGGGTTGCACAAGCCAATTCAAATAGAAGAGGTTGGGACTATATGCCACATGATGTTTGTTCTTTTCCGATGCGTGTAACTCGTGTTTGTTAAGCACTACTCAGCATAGGCATGTTCTATATGTCTCAGCAGTATGTAACAATTCTGATTTTTACCATTCAGCGTTTACCTAAAATGTAAAGAAGCATAGGAATGATGGAAACATGAAATCGACAGTTGGATATAGTTCATAATCCGAATGTCTTACAGTCGTCTGTGTGTCCAGATACACAGCGGGTACTAAGATCACATCACAGTGATTTGCCTCGAACTGGACACCAAATATTTACTTCCTATCGTCAAGATCATCATCATCATCATGAAGCATGTCCTTTGTAGAATGTCGCTCCCATCACAGTATGTCTGAAAGAAACTCGTTCCCTTGCCAAAACTCCATCCTATGCAACGGTCATTCCCAGGCATTCCTGGATATCTTGGTGCCATCGTCTTCTTTGTCTACGCCTTACTCTTTACCTGGCACCATACCTTCCATCACCGTTCTCTGAAGACCTACCTCTCATTATTCCTATCTTCAAAACGCACTAAAACAGGTACTCAACCATTGCAGCATCTGCAACAGAACACTGGGATCTGGATGTTCACGTAAACAGTACGAATCCACTGGCACGAGGTGCAACTGACCTCTCGTTGACCGTAACCTGCCATGTCCATTTCACAACATCACAAGCAAGCCAACCTGGATTGGTGCGAATTTCATCTCAGATGCAGAAATTAATAAAGGCTATTTGTAGTAACTTAACTTAACGTCTTTATACTGGTTTAGAGGACTCTGCAGAGTCTGTATACAACCAGTTTCCTTTACATTTCCTTGCTGTAAAAGCTATGCGCATCAAGTCTATTCTTAGATGCATTAATTGTTCCTAGCTCCACTAATTTATGTAGCAGTGCATTCCAAGCATTGACCACTCTTTGACTAATAAAATATTTCTTAGCCTGGACCATTCTTTAGTAAATTCGAAGCTTTGCCCTCTTGTTCTTGTAGACGGTTGTATTTTGCAATAACTTTTTGTAGTCTAATGTAGCCTTTCTGTTGATTATCTTATAAACCTGTATTAAGTCAACTCGAATTCTTCTCTTTCCTAGACACTTTAGGCCGGTTTTTTTTAGTCTTTCCTCATAACTGTAATTCTAATATCCCACTGTCAGCTTTGCCGTTCCTTTTTTGTATCCTCTCCAGCATGTTTATATCTCATCTACGATACGGACTCCACACCTGTACACAGTACACCAATCTGGGTCTAAATGATGTTTTATTCGGTGTATTAACTTCCTTGCTCCTATGTTTTCTGAAGAGTTCATCCAGCCTTCTGCAGTGTTTGCACACATCCATTATGACTTTAACGGTTTGGACAAATATCTCTATGAATGACAGATCAACTATCAGATATGTCAAACTAACAGGTCTCTATTACCATGTCAACATCATAATTCGTATCATCGTGCTATTTGCTCAGCTAAACGGACCTGATTTCATCTTTCAGAAGGACAATGCACGTCATTATCGTGCCCCTAGTCGAGGGTCTTCTTCAGAGAACCTTACAGTGTCCAGCGATGTACTTCGACCTCACTCCAATTGAACATGTGTAGTACATCTCATCACACGTGTCCGACAACGTCCAGCCGCTCCGTAGACACTCATGCTGTTACAATCACAGTGGTCGACAGGTAGGGCATTCGCTTCTCAAAGCGATGAACCGAAACGGCGTGAGGTTCAAGCGACCCCTGGTCTCAAAGAGGTGGGAACAGAGAGTTTGCATTCTTAATGACCGTCAGTCGTCTTGACTTAAATGTTGCCACTGGCCCAAGGTAGTTCGGGACCAGAGAATGAGGTTTATGATCAGCACAGCGTGATCCTCACTATAATCCAAAAACAGTGGACGTTACATCATAAAGACAAAACCGCCTGATGATTTCGCCATCATCGCCTGCGATAGGCAACTAACTGCTGTTAGCGCACGCTTTTCGGCAGGAGTATCAGATGATCCCCTAAGACATCATCATAATGCATATGTCCAGTATCAGACGTCGATGCACCGCCTGAACAGCGACACATCGGGTAACCTGCGCAGATACTAGAAAGACCGGAAATTTGGGGAAAGGGAACATCGACATATTTTAGTTGCCAGTTGGACTATCGTCACGTGACTAAACGTAAACAATTGTTCATACCATTAATGTATTGCAGTAGAGTTACTGTTTGAACAATGAAATAAACCAGCAATTAAATTGTCGGTGGCAACATTGTAAGTTCAACAGCCCCTACTTCGGTGCGCAGTCTTCTTCTTCTTCTACGTTTGTTCTCAATCTGCCACTACCAATCTCTGAACAGTGCTTTGCATGTAGCAGGATGTAGTCTGGAGAACGAAAAATGCGTTGTGTCGCTAGTTTGAAGCTTGACTCCGATATTTGCACCTTTCGGTCCGACACATCCGTCTTCGGCAGAGGTGAGCAGTATATACGTACAGCACAGAACAAAACAGAAACTATTGTGATCATTAGACAATCTAGGACATTCAAGATTAGTGTAAATGATTTTGCTCTAAAACAGACCTATGAGATCAAGTATTTGGGCAGTAATTTTTCGGCAGACAGTAGAATCGTCAGGGAAATTGAGACTAGGTGTCAGAAAGCATGTGCTGTGACTTATCAGCTGTCCCCACTGCTTAGACACCCAAGCATTCGTTTGGCAACTAACCAAGAGCTGATAGATAGTATATGTATGCCGACTCTGTAATCCAGTGCCAAATATGGCATATGTACAGGGCAAGGAAGAGCAGCATTTCGGCGTGTGAAATAAAGTGTTTGAGGAAAGTCATCGGTATTACCAGGAAAGACAGAATGCGGAACGACGATATTCGAACTTTTGTCGGGACTACGTCTTGTGCCGATTAGATTCCATGGACAAAATAAGTTGATTTTGGCATTTCATGAGATCGCACCCTCATCAACTTCTACTGATGGCTTACAACGCTGGTAGATCTGGTTGCAGGGCAAGGAGTCGGCCGCGAGGCAGGTGGATAAATGGCATTAGAGTGATTGTGCAGAGATGCGGGATCACATTGATCGACGCAACGCACTTGGCGCAGGATAGACCACTTAAGCTCCTCTCGTGGGGAAAAAACAACTACCTATACAAATATATATATTTACATACGTACCTCTACTACTCTAGTAAGTTAAGGGCCACTTACACAATCTTTTCATGCTCATAAAAAAAGAAATGAGAGATCATGTATATTTAATCAAATTGTTCTTCAGTAATTTGGACATCAGTGTGTGAAAGCTTTTTAAGACATATCTGATCAATGGTCAATAACGTGTGTGACCTCATTAGACATTGATACACGCTAGACAGCTTTGCATCATTGATACAATCCACCTTCTGATAGTGTGCTAGGGGATTGTCTCCCACTCAGGCAAACGTTTGCCCGTCTGGCCAGCTTACTCATCTGATCTCAATCAAATGTTCTATTCTATAGAACTACACCATGAAGTGCTAGCGCTTTATAACTATCTTAACCGTATGTTTGTGTTGTTTGTCCATCGTTTTCGATGAGGACCACTTGGTCAGCATTCAATGTTTTCATCTGTTCCTAGGTGGCGAAATAAGTCAATCCCGGCCCTGTAGTGCTTGCTGTATTTGTACACGAAAATAGTTCACCCTGTTCCATCGTGGTGGATGATGTTTTACGAACGGCTCAGGGGGGGGGTGGGTGTAAATATTCAATGCACCAAATATCAAAAGAAAGTCTTTTAGTTAGTGCATTTTAAAGCAGACAGTGTTGTTGTTTGATGTTGTTTAATGCCAACAATTAAATTAATTTACTCTTTTGGGTGCCCTGAAAAGAGAGTTAAGTGGCTGGTTGTTGTAGCTTGCCTCACATCCCGAGCGTGCTGATGAAGGTGAACCGTGTTTCACCAGACGGTTGTGCTATGCTTGGCTACATCTGCGTGACACTCAATACTACGAGCATCACGTCGATCCACATCTGGTCAGTGAGACTGCCCTGAAAACAGCTGTTTCCAAGGAACGCTACATGGAAAAGAGATAGTGGTTTTTGTCAGTATATTATGCCTGGTCATGACGTGATGTCCTGATCAGTATATTATGCTTTGCCCTGACGTAACGTCCTGGTCAGTATATTGTGCCTGACCGGACTAGCGTCACATACCCCCAGACAGTCGAGTAATGAGCATGACATTAAAACAGTGACATATGCGTGATGTGTATTATAGTAAAAGTGTGTTCTGGTCGTCAGCCTCGCCGTCTCTCCTCATCTACCCTGATTGAATGGCAAGACCACTGAGGACAAAAGATGATGCAGATTCTTCTGAGGGTTTTTTCCAGAAGCTTTTTCTGCAGTCAGGTATCTCATAAAACAGTGGGGATTGAAATGGAACAGCTGAGGTCATAAGCTTCTACTATTTTGAATCATACATACATAATATGGCATGTGTCACACCCACATACAGCAAATGGTGTATTCCAACCAAATTGTAATGATCTACATGAACGAAAGATACATATACAATCAGTTTTGACTATGGAAACGTAGTAGACATTACTAATTTATGACACAAATTCATATGCTGAATACGTCATGAAAATGTGTGTAGCTCTCCATGGTCAGCGATGTTCATTCCTGTGAAGTCATCAATTTTTGTCACCAAAGAAAGTACACAACCACACACATCTTGACAATTGGTACGGACCAGGCTCGATATGACATATATATTATTCCTTCTAGGCAACGTTGGTGTAAAATAGAGATCGGAAACCAACACCTCACCACTGTAAAAATCATAATGAATGTTCATTATTTGATCCATCCAAAATGTAGAAAGCAACCGACAACCGCCATTGATCTGACTATCTCAAGGATTCTTCCTGAGAGTATCATTTCATCTGCTTCTTCTTCTCATCATATTTCAAAACTAGCTATTTAGTTTTTGTTTTCATAATACATTTCTTTCAAACCCAGAATACTACGACACAATGTATAATATGAATGTTGTTGTTGTTGTTGATGTTGAATGACTACAGTGAGTAGGTTTAGTCTATTGTGCGCCCTGAAAATGACATTAAGTGACGGGTTGTAGTAGCTTTTCTCAAATCTCGAGCATGCTGATGATAGTGGACTCTGGTCTTCCAGGCGGTTGGCCTATTCTTGGCATCATCTGCGTGGAGCTCACTACTAAGGGCATCACATCGATCCACATCACGTCAGCCAGGCTGCCTTGAAAACAGCATGTTTTCAGGGAACATTACATGGACGAGAGACTGTGGTCTTGGTCAGTGTATTGACCCTGACGCGAGGTCCTGTTCAGAATTTTGTGCCAAACTGGACTAGCGTCTCAGTTCTCCGTAGAATATGCTAAATGTTTTGTGGAGACACTTTTGCCGTAAATAGGTTCCAGATTGCACTGCTAGTCGTCTGACAAGATAACACATGTCAGAGTGGCAGTGTTCCTATTCTTGTCTCTGTCAAATCATGCCTTTCCTGGAAATGATTTCATTGGAATAACAATTTTGCACGAGTAGATGTCTTTAAATTGATTATGTCCCTTTGGTCCTTACTTGGCTTAGATTATCTTGTACAATGATATTGCAGTGCAATAACGATGTAAGTTGTACATGTCTAGCCTCACATAGAATACTCATATTTTCATTTGCTCATGTATTTCCACGATCCCACATATCTAAATGGGTTGGTTCTGTTTAAAAAAATGGAGTTCCTGCAGGTCAATAAATTAAGTAACATGTGTTTTGTAGTTCGTCGCACTAATAACAGTCAACCTATTTGGCTGTTATAATTTTGTTGGCTGGTATTTTGTAGGCGGCCATTACTTTTCGTAAGTGGAGATGAGATCATACTAAGACACAATCACATATCTTCCAAAGTTGGACACGACAAGATTCTTCCCCTGTGCGTTGTAATTGTGGAACTGACGTTTCATCTCTTGACTATGCTGCCTTCAACTAATGGTCAACAGGGGATAGAAACATAAATATATTTGCCTTTTCCCCCATATATATAAATCAACATAAATTCAGATTTCGTGCAGTGGAAATACAGCATGTACAACTTTGATTATAGTAGCTTCAGAAATGACAACAATTGCGACTGCTCGAAATCAGAAGGTAATTAACAATATCAATGCATAGGGAAACAACCAGAGAAAAATATGGCAGAATACCTAAAGGAAACATTTTTTAAGAACCTGTATTTCTCCCGTGGTAGCATACGACTGCGAAACCATGGAGAGTTACTCAAACATCAAGAAAGATAAGCTTCCTTCCAGTCGAATTTACAGAAAGGTCGCCAGAATACCTTGGTCCGAAAACAAGAAGAATGCAGACAATCGACACGAGTTTGGCATAGAAAAGAACTTGTTCGTAAATGCCATCATGAATAACAAATGTAAATACTTTTGTAACATCGAAAGACACAACGGTCATGAGAGAACGGTGATGGAGGCATGGTGCTAGGCAAGAAAGACAGAAACTGACCACAACAAAAACCGATGGCGCCAAAATGTGAATGAATGCATGGGCATGACTCTGGAACAAGCTGGATATTTGGTAAGAGATCGAGTTTCTTTCAGTCCGGCTTTGTTGGTAGCGACGCTCTGCAAAGGGCATTCTGCATAATGATGATAATATATATATATATATATATACATATATATATATATATATATATATATATATATATATATATATATATATATGTGACGGCGTTGGAGAAAGGTTACGTCACACGGCTCTAAAAACCCTAAGGTGCTGGGTTCGCTTCCAAATCACAATACCGGCCGTTACCCCGGGAAGGCAAACCCTTACAACATACAAGCTGAAACAGACCTTTACATAAAACGAATGCTGAAATCGGATGCACTGGGTGGAAAGACGCAAAATATAATCATAGTGCAACACACACCGCCAAAGGAAATAGTAAATAACTCGAACGCAATATATATATATATATATAAATATATATATATATATATATATATATATATATAATATATATATATATATATATATACATCATCATCATCTTCAGTCTAATAACCTTCAAGTTTGTTGAGGCAACGTTATTATCAGTTTGTGTTACCAGATATGGCCATACAACAACATTTCGTCTTGGGGCGCTACATACCTGACGGAGCACATATGTCTCCAGGTGACAGTTCATTATAGTTATGTCAAAATTTCAGACAACAAAGCTGACACTGTCTTCAGCTAATGACGAAGGACGCCAATCTCTTGAAGTTCAGCCGTATGAACTAGACCGTGAAATATGACACATGTTTAAGCGTAGTGTAATTCATATAGCCGATGTCCATGCCAGGATAATTGAACGGAAGAAAACGTACACAATGAACAAATTAACCAGTCCAAATTGAAAACAACGACACGTTTCCGTGAACACAAGTGTAAGTCGTCGACTAGTGCGAATTTCAGACAAACCCATGACCTGCCGGCATCTAAAATGAACTAAAACAGAAGAGCAATGTAAATCCGCGGCCAGTTATGGCGCAATCTATATTTGTTCCATGACCGCCTATTGACATAAACAAATTGTAAATCACGTTACCTTAAGAAGGTTGTTGTTGTTGTTGGTGGTGGTGTTGGTGTTGTTGTTGTTGTTGTTGTTTGCGAATGAAGACAATGAGTAGGTTTACTCTTGTGTGCGCCTTGAAAAGGACGTTAAGTGACGGGTTGCAGTAGCTATCCTTAGATCTAAACGGTTAATAAAGGTGGACCAGGGTACTCCATGATGTGTTACTATGCTTGGCTTTAACTGCGTGTCACTCACTACTACGGGGATCATGTCGATCCATCCCCTAGTTAGCCAGGATGCCATGAAAACAACCGGTTTGCAGGTAGGACTGCGAGGAAGTGAAGGTGAAGGTTTTGACCAGTATATTTTGCCTGACACTAACATGTTCAGTTCAGTTCATCCCGTAACCCATCTGCTCGTTGGGGCACACATGAAGACACTTCCACAAACCTAGACCATCTGTCTCTGTCCTCTGCCGCCAGTCGTGCCTCTCTGGAAAGAAGGTTTGACCACTCAGTGATGTTGTCTGCCCATCTCTTCCTTGGACATCCGGCCATCTCTTTCTTGGTACGGACCATGCAGTATCGAATTACAAATTCGATACTAACATGTCAGATCAGTATATTTTGCCTGACCCTGACTAACATGTCTGATCAGTATATTTTGCCTGACCCTGACTAACATGTCTGTTCAGTATATTTTGCCTGACCCTGACTAACATGTCAGATCAGTATATTTTGCCTGATCAGACGTTATTCTTCCACCCCTAACCCAACAAGGTAATCGTCAGTGGCAAACAATAAATAATAACAACTAACAAATTGCAGTAACATGTTGTGTTACGGAATGGCGGTAATGTGGAAAGTGGAGATGAAACACGAAATGCTACATGTAATTATACGTTCAGAGGTATGCATGAATAGAATGGAAAAGTTTTCATATAACAGACTTCACTAAGTCACAGCAAACTAACATGTGCTCAGGCCGGTTCATTACTGAAATGTTCTATTATCACCATTCCTACAAGGCAAGTGCAGGAAGGTTATCCACTGAAAACGGTGTTTTGATATGGTCCCGTAGTGAAAGTGCTCTACTATGTATCGCTCATTGAATAATTCGGAGCTGTATTTTGCCCCTATTTAGTAAAATACATACAGTTCGAACAGCCAATCGTAATCTGTGGAATCCCAAATAATTAAGCACCCCGTGTTATCACTCACAATGTGATTCTTGACTGGCTCGGTATTGTCTCATATATCCATATCGATCGTCCTAACTTTGAGTAATCTAAAATATATGATGCCAGCTCTTTCTTTCTTCTGATCCCAGGACACAGCAAGAACATCCGCATCTTTCTCAACCATTTTATTATTGAGTAATCTTTGAAAATATGTTCATGTCTCATTTCGCTGTTCAATTATACATTTCTTTTGGGTGGACAGATTAAGGAAAGTTTGTATGATCAGTAAATCACAAATATTATTATATATTAATAACTATCAACACTTAATAAAGTACAGTTCCCGTAAACACGCCTGTGTGGCATATTGGAAACATTGTGTTATGCATACATTTGTCTTGACCAACCGCAGACTAGGGGTGATGTGGTCGTCTTTACTTTCCTCAGATCATTCCGGTGCTCAATACTAGTGATTGGTTTGCAGAAAAATCCTGCTTCCGCTAGGGTCAATTCCCGTTTGCTTGGATGGAAAACCAGTGTGCAAACCACTATATATATATATAGGCGTCTCAGTTCTTGCAGACCATGCGCGGGGCACCATGTGAGTAGCTTCTCAGTGCGCAAGCCTGGGCGCTGAATATGGAGACGCTGGGCTTCCCAAACTGCACGATCTCAGCAGGATCTCCGCTTCACTGTTGTAATCCAAAGTAATACAAAGCTTGACAATTTGGCACCAGATCAGCTGCAGGAGCTGCCGGAATGCGTTCGCAATTTTGAAATCATCCGCATTAGGTGCGACCACTCCAGATCTTCTGTATGGGTTTACTCCCGTAGCCCTACCTTCTCCCGAGGTTTCCACAAGGCAGTAGAGTCGTTGCCTGGAGATGCTAGTTATTCGAGACATCTGATGATACTCTCATATGCCGAAGACCAGCGAGCACTCCCTGAGACTTGTGGATTTAAAATCAGAGTTCCTCCTCTCCTAGACGAACTCCCAGAACAGGCTAACGAGCTTTGTCTACCCGCGTTTTGAATCAGAGTGTACCTTCTCTTAGATTGGCTGCCAACACAGACTAATACGCCGAATCTGCACGCCCAGTTATACCGCCGGGTTCTCGGCTAACCACTACGTTACTTCTATTTACACCATTACAAGTGTATTGATAATGTTTAATAGGAAGGAGATAACAGCAGTACGAGTTACTTTCTTTAAATTGATTACAAGCGCACCTGTCCTTGTCTAAAACTGCAAGTTAAGTTGCATTTTTCTTATCGGCTCAATTCTTATTAATTATTTCAGTAATATTTTAAAACAAAAAGACGTAAATATAATATTATATTTACCTATTTTTATCATTTCGTTGTATTTGTTTATAATTTTTTTTTCCATGCAATATTTTAATGTCTTCATTTATACTTTCGTTCTGTTTTAACTAACATTTCGTAATTTCTTACTTGTAACTGTTCCGCTGCTTTTGGCCAATTTTCATTTTGTTAATTTGATCATCTCTGCTGCTATTGGGGAACTGAGACGCTAGGCAGGTCAGACACAACACACTGACCAGGACGTCGTGTCAGGGTCGGGCACAATATACTGACCAAACCCACTATCTCTAAAATTTAACGTTCCCTGGAAATAGGCTGTTTTCAAGACAATCTGGTTGATTTGGATCGAAGTAATCAACATGGTAGTGAGCGCCAAGCAGATGAAGCCAAGCATAGCACAACTGCCTAGAGGACCATGGTTCACCTTCATCAGCACGCTCGGGATGTGAGGAAACCTTCAACAACCTTTTCATGGCACGCAAAGCCTACATTTATTCATTGTGGGCATTGAACAACAACAATAATCAGCTGCTATTTATAAAATCATTTCCCAGTTTTATATTCATATTTTCTACTTCTCTCACAAACATTTTTGTTTAGCATCTTTCATACAATTTGCATTTTTTAGTTATCAAATTGTATTTCTTGATGTATCTTTTCTGAACTATCTCCATTTCGCTTGTAACGAATATGACATGAAGATCAACACAAGCAAGACAGAGACTAAGTTGATTCACGGGAACAATTGCAGAGAAGTTTCCATATCAGTGACACTGGTATCAAGTAAGTATCGGAGATCAAATACCTAGGTAGCATGTTCACTGATGACGGCCGAGTTGACAGAGAGATTGCACATAGAATTCAAAAGGCAAATAGTGTCCTCTATCAAGTTGCACAGATCTCGAAAAACCCTGAAGTGCTTCTTTCAACTAAGAGAAGGCTGAACAATACACTATTCATTCTTACATTGTGTTACCAATGTCAATCTTGATCATTACCAGGAACATTTAAGACTAAGATCCAGAGCTGTGAGATACGATGTGTGAGAAGTGCAGGCGGAAAGACAATCTGTGACCGAATCCACATCACAGCGCTGAGGCAGACAGTGGAGACAAACCCAGTTAGTGAGTACATTGACTCTCAACAAACCCATTTAGTGAGTACATTGACTCTCAACAAACCCAGTTAGTGAGTACATTGACTCTCAACAAACCCAGTTAGTGAGTACATTGACTCTCAACAAACTCAGTTAGGGCCTACATTGACTCTCAACAAAACCAGTTAGTGAGTACATTGACTCTCAACAAACCCAGTTAGTGAGTACATTGACTCTCAACAAACCCAGTTAGTGAGTACATTGACTCTCAACAAACCCAGTTAGTGAGTACATTGACTCTCAACAAACCCAGTTAGGGCCTACATTGACTCTCAACAAACTCAGTTAGGGCCTACATTGACTCTCAACAAAACCAGTTAGTGAGTACATTGACTCTCAACAAACCCAGTTAGTGAGTGCATTGACTCTCAACAAACCCAGTTAGTGAGTGCATTGAATCTCAACAAACCCAGTTAGTGAGTACATTGAATCTCAACAAACCCAGTTAGTGAGTGCATTGACTCTCAACAAACCCAGTTAGTGAGTGCATTGAATCTCAACAAACCCAGTTAGTGAGTACATTGACTCTCTAAAAATCAAGTGGCTGGGTCATTTAGTCAGAATGCATTATGTCCAGCCTGAACCAAGAGCATATCATATACGAGCAAGAGACAGACCTCGTCGTCGATAGATCGAGGGTGTCTCTGACACTCTCAGGAAGTTACACCTAACGACAGTACAAGCCTCCCCCTTGGTGATAACAAGAAATATACGCATTCCACATCTCTGCGCCGCCGTATAGCAAGAGCACACTCAATGGGAGATAAGACCAGATTGCCTGCATCTCGAGTTACCTCCAGTCGTCTCGACCAATAGTCTTGCCACTGATCCAAGGTAACCCGGGATAAGAGTGAGACTGATGACCAGCGCATAATCTTCCTCACTATAATCTAAAAACAGGGTACATCACATTATTAAGTCAAAGCCGTCTGATAGTCTGGCCGTCATCGCTTCGCGATGGGCAATAACTTTATAACTTTATGCAAGAGCAGAACAAAAGTAGAAGACAAAAGAATAGAGAACACAATTTGTCATGCCGTTTTTAGAATGTGTTCTTGTTTCTTATTCGGCGTTCGCCCTCATACAAGCTTTGAGACGTTGTCTTGTAATTCACAGTATGGCTGCGATATCTGAGTCTTTCGGACCGACACAGCTGGTTTGTTTTAGTTCCGGGTTTGCCTTCCCTCAACGACCCCTGTCACATGGTCAGACCACGCTGGTGACAAGAACATCATGTTTCTAAGGCTGCAACGGTGTGGCGGAATATGGTCTCCTTGGTCCACTATGTAACGCTGACCACGATGCAAGCAGACAGCCATGACTCATTGGCTGCTGTCAGCTCATGCTCTGCTGTATTTTGGTTTATCAGTTATGTTTTTGGATGTAAGTGCTGCAATGTTCAGATGCTGTTGTATTGCTTTCCCACACAATGCATTATCCCTATAATACATACGTTACGTCGATTTTTGCTGAACAATATTTTATCTCGGTATTAAAAGTTGTTCTTGTCCTTGTTATTTCTGGTAACTTTGTTGTATTTGCCTGTATGCGTTACATTTTCATCATGATCCTCATTTATCATTTCATTTTATTGCGTCGATCTCCGTCTCTTAATATATATATTTATTTATCTACCGCCGCCGCTCTTTTTCTATTTCTCTAACTCTGTATCTGTCTATCTCTCCCTCTCCCAGTTATATGTATATATATATATATATATATAGTTAGATATGAGAAAGGGAGAGAGAGACAGAGAGATAGAGAAAGAGAGAAAAGAGAGAGAGATTGTTGTTGCCATTGAGCTTTATATCCGGATTAAGGTATCACGTTCTGTATTTGTATTTGAACCAAATGTTTTTATTTTCCAATTTCGAGGATTTAATTCCATAACCATTAATCGTGTTTAATTATTTCATGTCTCTCTCCCATATCATCGTGTGTGATTGTATATATATATATATATATATGCACAATCATTGTCACTATTATTAGTGTCCCAAACATTAGTGTTATTCATAGTATTCATCATTTTATTTTATTTTTTTCTTTACGTAAGTTACATACGAAATCTTGAAGAATATTAGCACGACATATTTATCACTATTCACTATTTCCGTAAATGTTTATTTTATTCTTTTGTAACACGTTTCATTGATTATTTTTTTCCAGTTTAAATGGCGTTCCACAAATATCTTTATTCATTTTAATTTGTGATGAAAGACAAAGCAAATAATGCAAGTGAAAACATTTCCAAAAACATATTTTTAAAAAGTTAGTTCATCAATAAAAATAAATATGTCCGTTTCTCTGCGCTAATGTAGAATATATAATTGTTATTATCACCAACCATCGGTTTTGTTTTTGTTTGTCGGGTCATTTATTATGTTCATTTAATTCTTTTTCTAACGATTTCGTCGAAAACATGTCTTATTCCACCCCACTTGACGCTGCCTTTGTATGTTCTTATTCAGCGCTTGTATAATTACCTTGCCACGTGACTTTTTTCCGGAATTCGATGTTTGTTATTGTATCTAACAAATTGATAAGAAGCATGCCATGAACACTTTTAAAAAAAATTGAGATTTGCAGTCTATGTGGGATGTTCTTGTGAGAAAACATGGCATACATGTGTAGACGTCATTTTTCCCAATTCCACCCCACCCGGTTGGAATTCTGCGTTGTCCAGTTTGACAGACACGATACTGTTCACGGTTCGATCGCTCCTCCACATACGGGAAGTAAGGGGAACCTACCGTACTGCAGACTTGCTAAGAAACTGATAACAGCCAAATAAGTAGGCTTTTGTAACAAGCGACTTTCTGTAAAAGACATGCTACTGGCTAACTTTACTAGATGATACTCTAAGCCAGCTTTTCTCAACCGTGGCTGCCCGGAACCCTCAAAGTTCCGCGAGAAGTAGCTAGGAGTTCCCTGAGAAATAGCTAGGAGTTCCTGCGTAAAATAGCTAGCAGTTGCCTGAGAAATATCTAGGAGTTTCCTGAGAAATAGCTAAACGTTTCCTGAGAAATAGCTAGGAGTTACATGAGAAATAGCTAGGAGTTACCTGAGAAATAGCTAGGAGTTACCTGAGAAATAGCTAGGAGTTCCCTGAGAAATATATAGGAGTTCCCTGAGAAATAGCTAGGAGTTACATGAGAAATAGCTAGGAGTTACCTGAGAAATATCTAGGAGTTACCTGAGGAATAGCTAGGAGTTACCTGAGAAATAGCTAGGAGTTCCCTGAGAAATATCTAGAAGTTTCCTGAGAAATAGCTAAACGTTCCCTGAGAAATAGCTAGGAGTTACATGAGAAATAGCTAGGAGTTACCTGAGAAATAGCTAGGAGTTACCTGAGAAATAGCTAGGAGTTACCTGAGAAATAGCTAGGAGTTCCCTGAGAAATATATAGGAGTTCCCTGAGAAATAGCTAGGTTCCCTGAGAAAAAGCTAGGATTCTCTGAGAAATAGCTAAGAGTTTACTAAAAAATAGCTAAGTTCCCTGAGAAAGAGCTAGGAGTTCCCTGAGAAATAGCTAGGAGTTCCCTGAGAAATAGCTAGGAGTTCCCTGAGAAATAAGTAGGAGTTACCTGAGAAATAGCTAGTAGTTCCCTGAGAAATAGTTAGTAGTTCCATGAGAAATAGCTAGGAGTTACCTGAGAAATAGCTTTTTGTTTCCTGAGAAATAGTTAGTAGTTCCCTGAGAAATAGCTAGGAGTTCCCTGAGAAAAAGTTATGTTCCCCGAGAAATAGCTTGGAGTTCCCTGTGAAATAGTTAGGAGTTCTGAGAAAAATACTAATGAATTGATGAATAGTATGTAACAATATTTTTTAGTCGAATTTGTCTTTAGCTTCATATTTACAATTTAATCATACACATACATTATATTCTAGAAAATTTCTTGGGTATTTTAACGAAGTCTTCAACCTGTTATATTAGTTAGAAGTTAAAAAAACTCCGAATTTAATATGTGTGTGCCAAGAGGTAGAAACATGTTCATCATATAGCATGTCATTTATAGAACGTCCCTTCCATAACAGTCTGTCTGAAAGAAACTCGTTCCCTTACCAAAACTCCTGCCTCCGCCACAGTCATACTCAAGCATTCCTGGATATCTTGGTGCCATCGTCTTCTTGATCTACCCTTACCTCTTTAGCCTGGCACCATACCTTTCATCACTGTTCTCTCAAGACCGTTGTATCTCTTGATGTGACCAAAGTATTTACATTTTCTAGCCGAAATAGAATTGATAAACCAGTTCTCCTCTAAGCTCAACTCTTGCCGAATGTCTACATATTCTGAGTATTCTGTGTAACTTTCTGTAGCATTTTGACTGGAAGGATTCGATTCTTTGTCTGGTAATATTGGTAATCGTCCATGATTCGCAGCGATAAACTGCCACAGGAAATACACATCTAAATTTATTTCGAAAATACCATTTCCTTCTTACAGATATCTGTTCATTTGACTTTGATTTGTCTAATTTCTTCTCTACATGATCTCTCAACGATTCAATCATCGCGATAGTTATCTGTTTTCATTCTGTTTGTATGTGTTGTATTCAATATTAGTATTTATTATTTATTTTTATTCTATGTGTATTTATAGGTATGGATTGATTTAAGGTTTCATAAACAAGTAGTTTGATTATTTCGTTCCCTTCATTTTTGTAAATGCACTTCAGAAAAATGATAGATATATTTTGGTCTAAACCGGCTTCCAGAAACAAAATATGATGTTTTATTTATGAACGTGAAGTTTATCAAATATATAGACATACATTAATTATGATACATAATAATGTGTTACTTTACGGTTCTTGCTACCACAGTGATTAATGCGATCTGTGTTCCATCGACTGTTGGTTCATGATTCTATTTCAAAACGCAAAACGGTACATGTGGTCGACGCAGATACATACATTGGGTACCCGGAACAAATCTGGGAAGCAAATATGGACATCGTGATGTTAATCACATCATCCACCATATGCCGTGGATGGAAAATAATATGGGTCTCACAACATATTTCCCATACGCCGCATGGCGTGACTGGATCTTTACTTTACTTAGGGGTTATATTTCAAGGGTTTCGCTAGGGTAAACAGTTAGAGAATCGCATCTCCAAGTTATGTACAATGTTTTATGTGGTTATACTTAACTTAACTTATCGTCTTTATACTGGTTTAGAAGACTCTGCAGAGTCTGTATACACAAAGTTTCATATTCATTACCTTGCTCTAAAAGCGATGCGCATCCAATCTATTGTTAAATGCATAAATTGCCCCTGCCTCCACTACTTCCTTTGGCAATGCATTACAAGCATTCACCACTCTCTGACTAAAAAAAAACATTTTTTTATATCTAATATAGACCTTTCTTTAATTAATGTGTAGCTATATCCTCTTGTTCTTGTATGTGATTGTATTTTGAAAATAAAACTTGTTATAGTCTAATTTATCCGTTGCATTGATTATCTTATAAACCTCATATAAAGACCCTCGAATTCTTCTCTTTTCTAGATACAGAAGGCAGGTTTATCTGAGTCTTTCCTCATAACTGTAATTCTGGAATCCCACTATCAGCTATGTCTTTCTTTTGTGTATTCTTTCCTGCATGTTTATATCTTCTCTTTGGTACGGATTCCACACCTGCATACCAATCTAGGTATAATTAATGCTTTATACAGTTTGACCATCACTTCCTTGTTCCTATGTTTAATATTTCTTTTTATCATACCTATAATTGCATTTGACTTTTTCACTGCTACTGAACTTGCTCACTCACCTTACCTGCATGATCCATTATAACTCATAGGTCCCTTTCCTTTTCTATTTTTCTAATATTGTTCTTGTCCATTCTGTAATTATGTTCCATATTGGATCTACACATGTGGATGACTGTACATGCATCTTCATTAAACTCAATTTACCAGCTTACAGACCATTCTTACTGTAAAATCTTCATCAGCTTGGATTACTTTACTGTTTAAGCTTACTGCAAGTTAGTATTTTAGAGAGCACTTGTCAAACTGCCCATAGTGTTCGGGACTTCTTTCTGTCTGCTTCTTCCTGTTTGTATCTGTTATCCTTCTTGTGTCTTTCAGCGTCAGGTTATTAAAAGGTTTCTTCACCTAGCTCTTCTTCTTCTTCTGCGTTCATTCCCAATCTCCCGCTACCAAGCCCTGAACAGGGCTTTGCAAGTAGCAGGATGAAGTCCAGAGAATGGAATGCGTTTTGTCGCTAGTTTACAGTTTGACTGCGATATTTGCACCTTTCGGTCCGACTCACCCGTCTTCGGCAGGACCTAGCTCTAATATGTGGTTCGTACACTGAACCCTTTAATGCTTCTGTTATTTCTGGTGTCCATCTTTTATATTAGCTGCCTAAATTTTTCGCAATAATTCCATCTCTGTTGTTGCGATGTTTCTGTTATCTTTGTTTGATGATGTCCAATTCTGACACTGGTAGCACAGTATAAGTAGAAATAGTGTGTGTGTGTATCGCGTTCTTTTTGTATCCATTGTCACGAATTTGCGTTCTAGTTTCGCTGACACTTACCCAATGATTTTAATTGCTTTATTTCATATGTTTTGGATTTCGGTGTCACCTTTCCCATCTGCTGATATTTTGTTACCCAGGTATGTGACATTTGTCACCTGTTTTAATTGCTGGTTTTTTAAAATTAATATTGTTGTTTCTATTCCTTTTCTTGCAATTATCACAAACTTCGATTTGCTCTATGTTGATCTTCATACTATAGTTCGTACAAACCTTGTTAAGCTTATGTTCCTGCAGTTCTTTCTCCTGAAGCTGCCATTAGTTCTTGTTCATGAGCAAGAGAAGATCATGTCAGCTTCCCTCACAAATCTTGGCTTTTTGTTTTATGTATTTCGTTTATGTATTTGATAAACATTAAAGGAGACAGTATACATCTTTGCCGTACACCGGATGAAATGTTCAATATTTATGAATATCATGTGTTTGTTCTTACTGTACAGCTGGCACTAAAACGAATCTTTGTATGCCTCCATTCCGCTATAAATGCAACACGAGATGACCAGTGCGGTTGTAACAGTGACATGACGTCTATATCATTTCATGAATTTGCTCTATTGCGCCGGTGGTTTCTATAGTAAGTCGTTTTCAGTTATAAGTTTTCTAGTCCAAAACACAACTCTCTTCAGTTACTATTAACGACGTACTTGCTAAAGTTAAAGTATTAGGTGGAAGGGAGATGCGGGTGATTCGTGATTATATATGTATATGTTTATATATATATATATATATATATATATATATATATATAGAGAGAGAGAGAGAGAGACAGTACAATATAAACCAGTCTGCCTAATGGAATCAGTGAGCGATCACATCGTATTAATGCGGTTTCCTCTGACAGGGGAATGTGCCTGAATGTCAAATGAAAGTCTTCTAAAGAGGCTCTAGTAGCGAACTGAGTGAAGGAGAACAATCACAAGGACGTCCAAAAAAGCGTTTAACAAATAGACTGAGGGAGTCCTTTAAGTGCATTAACACCTGAGAGAACCTGGCTCAAAATTGCTCACTATGGAAGAGAACGGTCACAGACGGCGTTTAACTTAGCGAAGGGCTATGTATCCAGGCAACCCACGATAGACGCGGAATAAGGAAATCAAGAGCAGAGAAAACAGCAGATACAACTGCTGACTAATAATGCTGAAATTGTCACAGACTTCTCCAGGCTCGAAATGACTTGATATGTCACACACATTGCCAAAGTTGTATTATGACACATGATGATGTTGGTGGTCCTCATCGACGTCGATGTACGAATTGTTTTTATTAACTGAGGGATGCCCCTGGGACCTCTGGGGGATAGGATGTTCGTCCATCACGTGTGATGAAGCCACTCTCTCTATTCAGCCGTCTGGACACGTTTTTTTTCCAGTTTGCTCTGTTCGCTGAAATGGGTGACTTGCGATGTTGTTTTTGTTGATTGCTCACAATGCGTCTGATTGTTCTGTTGTGCTCCCTGAAAAAGAAGTCATGTGGCGGGTTGTCGTAGCTTTCCTCACATCCTGAGCGTGCTGATGAAGGTGGACCGAAGTACTCTAAGCGGCTGTGATATACTTGACTGCATCTGCGTGTCACTCACTACTACGGAGATCACGTCGTTCCCTCACATCATTAGCCAGACTGCGTTAAAACATCCCATTTCCACAAAGGGCTACGAGGACGCCAAGGTGAGGGTCTTGGCCAATATGTTTTGCCTGACCCTCACTAACATGACTGAGAGATGTTAGTCTACCTTCCCGACTTGCGTGGTAAATTCGATTAAAGTAAGGAAGTTTTGCCCAATGTATCAACTTCACTCGCTCGTCCTGAGCTACTTTTGACCAGTGGCAGGACATTATGGAGACGACTGGATATTGCACAGTATGCAGATTTATCTTCAGGGTTTACTCCAGAATCCATTCGCGTAAACATGTATCCTACAAGGAAAAGAAATTACAAAGGGTAGAAGAAAATGGCTGTCAACCAACTCTACATTGTCTTCCAAGACAGTACAATAACGTTAATTCAAGCGTGCCACTATAGTTGCGTACTAGATGCATTTACGAGTTGTGGGAACTGTTGGAGACTAACGAAACAAGAAATGTCTAAATGATATTCTTTTCACACATCCTCTCCAATGTAAATACGTGACATCATCAGGTCATATATCATCACCAACATAAAATGGCTTGAAGGTAACGAAAAAGAAATATATTTACATAATCGACAGACACCGAAAAAAGAAATCGGTCAAGTAATAAGACGAGAAGAAGATGTTATCACCAGAGCCCTTATACTTAAAGTCCGTCTATGAAGACGACACAGAAAACGAGCTACTACAGAGAAGAGCAATAGAAGTGGAAATGAAGATCGCTGATTAACACATTTGTTAAATGACCAGTTGCAGGATTAAAAATTGATTGCTGCCATTTTAAACGCATCTAGAGTGATGACCACACATGGATCTTCCAAATTCCACTGGGGAAAGATCTAAGAAGCACTTTGTGTTTCTGTTTTGTTTCTATGAATCGATGTCCCTGCACTCCGGGCACACCTGTAGGTGTTCACTCAACAAATGGAGGAGGGTCTGGATTATGATTGTCCCCGTAGCAAGCTGGTTGTACACTTAACTGCATCGCCCTCTGATGAGGCCTACTAGGCTCGAACCTCCATTAATGTCGAAGCGTTGCTGTCTGTGGGCTGCTGATCCATCTGTTGCGGTGCCCTCATGTAACAGGTGGACATCGATTGATGTCCTAATGTCCTAATGTTATTTCTATCCATCTCTAACGTGTTCTTAATTGGAGCTTGTGAATCAAAAATGCCAGCTCTTTCGTTGCCTTGAACCCCAGAATGACCAGAACAGTAGATCCATGTCTTCTTCTTCTTCTTCGTACGCAGTCAGACAGTAACCATTATTTTTTCGAAAAAAGCGGCGGTCATCCTGAGGCTGTCGACACTGCCATAGAGCTTGTCTTGCAGTTCCACTGGTGATGGCCACATCTGCTCTCTCTGATCCTCGTATGTCGGGCAGTTCTGCAGCAGATGTTCAGCTGTCATTTTACCGGTACCGCACGGGCATTCGTCGGTACCACCTATCTTCATTTTGTTGAATAGGTGGTACCTCAGTCTGTTGTGGCCAGTGCGAAGTCTGAAGACAACGACCTGCTCTCTTCTGTTCAACTGGTAATAGGCATCGTTTTTGGTGCAACCAGTATGTTCGGTTTCCCATTTGGTCATGAATCTGGCTTTGATAAGCCGTTTTGACTCTTCGTACGTCATACTAGTATGTTTGTGGTAGTCTTGCACCTTCTTTTGTCAGTCTGTCTGCCTCCTCGTTGCCTTGGATGTTGCATTGTGATGGGATCCACTGTACCAATACCCTTTTTGGTGCTGACTGCTGGCACAGTTTGCAGAGTGCTGCTCTTAAGTCATTAAGCTCAGTGTTTTTCTGGCTTTTTAGCGCTGTGACCACGGCGACAGCATCTGTAAACAGGACTATATGGCTTTCATTTTCTTTGTGTGTCACCATTTCTTCCACTGCCGCCCTCAGTGCCTCTGCCTCCGCTCTGAAAGTACTTGTGTACTTACCAGTAGCGAATGACAGTGTTATTTTTCTGCCATTTGGTAGGTTCAGGAATGCTCCTGCCCCTCCGTTCTGTGTAGTGTTTGTTACAGAACCTTCGGTGTATGCATGGGTCCAGTCCATGCCTTGGTAGTTTTTCGATATAAAGCTTAGGGTAGTATCCCTCCTTTCTTTTTCAGTCTGGCTGTTTTTGTTTCCACTACCTGGTATATTTTCTACACTCTCTGGAAATATATCCTGCCTCCAGGTAGGTTTTCGTACAGTAGTGATGGGTTTTGGTATTGTTAGTGCGTTTATGGAATCTTCGTGCATCTTTGCTTTGGCTATTTCTGCAAAGTTTCTCCGCCTTATTTTCCCATTTCCTAAATTGTTCAGTCTCTGGTGCATTGGATGGTCAGTCAGTCTTCGGAGTTTCTCTAACTGCAGCTGGGCTCTGCAGTCTCTTCTATCGGTCATGGATTGCAGTTTTGTAATCTTTTCAAGTTCTACAATTGGCGTTGACTTCATGCCTCCTGTTATAACTCTCATGGCTTGGTTTTGAAGTTTTGCTAACTTTATCGAAGTTTGCCTTTGCTGCTGTTGTCCATGCCGCAATGCCATACTCGAGAACTGATCTCACTCTTCCAGTGTACAGTTTCTTACAGATAACTTTGGGTTGTCGTTTGGCTGCAGGAATTTGCCATTTAAACTTAATTTGGGTATTTTGGGGTTTGATTGAAAGCGAGAATATTGTACATGTGGTTTTCTCCTCTTTTATTTTGACCAGCCATGAGTTCGCCCACTCTTCCAGCGATGTTAGGGCCTGCTGCATCCGATTTCTTGCTATGGTGAGATTATTTTCAGAGGTCCACATAGCCAGATCGTCTGCAAATATTGAGCTATGGACTCTTCTTTGTATAATCTCTGTAATGTCGTTTATATACACCAGGAAGAGTGTGGTTGACAGTTCTCCCCCCTGGTGTACTCCCTGCTCAAGTGTCACCTTTTTGCTCATCTGCCCTTGTACTTGGTCTCTGGCCGTTCTGTTTTTGAGGAAGTGGTTGATCCACTTGTACATTTTCCCACAAACATCACTTTTTCTTAGCTTGACTCTAAGTCCATCTTTCCAGACTTTGTCAAATGCCTTTTCCAGGTCCATCCAAACAGCTACTGTGTGTTTCTGTGCCTGGTAGGCATCTTCTATTTCCTGGGCTATGAGGATGAACTGGTCCTCAGTGGATCTGTTCTGTCGAAAGCTGGCTTGCTGTGGAATTAGTATTCGTTTTTCTTCCAGATGCCATATTAGTCTGGTGTTTATCATACGTTCCATCAGTTTGCCGACACAGCTCAGTAGGCTGATAGGCCTGTATCCATTTGGATCTGTTTTGTCCTTTCTTTTTTTTGGTACTGGTACAAGTACTGCGTCTTTCCATGCCTGGGGTACAATTCCCCTTTTCCAGCTTTGGTTCAGGACCGATAGCAGTTTCCTCTTGTCTGTTTGGCCCAGCCCCATCAGCATTTCGTTTGTTATCCCATCTTTTTCGGGAGATTTCTTTTTCTTTAATGTTCTCATGGCCTCTTCCATTTCGCTCATTGTTAATTTGGCCATCATATGCTCTTCAGGTGCCGTATTGATGTTGTCGTGCCCTTTTTTCTCTTCACTAATGTCGGTATGCCTATCTGCAGGGACCTCGATGTGGTTTGCTCTGGAGATCCATGTCAACATCTGGAGGTTTGAGGCCTCAATAGCTGCTATCCACTCATCGCTCAACCATCCATTCTGCACCTTCTAGAGAACGGCTTGCAGGTATGTCACGGCGACTGCCTTTGTTAACGTGCTCTCAGATATCTATCTCAGCGCTGAGGTTACTGCTTCCATCTCCATTATCCATTTCAGCGCTGAGGTTACTGATTCGATCTCCATTATCCATTTCAGCGCTGAGGTTACTGATTCGATCTCCATTATCCATTTCAGCGCTGAGGTTACTGCTTCCATCTCCATTATCCATTTCAGCGCTGAGGTTACTGATTCGATCTCCATTATCCATTTCAGCGCTGAGGTTACTGATTCGATCTCTATTATCCATTTCAGCGCTGATGTTACTGCTTCTATCTCCATTATCCATTTCAGCGCTGAGGTTACTGATTCGACCTCCATTATCCATTTCAGCGCTGAGGTTACTGATACGATCTCCATTTTAAATTGGAGGATGATGACATATAAGCCGCACTGCTTTCGGCTGCGGCCTGTCCTGACACTCCAGACGAGAAGTACCAGCCGAATGCTCCCCCCCACCCCCGCCCCCATCCCGTTGCGCTCGGCAGAGACCTATCTTGTCATTCAAGCTGGTCAGTCCCAGTCTGATGTCCCACAGCGCAGCACTGATCCGATGAGCTATGTGTGTGTCTATATGAAAGTGCATATACGTGTCATGTGTAATAAATATGGACATGATATTCCTATTCCCATGTTGTT
This sequence comes from Ariolimax columbianus, assembly GCA_036924085.1. Taxonomy (NCBI): domain Eukaryota; kingdom Metazoa; phylum Mollusca; class Gastropoda; order Stylommatophora; family Arionidae; genus Ariolimax; species Ariolimax columbianus. The sequence continues at coordinate 29,832,086 of JAVGWX010000007.1, forward strand.
TCCAAAGCAACTAGTGCGACAAATGTTGCATGTGTGATGAACTGAGTTTCTTTTCTCGGAGAACGATGCCGAGGTATATGCTGAAACTAGTGGATATTAAGTAAATCTGTTTTTGTTAGTTTTTTTCAACTCAACGAGACGTCCACCGCGATCATTGTTACTACAAGGACAAAAATAGCACCGCTGTCTTACAGAGAGCATGTCGTAAGAGGCGACTAACTTTGTGACATGTCATAACACCGGACATGGTTAGTTGGTTTTTAAGAGCGGTATATTTGGCGTCTGATAGCTGCGCGTCTACTTTGCCCTATGATTTCAGTCTATTAAGATGGACTTGCACATCGGCTAATCATCTTAAGCGACACCTATTCCAAAGCAGTGTAGTAATCAGCTCGAGCCTAGAGCGCTAATCAAGAAAATCCTCCTCCCGGCAGCTTAGGCCTGCACATGGGTATCTGCCCCTGTAGAAGTACATGTCAACTAGGACATTATTTTATAAATGCTGTAATTTTTTGTTGTTTAATGTCCACAAGGAGTGTGTTTAATCATTTGTTCACCCTCAAAATTGCGTTGAGTGGCAGGTTGCAGTAGCTTTTCTAACATCCTCAGAGTGCTGATGAAGGTGGACCGGGTCCTCCATTCTGCTGTGCTATACTTGGTTTCATCTAAGTGATGCTCCCTACTACGGAGTTTACACCGATCCCCACCGCGTCAGACAGACTGCCATAACACAAACAGTTTCCAGTTAGAACTGTATGGAAGGGTGGTGAGGCCCTGGTTAATACGTTTCACCTGACCCTGACTAACATAGTCTGATCAGTACGTTTCACCTGATCCTGACTAACATATTCTGATCAGTACGTTTCCCCTGACCCTGACTTACATAGTCTGATCTGTACGTTTCACCTACCCTGACTAACATAGTCTGATCTGTACGTTTCACCTACCCAGACTAACATAGTCTGATTAGTACGTTTCACCTGACCCTGACCAACATAGTCTGATTATTACATTTCACCTAACCATTACTAACATAGTCTGATTAGTACGTTTCATCTGACCCTGACTAACATAGTCTGATCAGTACGTTTCACCTGACCCTGGCTAACACAGCATGATCAGTATGTTTTGCCTGACCAGACATTACCTAATAATGTACGTAAAACTGAGCATTCCTTTAATGATCTGACTATTATGGAGACTCAGTGGTTTCGAGATAAAGTGCTTGCCTCAAGTGTCGGATGCCGCTGGTTCAAATCACGGTGAAGATCAGGATTTTTTTTTTTCACGTGGATCTTCTGGTAAAAATTCCGCTAATCTCTGAGTAGTGAGATCGGACTCCCGTGTTCAGTGTCGAGCACGTTAAAAATTTCTTGGCAGTTGGAAATAGAAAAGAGTAGGCTTAACGGCCGCTGCCCGGACACAATTCAAGTTAAAAATCTACCCAAGTTATGTGTACCTTTTCCAAGGCTTGTTAGGAGCAGTTATAGCTTGCAACTAACTGGCTGCGGGTCTACTTAGCTCTAGTGTTTGAGACTATTAAGATGCACTCGTATATTGATTAAACCACCCTTTAAGAAACTGGTTTTATACAGACTGTCGAGTTTTCTAAACCAGTATAAAGACATTGAGTTAACTTTTTCGAATCCATGAGAGAATACTAACTAAAGTTTACCGTTACTTCCGTTTCAACTGGCTTCGATACCAATCCAGCACAGACGTCACACGAAAGGACATATAACAAATTGATATTGTCTGTATTCCATATAATCAAGGGACCCGTACTCTTCGTTTCATTCATCCAAATTAAAATTGAGTTTGTACCTCGAATGTTATTTCACCAGAATAGTTACCACACGACAAAATAGCTGACCTCATTATCCGAGCATTTTACAACGACTGAATTTGTTCTGTTGAAGTTATCAGTGTAGACCCACAATAAACGGGCATGATAATATATTGCAGTTATCAGCGTAGGCACACGTTACCGGATCGTAAATGTATTGTAGTCATTCACGTAGGCACAAGTTAGACTGTCATACATTTATTCCAATTATCAACATAGGCACACAATAAAATGGCATGTATGTATTGCAGTTTTTAGCGTAGGCAGACGATAAAATTCTAACATTTTTTCCAGTTATCGGCGTTGGCGAATTAAAAATAAATAAATGCATTTATTGCAGTTATCAACGTTTGTTACTATAAAAGAATTAATGCATTTAATGCAGTTACGAGCGTTAGTTACTATAAAAGAAGACATGAATTTAATGCAGTTACCAGCGTTTGTTACTATAAAAAAATACATGATTTTAATGCAGTTACCAGCGTAGTAACTATAAAAGAAGACATGAATTTAATGCAGCTACAAGCGTTAGTTACTATAAAAAAAGACATGATTTTAATGCAGTTACCAACGTTGGTTACTATAAAAAGACATGATTTTCGTTCAGTTACCAGCGTTTGTTACTATAAAAGAATAATTGTTTTAAATGCAGTTACCAGCGTAGTAACTATAAAAGAAGACAATAATGTAATGCAGTTATCAACGTTAGTTACTAAAATATAAGACGTTAATGTAATGCAGTTAGCAGCGTCAGTTACTATAACACAAGACATTAATGTAATGCAGTTACCAGCGTTATCTACAATAAAAGAGAACATGAATTTATTACAGTTACCAGCGTTAGTTACTATAGCAGAAGACATGAATTTATTGCAATTATTTGCGTTGGCCAACGGTAAAAGAAATATTGTTGTTATTACGCATTTTCATTGGGAACTTTTCAAACTGAAATAATAGTTGAATAAAAAAAATGGTATGAATAATCTGGTGAATAATTGTATAAGTGTATAATTTCATGTACCATTTTGCCATTATACGTTTTACTTCGATTGAATTAAGGAACAACGTAGTACGTTCACTTCTGTATTAAATATGAATTTCTCAACAAATTACAAGTCTGACAAATAATTATGTGTCTGTGTGAAGAGTGCGATAATTTGATATATTCTATTATTGAATCGATGTCGCACTGTCACGAAAATACAGTTGGGACGGTCACGTGATAAGAAAGTAAAAAAACAGATGGACACGTAGCGTGACGTCGTGGTGGTCCTAAAACTTTAGCCGCCCTCGCGGAAGACCGAGAATGATGTGGAGAGATAGTATACGGAGGCCCTGTGTCCAAAATTGTACACCAAGGCGTAAGAGCGACATGAGTTTACTTAACATTTGGCTACCTGGTATCAGACACACGTGCCTGATTGTATTCCAGGATTTTGAGAATGAGTGTAGTCTGCACACAAACATGTACTGCGAGTATGACGGACCTGTCAGAGGAGAAGAGTGACAACAAGTCTAATTTAAGGTGTTTGAAAATTACATGAATGTCTACAAGATACATATATATGACAGATCACCAATTTGTTGATGCAATTTAATGCGGTTTTATGGGATAAAAGATAAAAAAACAATCATTGGTAATACTGCTAGTTCTGCTAAAGCTGTTGGTAAGTCCATCTGTTTCTGGAATTGTTTATATTGTATCCTTCTGTGTATTTCTGAAACTGCCATTGGTACACTATGGCAGAGAAAATATCTCGACTTCAACCGTTTCCTATTTATAGGATCAATGTACAAATACCGTTTTGGCTCGATTACAGTTTCACAAGTTGTTTGTGTTCCCAAATATACAGTGGATTTCAAGATGGTTTGCACGATAACAACACGTTCCATGAGGAATACAACATGGCCATTCTTGGAATATCCCGCGAAATACATTGGACAACATTCTCAAGTTTACGTAGAGCGGGTCATATTTCATTATCCTACCGCCAGATGGCAGTCAAAAGACGAATAGGGATCAAGACGCTGAGCAGCGCATGAGCTGCAGTGGTCAGCGACCCATAGCTGACTGCTAGCGTCATGATCAGCGAACCAGAGCTGCCAAAACCCTTCTACACCTCCACGCGGTGAATCTAGATAACAGGCTGCAACAGACCAGACTGAATAAAGAGAAGGGATCGAAGCGGGAATGCTAACCCAGTACTCAAAACATGCTTGCTGAAGTCGGATGTGTTGGACCGAAAGCAGTAAACTACGACACAACGCATTCCACTCTCTGGACTACATTCTGCTACTTAAGCCATTTCAGGGTTTGGTAATGGGTGATTGAGAACGAACGAAGCCAATCCAAACGACGATTTGTAAAATGCTTCCAGTGGGTCAGAGAAAGCATTTTGAACCTTACATTTACATCAATAGAGTAACAAAAGGCGTTCACATTGAACTTGTGTGGAGTAACTTTGGGATAACCATTGACAATTGAACTTTCACAGCTACATTATATATGTGGGAAATTACTTCTTAATTGGACAACTTGAAAATAAAATAAAGAAAGCTGAAATCGTTCAAATTATTTCGAAATGTCCTGCATTTGTTATGGTTCACTTTGTTTTTAAATAGAACCTACTATTTCAACAAAATAGTCTCTTTGGTTAAATCAGGTCGTAAGTAATGTTCCTAATGCATCTATCTGACTCGAACGTTAAACTAATAAATTCACACTGGAAAGAAATACAATTAAACTGATGTAGAACTCCATGATGTAGCTTGCTTGGAGGGAGATTTAAGAGTTGCCAGTGGCAATGGCTTTTTTACAGGGACATCAATCAATGAGGTCTTAATTTTGGGAGATTGCTTTACAATCCAGATCTGTAATTTTAATAACGTCGTGTTCAATTTAATAGGCCGGGAATGCGGGCTTTTTCTTATAGTGTAACTGCAGCTGACAGTCGACACAGCTATAACTGGATACCTGTCGAAGTCTGGAAGATAGTTCTGAGTCCTCGCCGGAGCTGCAAGGATCATAATCTGTCGTCGTACTTTCAGTAGTGAAAGAGATTGAGCACACATGCTTGTGCATTGAAGTCGATTTTTATAGCCATTTTCCATATTCTATTTTCCAAAAAGAAATTATGGTAAAGCTGATGTATCTAATTTGATTACTTGTCGTTGTGTTGGTGTCATATTATTACGATCCAAAACCTGCAGGTAGACATGTGAAAAACCTGCACAGCTAAATAGGAAACTGTAATCCAGGCCTTCAATCGTTGCGGTGTTCCTAGTTATAAAAATCGAAGCAATTCCTTCATGGTTGTTAATACATTGTCGAGTGTTGTATTATTTTTACTAGACATCACTATAATGTATGGCTATATAATTGCATACTCTCACAGAATATTCATCACTGGCATTTGGGAACGAAGAGTGCGAGGTGATGGGAAGTCCGAGCTTGATGTTAATAGTTGTACTTCGCAAAATAAGATGGCGACAGCATTAGACTCGTACTGCAGGATGTGTTCTCATATGGCTGTAAAACCCAATCTTGACACGGTAGACCCAGCAGCAACAGGGGTTAACGCGTGATAAGTCTTCTGCGAAATTGTTGTGCTTTCTGTTCATTCGAGCGTACGCTTTCTCTGATATTTGGCGATGAAGTAACGCTATTGTGATTTGAGCACATGGCGTGATGCTAGTACGCAAGGTGGATCGGTTCTGTGCAAGTATCTCCTAAGGGATGATATCATTACTGATGCTGTTCAGAGACACTTGCAATCAGTCACTAGCGTTTATTATGTCACTCTGATGATCGTCTGCCTGTTCTGAGACCACTGTATAACAGCTGCTCCAGGATGCACTCATCGGACATGCGAATAACATGTCTTATCCATCTTATCTGGGCTTTTAGGCAGAAGCGTATTAATGGTCAACATGTTTCAGTTTCCAAGTATTTCAGAGTCAGCTATTGTGTACTGTCATCTAGTCCTGATCTGATAGTGAGGCTGTCGTATGGACCAACTGATATAACTCGTTTGGTATTATTAGAGTGAGAGGAATGATCGAAGCAAAGCTGGCAGCAACATCTAGTATGCGAATGGACACCGAATAAGGTACTGAATAATGTGTGAGACCACATTGCTCTGATCACTCAATCTAAGTCTGTTTTATTAGAGGTACTTAAGAGATAACTAAGCCTTGTGTTCATTATAGGCACAAATGCCTCACACTTACAATGAGATTATGTCGATCTTCTGGCATGGTCATGCTGGGTTTCTTGATAATGGTGATATTCTGATATCAAAACACCCTTAAGCTTAATTATTGAATGTGAATAAGTGACACATATAGACGATCCAAGCATTATCTGTGTGATGGATGACAACATTGGAGTTAATCATATGTGCTCAATACCAGCGACAAGCAGACCATGTATACTTCACAGGAAAACAACAAGACTCAATGATTTTAATATCTGATGCTTAGGGTGCATTCTTTGGATGTTCATGCAGTGATGGTGTGGCAGCCAATGGCGTTGTGGACCGTGCACACATTTCCCGTTTAGTTACGATCCTCCGTCAGCACCGCTTGCGGTGGCTCGGTCACGTGTGCAGAATGGCAAACGTGCAAATTCGTAAAGATACCATTATACGGAGAGCTCACAATAGGCGAGTATAGCAAAGGTAGACTCTTTATTGGCTACAAAGATGTTTGTAAGCGTGGCCTGAAAGCGTTGTAAATGAGCACCTGCAATTGGGAGGAACTTGTCAAAGACAGATCCCCAACTGAAGGCAGACTTGGTGTGCTGGCCTGCAGGCAATGAAAACCAAGATGCCCCAAGACAGACTCCAAACATGTGCGGCGAAAGCACGGGTAACAACTGATCAAGACGTCTCTCTAGTCGAAAGTCCATTGTCTCTCGAGACTGACACGATGCCAATCAATCAATCATTTGATAAATTAGAAATTCATACATCGTAGGAGTTTGAAATCAACATGGTCCAGACAGGGTCTCCTGCGAGAACAAAATATGAGTGTGTATAGCCAACGCTCTATATAAACCACCAGTTTCTTTAAATTATGTGTTAACGAACTTGGGGACCTACTGGTCTGTCTCAGGTGCAGTGATGTTGACGCTTCATAACACAACGTAACTAATTTCGAATCAGTATCGTAACCGGAGAAAGGTCACAGTTTAACACAACCAATATTTTCTCGAGCTGTCAGTCCTATAATTTTCCAAGAAACGGAACGATGTAATCAAGGTTATGTAACAATGATACTAACACATATCAACACCACGTGGCAGAGAGTCTGGCAGTTCATGTCGCTTTCTTTCCGGACTCCTGGTGTTTTCGCAGTAATTCCCTTCACTCTCGTTGTGCAGCGCTTGCAAAACTTTAGCGCTGTGTTCTTGAGCTTTAGCTCTCAAAGTCGCTATGCTTTCTGATTTTCTTTCCTCTTTCACTCTGCCCTTGCCTTCTGGTGCTGTCTCGCTTCCAGAAAGATCACCGTCTTCTTCGTTCATCTTCTTTGAAGCTTCCATCGACTTCTTGTGCATTCCTATTCAAAAAGATATACATAACACAGAATCAGTAAGGTTAAAATGAAATTTAGCATTGGATATCAGTGGTAATTAGAAAGCACATAAAGAAAATATATTTTTATAAGAACATAGAAAGACGTTTAATGATAATACCACCCACACTTGAATTAGGCAAGAGCCTACTGTACGTACAGGCCTTCTGGCTCACTGAGAACTCCCTTTCAAACATCACATTCTACGGCTGACTAAATAACGAAGCTTGCATGTGTCACCCATCAGTGCAACTATAATAGTGTGCTTGGGAAATAATAATGGGTATGCAGTTGTTTTCAGGGCAAATTTATCTGAAAAGATCACTCTCAACAGTGATTTGTTGTATTTTTTATCAAGTAATTTGTTGTATTTTTCTATGTGGTTTATGGATTAAAAAAGTGACGAAGTGGCAACAAATGGCCTGTAGTACGGTGCACACATTTCCCGTTTAGTTACGATTGCACAATATGAGTTCCATTATTTAGTCCGCGGTGCATTGTGACGTTTCAAAAGGTTTTCTTTTTGAGTCAGACGGCCTATATAAAGTAGGCCATGTGAGGCACTGTTTTACTTGGTGCCAGGGGGCAGTGGTTCTTTCTACGATACGAGGCATACATTACTATGATCCACCTGGCTGTATTGCAATGCAAGCACTTCAGTAAATTAATCACTATGGGGATCACACTACCAATCCCCACATCGTTAGCCATTCCGCGAGGAAACAATCATTTTCCGGTAAACTGCGGTGGAGTATGAATCAGTATGTTTCGCCTGACCCTGACTAATATAGTATGATCAGTATGTTTTACCTGACCCTGACTAATATAGTCTGATCAGTATGTTTCACCTGACCCTGACTAATATAGTATGATCAGTATGTTTGACCTGACGCTGACTAAAATTGTATGAATCAGTATGTTTCACCTGACCCTGACTAAAATAGTATGAATCAGTATGTTTGACCTGACCCTGACTAAAATTGTAAGAATCAGTATGTTTCACCTGACCCTGACTAAAATTGTATGAACAGTATGATCTACCGAACCAGACGTTAGTCTCTTCTCACCAAGTTAGAACGAGAAGAAGTGACTATTTTATCTTTAAAAACTGTAATTTTTCCAAAGATCGAACCTAAAATTTCAGCGTTTATTCTGCTTGATGTGATGCGCCTAAAGATGTATATGACTTTATCTGGATTAAAGTCGACGGAATCGTCGATAAGTGTGCATGCTAGACTTCCCTTTCATCCAGTGACAAAATAACAAGTATGAATGTAATTAGTTTGAACCGCTACCCCTCTTAACATGGACCTGGTTTACAAGCCACTCTGCTGCCCGTGAACAAATCAAATGCAGCATGACATGATCCATCTCACGAAGTTAAGTGAACACCATAAGATTGCAACGTTCTAAAAAATATTAAACAAAGCATTGTAGTTAAATTATCATAGCGGCGCTAAACCCATTGCCAACAAATAACGTCTCGCTGTTCTTCCAAGGTGCAAGTCCGCAATGGGGTTGCATGGTGTACGCTATAGTGCGCATGAGTATACTTGCTCAATTGTAAAAATCCCTAATTGGAGTATAGCTAAAGTGCCTTTTTGTGACAAGGTATTTCGGTGTACATACTCCTCTATGTACTTTATAATAACAATGATGTGAGTTAATAGCTGTCCCTGGTGTGTGAGGGTATGTATGTATATATATATATATATATATATATATATATATATATATATATATGTATATATATATATATATATATATATATGTATACGTCGTGCCAGTGTGTCGTTTTGTCTGGTGGTTGTCTGATGTATTGCCAACCTTGCTGTATATCCTTATTTCTTTCATTTCTTCAATTTCACACTTACACCATCGTTTTGTGGTTTCCCTCCTGCCCTGTAATCTTTTCTGATGTTTCCGACCCGTACAGCTGGCAGATTTAGTAGCATTTTTGACAGGTGGCTGATCCACTTTATTTTATGCCTTTCCATGTAATCCTTGCACTGTGTTGAGCAAACATTATGTCTGATTTGTTGTTGTCTTCCTCTGTCCAGCCTTGTAGTAACGACTGCTTTTCTAAGAACTCCCCAATTCGTACACCGTGATGTAGTTTCTTATTTTTTGGCGATGGTCCATTTTTAACAATGGTAGCAGTAAATGTGCAAAACAGTGCAACTTATCAACTGTCTCTTTGTCTTCACCGTGATGTGTGTGTGTGTGTTTGTGTGTGTGCGTTTTGTGTGTGTGTGCGTGTGTGTGTGTAAATAAAGATCTGATAGGAAGCAATGTTTGCTTTTTTTGTTTCTTTAATCAACTTCTCTATCCATTCAGCAATCTTAATAAAACACTTCATCCGATTATTTAAATTTAAATTCTGAAATTTACATTTACATCATTATTCATATAAGTAAAGATGACATACATAAACTACATATAAGAGATGATAGTCTCATCTTTCAGTTCCAAACAGGACATACCAGAGTCAATAGTCATTTGCACTGCATAAATCTCCAGCACCTGATCTTGTGGAGACATTGTTAAAACGCGATGAAACGGTTCGACATCTACTCATTGTGTGCAAGGCGCTTGAGAACATAAATAAAATATTCTTACAAGCACTGCCGACAATTTGCTAATACACTGTACGGACCAGTGAAGCAACTGAGGAAGACCTGTATCGTTACAAAAATGGCATTGCGCTGTCAATAGCAGTCTTGCTCAGTAGTTATGCAATAATAAGAACAACTATATGTGTTTATATATGTATATATATATATAGTGAAACATATAATGAGAAATAACAAAATTGTTTTTATTTAATTACCTAGCAACCAGGGAGCCGAAGAATTCTCAATTCCTTTTTCTGCGCTTTTAACAATGGCTTCCGGAAGCGGAAGTGCGTGTCTGACCATGGCGCCATACAAACCGTATTCGGCCATGATAGAACTTTTCCCCCACGTTTTTTCTGTTTTTCTCCATTTCGCTCTTCTGTTCTGGAACCAAACCTAAAATCAAAAAAATATAACAATGTAATTTGAACAAGATGTTGATAAGGGAGACTCTACTTTTGTAAAGTGTATATTTTTGTTTCTCATTCGAAGGTAGAATGCATACCTAGAATGAATATGCCATTGTGCTTTCAGTTCTATAAATTATCCTTGCTGACCTCAGAAGTGGGCATATGTACATTATAATGATAATTATTTTTAGAAAAATTGTATGCAATAGCAGCTCGACGAACGGTTATTTTAACATGTGGAGAGTTGCGTCCCTTCTTCTTCCGCGTTCAGATATTTGGTCAGGCTAGCTCGGCAGTCTCGTCACTAGGACAAAGTTTAGTCGTTTCCTAGTCTGGACAGCAGCCTCACAGATTATGCCTCAGTACTTCTTCCTCCGTCCAGATTTGGCGCCGAATGTCTTTGTAGGAAATGTTCTGTGATCTGGATTCCGGTTGCGCGTGGACATACGTTTGTGTAGGATATCTTGAGCCAGTAGAAGTACTAGTCTTCAGTGATTTGTTTTCAGGCGGAACAAAGTAGATTGGTTGTATATCTGAATTTGGTGAATGGATAATGTATATCTTGCACGTCCCTCATTTTCTTCCGTAGGATGATCTACTAGCTGGTAATGATAATTTTAGTATCTCAGTATTGTAAGGTATAGAGGAATTGTACCATGTTGCTGCAAACTATGGACAATGTATCGGCTCTCGTATTCTATGTAATCCCACAGTGAAAGGGATGCCATGAAAAGCAACAGATGAGGTATTTTGGATAGTGTTTAGCTCAGTTCTTATCAGATCATGCCCCCAAAATAATAACGTTTTTGAAATCATAATACTTTATATTTACACTGCTCGGCGAATCCAGACATGTGACCTATATCATTCAGTTGAATAGTTCAATAAATCTCAAGAGTTTGTCCAACATAGGAAACACATCGTAATTATAGCTGATTTGTATGTGGTATTGTCCGGTGTCGTATATGAAAGTCAAGACCATCAGAACTAGGTGCTTCATGAAGATCCTTGGAATGTAACATAGAGATCACGTCACAAATCACAGTTAACGCAATAATGTCCAACAATGTATCGGACCGAATCTGGACCTCCCGTCAATTGTCAAATCATGAAAGCTATGCTGATACAGCCATGTGATATGTTCTCACGGGTTGCCCAGTGTGATACTCCCAAGCGCAATTGGGCATATGATATTCTCTGGTGGACGCGGATTACATTAATTGAAACCACAACGTTTGCAAAGGATTGAGCACGATAGCTATGGACAATTCCCGCTGCACTGATATGTGATGTTCCTACCAGCATCTAGATTGTGAACTGATGAGACAAGATGAGACGATTGTATGGGAGGGAAAAATTAAAAGGGTCAAATGAAATACACTACCTACGACGCCATCTCACATAAGCGATGTCACGACAGTCTAACCATCGAGGTTGGGATCGATACTGTGATCTCCACAGAAGTAACCCTACTGAAGATTTTCACATCGCACTACAGCCAGGAGGGCCGCTTTCTCCCTGTTCAAAATTTGCCTTAGGATATAATAAGAACAACCACTGTTACCCGATAACAAAGAAATAACAGCAATAGTTCATTCCTCGTGCATGTGGAGTCCTTATCGTAAATGGGATACTAATATGTTAGACAGGATACAAAGAAGAGCGACACAACTGATAGTGCGATTCGGGAATTATAGTTATGGGCAAATGTTCATACAATCAGGCTTACAGTGTCTAGAAAAGAGAAGAACTCGAGATGATCTAATACATGTTTATACGATAATCAAGGACAGGGGTAACTTAGGCTAACAAATTTTGTTTTTTTTTCAAAGTGCAGCCTGTTATAATACCAAGAGGGCATGGCTACAAGAAATTAAAGAAAGGTTCAGATTAGTTAGTACGTTGTATTTTTTAGTCAGATAGTGGTGAATGTTTAGAATGCATTGCCAAGGAAATAGTGGAAACATGATGAATTAATGCATTCAAGAAAGAATTAGATGCGTATAGTTATGTTCAGATCATGGGAAGTAAAAGAAACTGGTTGTATACAGACTCTGCAGAGTCTTCTAAAACAATTTAAAGACGTTAAGTTATGAGAAACTGCGAACAAAAACAACAACAGGGGAAGTTGCAAAAGTCGCGGTTTGCTTCGAATGAATCGTAAAGGAAACAGAATTGTGAGTTACAAGCATAAAAAAACGACATACAAAATCTGGTGATACACGATTACTTTCAGTACAAGAAAAACTAGGCCAGAACTGATGTAACAGAAACGTTTGACAACTGAGCGTCTCCTCAATTGCTGATCTCATGTCAAACCCAATCAGCCATTATAGCGACATCGAAAGCGGTAATCGATACTTCAAACCCGCTATACATATCCAATTAGTATCGCTAGCGCTGTGATTCGAAATTGGAATCGCTCGAGCGACCAAAGACATTACAGGCAAATTCGATTAGGAGGTTCCCGGCTGTCATATTTCATTTGCTCTCTCCAAAAATGAGTTTAGATTTATCGGCAGGTGACCAATCAATTTGCGAATAATGGAGGTCACGGGGTTAGGCACTGACTGCCTACCGCATCAATTTGGAGAGGCCATCGACGCTGATTGGTCAAAGTTGGAGACAGGAAGTGGAAAGGGGCCTGCCAATTTCTGTTGCCTATTTCCGGTTGACTAAATAGTGCGTTTTGGAAATTGGCTTGCTCGGATAACTGCATCAGTTTTTATGGCGATATTAAATCATTTTGTTGCTTTGGAGTCTCGTAATTCTTTTTATTGAAAACTTTAGCGGAAAGTCTACGATGATTGTTCGTCTAGATTTATTTATGTCATAATCTATAAATATAACATTCTATCCTCGACATTTATGTAACAGCTGCATGTTAAAAGAGCTGTATATTGCACAAGATCCTCTGTCTTTACTTTGTAACCTATAAGATACATAAAACGTAGCATATTACTATGTCATGAGTTGTCTGCCTCTATGTCTGCCTGTCTGTCGCCAATTTGTCTGTTTCTGCCATTGTTATTACACGTCATTTTAAAAAAATTATCTGTCAATTACATTTTCGTTTTTTTGTTCTGCTTTTCTTTATTTCTCTATCCCACAATGCGGTGTGCGTTGAACTATGTGTTTATTTTGCGCCTGCCGGCTCAGTGCATCCGACTTCGGCATGCATATTATGCAATAGTCCGCTTAGCTCTGCATTTGCTGAGGGTTTAATTTTCCGGGGTAACAACCCGTGCTGTGATTGAGGAGCAAACCCAGCACCTTCAGATTGTCAGCCATTTCACTTAACCACTAGCTCTCCTCTATGTTTGCATCACAGCGCTGTCCCATTTTGGATAGTATTACACAGCACATTGTATCTAGATGCCTCATCGAACATTTCGAATCTTTTGCTCTGTTTTGATCACAGTGCTATCCTAGTATAGTGAATATTAGACATCACATGGCATCTTAATGCCTCACTGAACATTTCGAATCTTTTGCTCTGTTTTGATCACAGTGCTATCCTAGTATAGTGAATATTAGACATCACATGACATCTTAATGCGTCACCGAACCATAGCAGTTTTCGTGTTTTTGTCAACTGTTATCAATGCAGCATTCAATCCACACCATGCCTGCTCTATGCGGTGCATATGTATTATATTAATCTACGGCTAGTCCTTCTGGCATGTGCCATGCTTTTTAACCTAGCCATTGCCTTCACCTGTTTAAGTACGTTTGACGTAACATCTCTTATCAATTCTAGTTGTGGTCTGCTTCAACGTCATTTCCGCTGAGATTCTAGATCAGAGTTTGTCTGCTAATGCTGTCAACCACAATGTAGATCAAATCCAGCTCCATCGGCATTTATTCATCTGAAGTGCAACTGATAGATGTCCGTCGTTTTCTACATTAACAATTTATCATGCGATAGCAATTTCTTTATTGAAAGGGACGTTCAGCAACTGGGCTGGGATGTACTGCCCCATCCATCTTACAACCCAGACCTAGCTCCAAACGATTTCTACTTGTTTGGACCCTTAGAATAACTCCTGCATGGTCACCATTTCAGCACTGATGACGATGTGAAACAGGCTGTCCTGGATTGGTTAAGACAAACCGACAAATCGTTCTACGCTCTAGCTATTCAAGCACTACTTAAACGCTGGGATAAGTTTATAAACGTTGCAGGTAATTATATTTTTAAAATAAATGTAATTGTGACTACCTGAACAAAAAACAATTCCTTACAAAAAGTCCCGGTTTGACTTGAACGTACCTCGTAAATGCATAGGTAGATAGGTAGGTATATAGTATGATAAGCTGACGGGAGTCCGTCGAACCAACGGTCCAAGAATCCGATGAAGGGTTAAGTTCACGGCTGCGTGCATTGGTTATTATCTCTTTCATACTTGCATTAAACACGTAGTGCGTATACGTCTACATGGGCGAGACCATGACGGAGATGGTCGTTTTGTTGCAAAGTATTTGTTTTAATTGTGCATACTATGCGCGATCGCTCTAAACTCTATAACTCACACTCACAAAAATGCATATCTGTCAATCAATGCATTTCCGTCAGTCCATGCATATGGGATTCAGCAATATAGAGAGATAAATGGTATCATAAAGGCCAAGATGAAACAGGCCAAGGTGGAATGGATAACGGCTCATTGTGCAGATATCGAACAAAATCTGGGAAGAAATGATGCCAATGGGGTATATAAATTAGTCATGGACTTAGTAAGGCCTGTACAAAGTCGAAATACAATGATTCAGGACAAGAGTGGGAAATGTCTCACAGAAGCTCAAGACATTCGTGAGCGCTGGACAGAGTACTGTTCGGAACTATATAAGCATGAAGGTCGAGGTGACCCCAGAAATGCAATGTCTCCTGAAGTAAGTCTGATAGAGGAAAATCAACCGATAACAAGGGAAGAAGTGAATGAAGCCGTGAAAATGCTCAAGAGAGGGAAGGCTGTAGGTGTAGATAATATCCCAGCAGAGCTCCTACAAGTGGGAGGTGAGGCAACAATTGATACCCTGACATACATCTGCAATAGAATTTGGCAGACAGGAGAGTGGCCCTCAAGCTGGACAAAATCAGTCATTATACCACTGCCTAAATCAGGAAACCTAAATATATGTCAGAACTGTCGAGCAATCAGTCTGATAAGTCATCCAAGTAAAGTTCTCTTGAGAATAATACTTAATAAACTGAAA
The DNA here is from genome assembly GCA_036924085.1 of Ariolimax columbianus. NCBI lineage: Eukaryota > Metazoa > Mollusca > Gastropoda > Stylommatophora > Arionidae > Ariolimax > Ariolimax columbianus. Next base: position 29,847,748 of record JAVGWX010000007.1, read on the forward strand.
CCACAGGCAGAGAATATCATTGCCGAAGAACAAGCGGGCTTTCGAGCGGGAAGGAGTACTATCGAGGAGATATTGAATCTTCGGCTTATGAATGAAAAGTACTCAGAGTATCATCAACCACTCTACCATGCGTTCATTGACTTTAGAAAGGCGTTTGACAGAGTGTGGCATGCGACGATATGGTCAACAATGACGCATTATAAGTTCAACAGTGATATTGTGAGGGTAATTGCAAACCTTTATGAGCAGCCGACAAGCGCGGTCTCTGTAGAGGGAACGCTAGGCGATTGGCTCCGTACGACGGTGGGTGTGAGACAGGGATGTATACTCTCCCCAACACTCTTCAATATATTATTGGGGAGAATAATGGAGACGACCTTAAAAGAACATGATGGCACGGTTAAAATAGGTGACAGGCTTATCACAAACTTCCGATTTGCTGATTATATTGATATATTGGCAGGCAGAGAAAGGGAACTCCAGAAGTTGATTGGTAGATTGGATAGATCGGCCCTGAGTTTTGGTATGGAAATAAATGCAGATAAAACAAAGCTCATGACCAATAACATAGCAGCGTTTACATCTGTAATAGAGGCAAATGGGCAGGAACTTGAGGTGGTAAAATGTTTCAAATATCTGGGATTATTGATCAATAAAGAGGGATCGAAGCCAGAGGTAATTGCAAGAATAGCACAAACAACAGCGGTGCTGACTCGGCTGAAACCTATATGGCAAGACAAGCGGCTCGCCCTCAGCATAAAAGTTAGACTAATGCGCTCTTTGGTGCTATCAATATTTATGTATGCCTACGAGACCTGGACTATTACAGCAGATATCCAGGGCAGAATACATGCACTGGAAATGAGGTGCTATAGAAAACACCTAAATGTTGTATATAAAGATCGTGTCACGAACGTAGAAATACGTCAGAGAGTTGAAGACGCTATTGGTCCATTTAAAGATCTGTTCACAGCTATCAAAAGATGAACGATGATCTGGTGCGGGCATGTCGTGAGATCCAACGGAATTACAAACTCGGTACTCTTTGGTTCCGTACCGGAACAGAGAGAGAAAGAGAACGTCCAAGGAAGAGATGGGTGGACAACATCACTGAGTGGTCAGGCCTTCGTCCTGGTGAGATACGACAGGCGGTGACAGACAGGGATAGCGTGGGATTTTGGGAGTGTCTTCATGTGTGCCCAAACGAACTGATGGGTTACGGGATGAGCTGACTGATACATATGCGTCAATCATCACGAATGAAGAAATGTTGTCCATCATCTTATAGCTCATGTGTGTATTATATGTTGTGTCTGATGAAGACCGTATGATCGTAACATAGGTTTCGTTTCTGATTTTGTCATTGCGTTGTATCTGAACAATACTTGTCCATGTAATTACGCTTGATTTTAATCATCAATGCCACTGAGGCCTGGTCGTGTTTGTACTTGTATTCTTATGATTAGTATTGTCTTAATTGTGCTAATTATTATGAACATAGCTACCACTGTGTATGACCTCCTGATAGAGACCATGCACGTTGTTGCTGTTGACAATGCCACTCATACTTTATTTAGGTAATCTTCTGGGCTTACTTTTGTGGCTGGTTACAGTTGCTTTTTTCATATTTCCCGAGGCGTACCTGAGAAGGCAGACCATGGTCATCCTAACTGTAGTGTAATGTAATGCACCTTAGTATGGTTTATATATAGTGAGAACAATACCGACCATCCACATATTTAGTCAGAATGATGCCATGAAACAGCCGGTTTCCAGGAAGAACTGATTGAAGTGAGGTGGGCTCTTGATCAGTATGTTTCTCCTGTCCCTGACGAACATGTTCTTATAAGCAGATATTCCTTGACCGTAACTAATATAGTATGGTCAGTATGTTTTGGCCTACCCTGACTAACAAAGCCTGCGCAGAATGGTTGACCTGACTTAACTAACAGAGTCTGACCAATAATTTTTGCCTAATCGCATCATAGTCTGCTAAAGAAGTTTCACCCGACCCGCACATAATCTAAACAGTACGTTTCATCTGACCTTGACATAGTTGGAACAGTACGTTTCACCTGACCCTCACATAGTATGAACCGTACGTTTCACCTGACCCTGACACAGTCTGAACAGTATGATTCAACTGACCCTGACATAGTCTGAACAGGTCGTTTCACCTGACCCTGACATAGTCTGAACAGTACGTTTCACCTGACCCTGACATAGTCTGCAGAATATGTTACATCTGACCCCGACACTGCATGATGAGTATTCTTCACCTGATCCTAGAATAGTCTGATCTATATGTGTCACCTGACCCTAACATAGTCTGACGACGTAATGATGACCACATCACCCATTATGTGCCGCGGGTCACTAAATAATGTCGCCCTAACACCATAATCCCCATACGTCGCGTTGCCTAACGAGATCTTTACTTTACTCTTTATTATCGCTACCATTTCTCAATATCTACCGTTTCGAAGATTTGGCAGTGAATGAGCTCATGGTGTGAGATTCCTGGCTGACTGTTTACACCAGGGTTAACGAACCATAGCTGACCAAGCCCATATTCAATATACAAGCAGCTACTCTGGAAAAAAGCTACATTAGTGTAGTCTGTCAAACAAAAACGGGATAGTAGAGGTCAGGCAAATCATGACCCCAAAAAATGCGATGCTAAAGCCGGATTCGTCTTTTCGGAAGGCGCACCTACCTATGTAAACTACAATACATCGTCACAACGTCATTTCAAGACAAACGTCGGAACAAACAATTACATTACATATGTTCATCTCTACAAAGTAGAAGCCTCCCCAATTCTTAACGCTATCCACATCCCAAAATATTACACATCCAGTAAAAGTTAACAGATATCTTCTCTGTATATCCCATAAGATAACAAAAATAACATGTATTTTTCTCCTCCATCCTCTTTTCAGATTATCTTGTTAATTATTTTATTAGTTTTTATCTACACTTCCTCTCTCCCATCATTCTGAATACTATTGCCAGGCTATTGTGTAAATTGTGAACGCACCCACTTCTTCGCCGAATCTCTCTCGTACTTGGTTAATACAAACAAAAAAAAACAAAAAACCAACACCTCCCTAGGATAAGCTTATGAAACTGTAGACATTGCACTCTGTGTTTTCCTAACACTCGCAGCATTTGCCTGCCAAACCGCGGCAGAGCATCTTTTTAAATATTTGTCTCTCTTCTATTTCCGTTTGGCGCGGGTAAATGCCATATTTTTGCAAACATAATTAGCGGCATTCTCGATTGAATAAACCTGATCCTTTAACTCTACTGGCATCTAAGTACCTTCAACTTGTGAAAGATTGCTTTAATTCGAGACTAATAGCAAGCAGCCATCGTGGCGTTTACTTTCGTTTTGACACCAGTGTTTACAAAGCGTTAAGAATGGCAATTACTTTGAGACTTAATACGTAAACAGACAAGCAAACGTGTAAATAAATAAACATGAAGGAATAAACAAGAGCATCCACCCGTAGGAAATAAAGACCGTATAAAGAAAATAATATTCAATAATGCATAAATACTGAAAAGCATTATATTTTTGATATTGGTTTAGATAGATGTGTAAATCTTTGACATGTGTAAATCTTTGACAATGACTTCTTCGTTTTTTTGTCGTTTGCTTTTTTAACGCCCACAACAAAGCTTGATTAATGGTATTATAGATGGCATTACAGATGGTATACTTATTGATTAATGCATGCACTGGTCCTGTGAATATTCTTCTATGCTTGTGAGACATGGACAGTTACAGTTGATGTTCAGCGAAGGATACATGCCTTGGAGATGAGATGTTTCCGAAGACACGAGTCACAAATGAGAAAATACGATAATTACAACAGCAATAGGGCCTTTTGAAGACATCTTGGCAATTGTCAAAAGAAGGAAACTCGCTTGGTACCGTCACATATTGTGATCACGTGATCTTGCAAATACGATCCTGCACGGAAAGGTGCAAGGCAGACGACGAAGAGGCCGGCCCAAATATATTCGGGAGGACAAAATAAAAGAATGGACCAATTTCCGACCAGAAGAGGCATAGGCAGCGGCTGCTGACAGAGAAGGGTGGCGTGTGGTTTGTCAGGATGTCTTCATATGTGCCCCAACGACCTCACCGGTTACGGGATGACCTAACCTGACCTGACCAAGCTCTGAAAAGATTTTTT